>OW804099.1:8881953-9418453 GCA_942159475.1 Sthenelais limicola | reverse complement strand
CATTGCTCTGAAAACAACATATCTAGAGTGATTTACACATAGTACATATTTCACTAGTGATTTACGTGTGGTTGTCATGGCAACCCATCTGTTTTTTTTCTTAGATTACTGGTAAAATTCAAATTTATGACTCAATCTTTTCTATTTTCATGATTGAAAGCATGTATAATAAATCTGTTTTAAAACTAACTCGTTGGTTTCAGTCGCTTAGAATATTCCACTTGTTGCTACGCAACTTTGCAATATTCACGCTCCTTCAACCAACTTGTTTGTTAACCTTTATTTATTATTCTTCATTGATATAAATATATCATTAAAAGATTGAATTGATAAATAATAGTTTTCTAAGACAAATTAGAAGTAAAATTTATTTCCACTTGCTGGGGTGACCTTGCTGACCTTGCTGGGCAACTTTGCTGACCTTGCTGGGGTGACCTTGCTGGGCAACTTTGCTGACCTTGCTAGGGCAACCTTGCTGACCTTGCTGGGGTGACCTTGCTGGGGTGACCTTGCCTGGGGTGACCTTGCTGGGGTGACCTTGCCTGGGGTGACCTTGCTGGGGTGACCTTGCCTGGGCAACCTGACATGTGATGCCTCCTGGTGGCTGTATTCGTGTCACTCACCTGGTATCAATGGCCGCTGGTCTGCTGTTGTGAGGTATCGCCGCCAGGGTGAGCCACCAGCTGCCCGCCATCTTAAAGTAGCCACAAAAGGCTAATTCCTCACCCATTGAACTCCTTCCCTTTTCAATTGCTCTGTGGCTAGATTCGTATTTTACAGCCGAGCGCTCATGGGTTCTTATTCATTGGATGGCCACACCACTTGCAGCTTGGGGAAGGATACCAGTCCAGCATCACTAGTGATGAACCCTGAAACCCAGCACCTCCAGCTCTAGCAGAGGTTTAGCAGACACTCCCTAACATGCATTCAGTGCACATATTCTCTATACACTCCAGCATTACAGGGCTTGACGCCCTACACTTGTATTGACTGGTGACTACACAGTAACAGGTGACAGACTAGAGGCTTAGGTAGCTACATAGTGTGAGAGTAGTCTACCTAGGAGGAAGGAAAGAGTAGAGAACGAGGGAGAGAGACAGGGAGGGAGAGAGTGATAGAGGGGAGAATTGAGATATGCAGAGAGAAAGAGGTGAGAGGGGGAGAGAGGAGGGAGGAGAGAGAGAGATGCGACAGGAGGGAGAGAGAGGGAGGGAGAGAGAGAGCGAGAGACAGGAGGGAGGTGAGAGGAGAGGAGGAGACAGGAGGGAGAGAGAGGAGGAGAGAGGGAGAGACAGCAGGAGAGAGGGAGAGACAGGAGGGAGAGAGGGAGAGACAGGAGGAGATGGAGTGACAGGAGGGAGAGACAGGAGGGAGAGACAGGAGGGAGAGAGGGAGAGACAGCAGGAGAGAGGGAGAGACAGGAGGGAGACAGGAGGAGAGAGGGAGGAGGCAGGGGGAGAGCAGAGTAGAGACAGGAGGAGAGAGAGAGGAGACAGGAGGGATGGGTAGAGACAGGAGGGATGTGTAGAGAGACAGGAGGGATGGGTAGGGAGACAGGAGGGATGGGTAGAGAGACAGGAGGGATGGGTAGAGAGACAGGAGGGATGGGTAGAGACAGGAGGGATGGGTAGAGAGACAGGAGGGATGGGTAGAGACAGGAGGGATGTGTAGAGAGACAGGAGGGATGGGTAGGGAGACAGGAGGGATGGGTAGAGAGACAGGAGGGATGGGTAGAGAGACAGGAGGGATGGGTAGAGAGACAGGAGGGATGGGTAGAGAGACAGGAGGGATGGGTAGGGAGACAGGAGGGATGGGTAGAGAGACAGGAGGGATGGGTAGAGACAGGAGGGATGGGTAGAGAGACAGGAGGGATGGGTAGAGACAGGAGGGATGTGTAGAGAGACAGGAGGGATGGGTAGAGACAGGAGGGATGGGTAGAGACAGGAGGGATGGGTAGAGACAGGAGGGATGGGTAGAGAGACAGGAGGGATGGGTAGAGACAGGAGGGATGTGTAGAGAGACAGGAGGGATGGGTAGAGAGACAGGAGGGATGTGTAGAGAGACAGGAGGGATGGGTAGAGAGACAGGAGGGATGTGTAGAGAGACAGGAGGGATGGGTAGAGAGACAGGAGGGATGGGTAGAGAGACAGGAGGGATGTGTAGAGAGACAGGAGGGATGGGTAGAGACAGGAGGGATGTGTAGAGAGACAGGAGGGATGGGTAGAGAGACAGGAGGGATGGGTAGAGAGACAGGAGGGATGGGTAGAGAGACAGGAGGGATGGGTAGAGAGACAGGAGGGATGTGTAGAGAGACAGGAGGGATGTGTAGAGAGACAGGAGGGATGGGTAGAGAGACAGGAGGGATGTGTAGAGAGACAGGAGGGATGTGTAGAGAGACAGGAGGGATGGGTAGAGACAGGAGGGATGGGTAGAGAGACAGGAGGGATGTGTAGAGAGACAGGAGGGATGGGTAGAGAGACAGGAGGGATGGGTAGAGAGACAGGAGGGATGGGTAGAGAGACAGGAGGGATGTGTAGAGAGACAGGAGGGATGGGTAGAGAGACAGGAGGGATGGGTAGAGAGGAGGTGAGAGCGCGGGAGGCCAAGGGTTAACTGCTGCTGTTTGTGTGAGAAGAGCAAGGATTAGACAAAGATGAATTAGTAAAGCCCGCCACCAGCAGAGGGCCTGCTCCACCTGGTGCTGCCACCTACCATCAGGGGCACTAGTTGCACACCATGTGTCCAGGGGGAGCTGTATAGAGGGCGCCACCAGTAGCATTGGTGTGTGGGCAGTCTGTGGGGGGTGATTTAGCAGGGGGGGGCTGGACAGGGGTGATTTAGGCTGGGGGAGGGGGGCTGTACGGGGTGATTTAGGCTGGGGGGTGATTTAGCAGGGGCTCATGTGGGGGGAGGGTGGGGGACTCTCGAGCAAGAAGAACAAGGGAGTGAGAGGCGGGTGGGAGAATAAAAGGAGAGATGAGAAGGTGGGGGATGGGGGGGAGGCGTGATCGGTTGCTTTACGCCCTGTTTGGACATACTTTTTGTATATTTTGTCCCATCGGGGAGAGAGGAAACACGCTAACATGATCCAATCTGGATAGAGAGGGGAGTGGAGAGGGGAAAGTGTGAAAGAGAGAATGAGTAGAGGGAGGGGGGAATGGAGAGAGAGAGAGAGAGAGAGGGGGAGAGTGGAGAGAGAGGGGGGAGGGAGAGGGAGAGTGGAGAGAGAGGGGGAGAGAGAGAGAGGGAGAGAGACGTGGGGGAGTGGAGAGAGAGAGGGAGAGAGACAGGGGGGAGTGGAGAGACAGGGGGGTACAAGTTGAGTATTGAATGAGACACTGCACCATTATGTGCTTAGGCTTCCGCACAATGACTCATTCACACAAATGTTGTTTTATGTTTATCTTATTATAGCGTATGTGAATGATATGTTGGCACTTGTTGGTTTCAGTGACTTAAACTATTGTACTTGAGTCATAGCCCTCACTAGTAAACGTTGCAGCTGAAACATGTATTAACAAGCATATTGCTGACTACTGGACAATATTACATATATTACTACACATGGTATTGCAAATACATGTTCCCCCACTCTCATAGGATGGGTGATATTGCATATACATGTTCCCCCACTCTCATAGCAGCAAGCAACGGAACCTTACGGTAACGCGCCGGCTGGCTGAAAGTGGCTTCAGTGACTTCGCATCTCTGATTGGCTGTTGGAGCTGCAGCCGGCTTAGGTGTCAAGATCAAAGAAAATATGAAGAACACAAATCCATACTATAAATAACCCTAAACCTAACCCTAAATTAGTTGTCCTAAGTCAGTGAAGGCAGTAGTGGACTGTCCCTGGTAAAAACTGACTAATAAAAGTAATTAATTGACTAGTAATAGCAAGAATCGATCCCCTAAGCCCCGCCCACTTCAGTCTGGCTTCATTCGTCAGCCGGCGCGTTATCGTAAGGTTCCGACAAAAGCCTCATAGTATGGGTGATATTGCATATACATGTTCTCTCACTCTCATAGCATGGGTGATATTGCATATACATGTTCCCTCACTCTCATAGGATGGGTGATATTGCATATACATGTTCCCCCACTCTCATAGAATGGGTGATATTGCATATACATGTTCCCCCACTCTCATAGGATGGGTGATATTGCATATACATGTTCCCCCACTCTCATAGGATGGGTGATATTGCATATACATGTTCTCTCACTCTCATAGAATGGATGATATTGCATATACATGTTCCCCCACTCTCATAGGATGGGTGATATTGCATATACATGTTCCCCCACTCTCATAGGATGGGTGATATTGCATATACATGTTCCCCCACCCGCATAGGACAGAATTAATAACATCGCATTGTAAAATCCTGACCCAAAGTTAGAGGATTTATTATTATGAGTCTCATTCAGACATGCATCTGCCACGCCCCCTACCGACTCAGAGGCTAACTAACTTTCTTCCCGCCACACTCTTGTGGGTCACTTCCCAAAGTCCTAAGTACAGGTCGCTGTCTAATCATTATCTCAAAGTTGATCACGTGGGAAGGGAGGGGAGGGACTGACCACAAGGTCAGGCTAGGGGAGGGGGTATTGATTAAGAGCGGGAGGGAGAGGGGGAGGGGAGATAACCACATGACCTGGTCACGACACAAGGGATTGGTCAGGTGTGACAGTCGTCGCCCTGGCCTCGTATTCATCTTTTTATGTTCATTGTTATCCTGTGGTTGATTGGATCTCTTATCTAACGTGGTAATTAATTGGTCCAGCCAGGATAAGCCAATCAGCCCAGGCCCTGTGTAACTGGTTGTAATCTGTCTAGTATATAAGCAATAAAATTGATTACAGCTATTCTCTTTTAACTGGTTCGGTTCTGGCTCGAAACATACATCTCTGTGTGTTGCGTTGATTCATTTCTCGCTCAACTACTGATCCTAAATATTCATCGGAGAATGACCCTGAATTCTTCATTGACCTTTTTCATGACCCTGAATTCTTCAGCGTCTCCTGGAAACATGTATAAAAAAGCACAATCCCTAAATGTAGTGCTACATTTTGTGTAGTGATACAAAAAGACAACTTTATAATACATAAAACAGGGCAGTGCTCCTGCCACAGGTGTGTATATATATATGTATGTAGCGGGATTATGGATATTTAGTACAGAAAGAAGACATTAAATAATAGAAACAGTTTTGTAGACACATTCTGGTTAATGCAGGGGCGCTCTTGCCACAGCATTAGTTATGTTGGAGCTGTGCTGGGTTATAGAAGGTTTTTGTTGGACCTGTATTTTTTTATTTCATTTTTATTGGCAGTAATATGTACAATCCATGGGCTTGCCGGGGGCGGTGTTCCTCCCATGCTGCCCTAGTGTTATTACTTAATGTGTAAACATGTGATTGGTTGGGTTATTGGCATTTATAGGGGGTATAATTACATCATATTGTTCTGTGTTATGTAGACATGTGTATATAATAATGTATTGTTCTTGTTCCCTGCCGCAGGTGTCCAAGGTAAAGGTGCAGGCCTGCAGTCAGTACACCACATGTAGCTGTGTTATGTAGACATGTGTATATAATAATGTATTGTTCTTGTTCCCTGCCGCAGGTGTCCAAGGTAAAGGTGCAGGCCTGCAGTCAGTACACCACATGTAGCTGTGTTATGTAGACATGTGTGTATAATAATGTATTGTTCTTGTTCCCTGCCGCAGGTGTCCAAGGTAAAGGTGCAGGCCTGCAGTCAGTACACAACATGTAGCGAGTGTCTCGGTGCCAAGGATCCATTCTGTGGCTGGTGCGTCCTCGAGAAGAAGTGAGTCTTTTAACTTTTGATTGATTTATATTGATTCAGTGATTGATTCACATTGATTCAGTGATTCAGTGATTGGTTTACATTGATTGAGTGAGTGATTCACATTGATTGAGTGAGTGATTCATATTGATTGAGTGAGTGATATATATTGATTCAGTAATTGATATATATTGATTCAGTGATTGATTCACATTGATTGAGTGAGTGATTCACATTGATTCAGTGAGTGATATATATTGATTCAGTAATTGATATATATTGATTCAGTGATTGATTCAGTGAGTGATTCACATTGATTCAGTGAGTGATATATATTGATTCAGTGATTGAATTATATTGATTCAATGATTGATTCACATTGATTCAGTGATTGATTCACATTGATTCAGTGATTGATTCACATTGATTCAGTGATTGATTCACATTGATTCAGTGATTGATTCACATTGATTCAGTGATTGATTCACATTGATTCAGTGATTGATGGAGTAGTTAATTGAGTAGTTAATAGATTTCTTTCATTGATTCAGTGCCTATAACAATAACCCATATTAACCTGTACTTCTGCCCCTCAGGTGTGGTAAGAAGGACGAGTGTGAGAACTCAGACGTGGAGCGGCGCTGGCTGCCCTACAGCGGCACCGAGTGCACACGCATCACCAAGGTCGTCCCCTCACAGGTGCAGACCAAGAAGAACGGAGTCTCCAGGGTAACCACTAGTCCTTATTCCTCCCATCAGTTAAAATAATTTATCACACATGTGAGCAGTAAGAAAGGTGAAGTTTGAGGGTGCAGTTCGGTTGATCATAACATAACTTAGGCCTACAAGTTGCAGTGAATTGAGCTCCCCCAAGGGAAAATTTAGGCTAAACAAGTTAAATTTACTTTTTTCTGGGGTGGCCCAACCCCACCCCAGAATTACTATGGGTCCGTGCCAAGGCCCGTGGACTGATATTTCCCGTGTCCACGAACTGCTGGTCGGGCCGGAAGTGGTACACCGCTCCGACAAGGCGTTGACCCCAATACCGGTCTAGTAGGTCATAGAATAATTTGACCCCACACTTGAACCCATGTCTAAGCCAATCCAAAGGCGAGCTGGCGCGCACGTTCCCGTGCACGTCCTAATCACACATTGTCCACGTGATTACCCCGACCCAGATCCCGACCCAGATCCCGACCCAGATTTCTAATCACACATTGTCCACGTGATTACCCCGACCCAGATCCCGACCCAGATCCCGACCCAGATCCCGACCCAGATTTTGACGCGCATGCGCAAACCGATTCCACTCGTCTTGGCCGGCCAGGGCCCGCTCGAAGCGTGTAGAATCGTGAAAGATGTGAAAAATATACTGGTTTGATTATACAAATAAAGAGGTTGGTCATATTTCATTCGATATGCTTCGTTTCGTTCGATTTCCAAGCCTTTGTCACTTGTGTTTGCCTCGAGAATTTGTATTCTTATTATCGTTGCTATAAGCGATCGGCGCGCAAAGCCTCACAAGGCCCCTTGTGTACATGACGTCAGAAACAAAATAAAACTGCTTTCTGAGCGATTCGAATGTCTTTACACAATAATCCTGGCATATGAGGTTGAAAACAAGGTTAGATTAAACGTTCAGGCATTTATATTCAGTCGCTGGTTAATCATTACGGTTTCGGTAGTGTCCCGAGCATAGGGGCTCTGAATGGTGGTGGACATAAGTGTCCGGGTAGCGAAAGGCCATCGCACGGCAAGCAAGGCCCACTACGGCGTGTAGAGCTACAAAGGCCGGCAACACAACCGCTCACCGTAGGTAGTCACGCGCATGCGCATGAGGCGGCAGAAAGCATGGCTTCAGACAAGGTGGAGAGGCAGTGAAATCGGGATATTTCCACCAAAGGAATATCGCCACACGTTAATATGTTCATAAACTATTGTTTGGGATAGTATTTGAAGTCGTCATGACTGATTTACGCAGATTATATGGATATTATTGTGTCAGCGACCAGAAACAAATCGGAAACATGGTGGCAGCATGTGCGATCGGTGAAATCGTATAGGCTAAGCCTAACTAATAAAAAGGTTGGTTAGATTTAATTCGACAAGCTTAGCTTAGACGTTCATATATTTATTTTCAGCCGATGGTTAATCATTACACATTCTGTCGAACTAACATCAACAGGCTTTCTGAGCGCTTTGAATGATTTTACACAGCCCGTCATGTTGATTTGCCTATGCATGAACTTAGAATCTGTAATATTGTGTAATTATTGCAAGGTTCGATTCACATAGGCCTAGGGCTAGGCTATAGCGACGATTCAAAATTATGTGTGGGTCAGATCGTCAGAAAATGTACAATTCACCTTCACCAATCCTCTAGCCTATAGCGAAGAACATCATAGCTGTCATTACATTTTTCAAAATTATTTATTTCTATATTATAACCTTGATATTATTATTCAGGAACAAGTCAGTACAATACAGAAGTATATTGAGATTGTTTGTCTGAAATATCAAGAGTCAAAAATGTTTTTCTCTTTGAGAAATTTCTTTCATAAGTTTGGTAGAATTTGATAATATCTGCAAGGTTTGATTCACATGCTGTAAATTCACATGCTGATTCACATGTATTTAATCAAATGAACCAACTAAATGAATACTTTACTCTACTTATGAATACTTTACCCTACTTATCCTGTGTTAATTTAATCAAATGAACCAACTAAATGAATACGTTACCCTACTTTACTCTAATTACCCTGAATAATTTACCCTAATTTACCCTACTTATCCTCTGAAATTTAATCAAATGAACCAATCCAATGAATAGTTTACCCTAACAATACTCTACCCTACTTACTCTATATAAATTTAATATATCACTCAACTCGAAATAATACTGAACAATTTAATAATTTATACCCAAATTATTGCCGAATACTATATATATAAAAAATTCAAAAATTAGTTATAATTGCTTATAATTGCGACTACACCCCAGAATCATCTTTCTGACACGTCAGAAGATTGTCACTTGTTAACATCCATATAAAGTGTTTAATAAATAGCAAATGGCACTCTGTTTGGGTTCAAACTGATCTCGACACATCAGAAAACAGGAACTCACCACTTTGGGGTTCGTCCCATGTTCTGATGTGTCTCGATCAGTTTGAACCCTCCATTGTGCCATTTACTATAAAAGGTCCTTCAATAAGTCTGAACCATTGTTCATTAGCCCCCATATAAGGGGTGCCTTAGCAGCATTGACACCAGGTTATATACCTGTAGGGATAAATACTAGCCTGCTGTATTAGTGTTAGCCTGGTGTGTAACAATGCTTCAACTCTTGTGTTTGTAGTTGAGTCTGAGCATCCAGAACCTGCCCACACTGACAGAGGGCAGCACCTACCAGTGTGCCTTCAGCAAGGATGAGATTGTACGGCCCACTAGCGCCACCATTGGCACCAAGAGGAATGACACCACTCAGATCTCCTGTGAGACGCCCTACCTCAACCTACTGCCTACCATCCCCACCGGCAAGGGTAAGTCTTTATACCCCACACCCTATATACCCCTAACCCTACCTCAACCTGCTGCCTACCATCCCCACCGGCAAGGGTAAGTCTTTATACCCCATACCCTATATACCCCTAACCCTACCTCAACCTGCTGCCTACCATCCCCACCGGCAAGGGTAAGTCTTTATACCCCATACCCTATATACCCCTAACCCTACCTCAACCTGCTGCCTACCATCCCCACCGGCAAGGGTAAGTCTTTATACCCCATACCCTATATACCCCTAACCCTACCTCAACCTGCTGCCTACCATCCCCACCGGCAAGGGTAAGTCTTTATACCCCACACCCTATATACCCCTAACCCTACCATACCCACCGGCAAGGGTAAGTCTTTATACCCCATACCCTATATACCCCTAACCCTACCTCAACCTGCTGCCTACCGTCCCCACCGGCAAGGGTAAGTCTTTATACCCCATACCCTATATACCCCTAACCCTACCATCCCCACTGGCAAGGGTAAGTACATTAACCCTATATACCCCTAACCCTACCATCCCCACCGGCCTGGGTCACCCCCCTTCCTCTTTTCCCACTGCATCCACAGAAAAGTTATTATTATTAAAAATCTCGCTATATTGCAATCATTATTTAATTGTAACACAACTATGAATGCAGACATGTAAGTCCTATACCAACTCAGCATATAATTAAACCAAAAATGCAGCGGCCCTTGGCACGGAAGAAAAGATTCAACTACATCCACTATGCAATGTTTATATATTTATGTTATGTTTCATGTAAAGTAAAGTAATGTAAATTCTGAAAGTAGTCAAGGGTTAGTTGGGAAGAACTGTCGCTAACCACCCACCTGCCACCTGGTGTAGAGACAGGAACTAACCACCCACCTGCCACCTGGTGTAGAGTCAGGAACTATAGTCTTGTTGTTGTTTTGCAGATCACATCGTGATGGCGCTGTCGGTGCGCACCAACCAAAAGGCCTTCGTCACCCGCGAGTTCACCTTCTTTGACTGCGGCCTTCATTCTGCGTAAGTCTCACTCAGTAATCATGCACCCCACTGCTAGTGGCCTTGACCCTGCTGCTTGTGGCCTTGACCCCACTGTTGGTGGCATTGACCCCGCTGCTGCTGGCCTTGATCCTGCTGCTTGTGGCCTTGACCCCGCTGTTGGTGGCATTGACCCCGCTGCTGCTGGCCTTGATCCTGCTGCTGCTGGCCTTGACCCCGCTGTTGGTGGCCTTGACCCCGCTGCTGCTGGCCTTGATCCTGCTGCTGCTGGCCTTGACCCCGCTGTTGGTGGCCTTGACCCCGCTGCTGCTGGCCTTGATCCTGCTGCTGCTGGCCTTGACCCCGCTGTTGGTGGCCTTGACCCCGCTGCTGCTGGCCTTGATCCTGCTGCTGCTGGCCTTGACCCCGCTGTTGGTGGCCTTGACCCCGCTGCTGCTGGCCTTATCCCTGCAGCTGGAGATGGTGGCCTTGACCCCAGGTCAGGGTCAAGGCGGGTAGTTATACTGTGATATCTCCAGTTGTCTACAGACTATTGACCTCACACCACACATAGGTAAAACCTGGTTATGCCCAAATATTGTCTGCCCAGCCGATACAGGCAGCTCACAGGCGTCCGTTGTTTGCCTCATGGCCTCATGACCCCTCATGACCTCATGACCCCTCATGACCTCATGACCCCTCATGACCTCATGGCTCTGAATGACTGTCACTGGTCCAGTACTACATAATCAGTATCACATCATATGGACATTAGTTCTATTGTCCACCACCAGGGTACTGTTTACTCAACTTCAATATAAACAAAATCTCCACTAAACACCATCTTCAGTCTGGGAAGTAATTATATCATTATATGTACAAAATCTCCACTAAACACCATCTTCAGTCTGGGAAGTAATTATATAATTATATGTACAAGATCTCCACTAAACACCATCTTCAGTCTGGGAAGTAATTATATAATTATATGTACAAGATCTCCACTAAACACCATCTTCAGTCTGGGAAGTAATTATATAATTATATGTACAAAATCTCCACTAAACACCATCTTCAGTCTGGGAAGTAATTATATAATTATATGTACAAGATCTCCACTAAACACCATCTTCAGTCTGGGAAGTAATTATATCATTATATGTACAAAATCTCCACTAAACACCATCTTCAGTCTGGGAAGTAATTATATAATTATATGTACAAGATCTCCACTAAACACCATCTTCAGTCTGGGAAGTAATTATATAATTATATGTACAAGATCTCCACTAAACACCATCTTCAGTCTGGGAAGTAATTATATAATTATATGTACAAGATCTCCACTAAACACCATCTTCAGTCTGGGAAGTAATTATATAATTATATGTACAAGATCTCCACTAAACACCATCTTCAGTCTGGGAAGTAATTATATCATTATATGTACAAGATCTCCACTAAACACCATCTTCAGTCTGGGAAGTAATTATATAATTATATGTACAAGATCTCCACTAAACACCATCTTCAGTCTGGGAAGTAATTATATAATTATATGTACAAGATCTCCACTAAACACCATCTTCAGTCTGGGAAGTAATTATATCATTATATGTACAAAATCTCCACTAAACACCATCTTCAGTCTGGGAAGTAATTATATAATTATATGTACAAGATCTCCACTCCACACCATCTTCAGTCTGGGAAGTAATTATATAATTATATGTACAAGATCTCCACTAAACACCATCTTCAGTCTGGGAAGTAATTATATAATTATATGTACAAGATCTCCACTAAACACCATCTTCAGTCTGGGAAGTAATTATATAATTATATGTACAAGATCTCCACTAAACACCATCTTCAGTCTGGGAAGTAATTATATAATTATATGTACAAGATCTCCACTAAACACTAAAATGGGAAGTTGTTTTATATTTGCGCAGAATATCCACCCAGCTTTGCCTAGCTGAAGGCCTGAAGCTGACTAAATAAACCTTATAAACTAAATCTAAATTAACAGGAAAAAAGATTCAACCTATCATAAATTAGTTTCTGCTCGTTACTTTTGCCCTCTAGTGAGATTAGCATAGACTAACCTGATAAGGAAGTTGACCTACTTACCTAGATGTATGACCTATTAACCTAGTTTCATTTTGTTTCTGTGCATGCTGCCCCCTATCAGCCGGCACGCGAACCTTTACAAGTAGGTAGTGGCGGCATCTTCTGGCCAGCCTTGTCATTATTACGTCACCACTTCCTCTCTACCTTCCCTTGCTGTGTTGTACACTTTACAGCTCTTATGTTACGTTACGGTACTGTTACTTTAGGTTATGGGGCACCCCCAGCTCTTATGTTACGTTACGGTACTGTTACTTTAGGTTACGGGGCACCCCCAGCTCTTATGTTACGTTACGGTACTGTTACTTTAGGCTACGGGGCACCCCCAGCTCTTATGTTACGTTACGGTACTGTTACTTTAGGTTACGGGGCACCCCCAGCTCTTATGTTACGTTATGGTACTGTTACTTTAGGCTACGGGGCACCCCCAGCTCTTATGTTACGTTACGGTACTGTTACTTTAGGTTACGGGGCACCCCCAGCTCTTATGTTACGTTACGGTACTGTTACTTTAGGCTACGGGGCACCCCCAGCTCTTATGTTACGTTACGGTACTGTTACTTTAGGTTACGGGGCACCCCCAGCTCTTATGTTACGTTATGGTACTGTTACTTTAGGTTACGGTACTATTATGTTGTTGATGTTATGATATGTTACGGGGCACCCCCAGCTGTTATGTCAGGTTACGCGGGCACCCCCAGCTGTTATGTCAGGTTACGGGGCACCCCCAGCTGTTACGTTAGGTTACGGGGCACCCCCAGCTGTTACGTTAGGTTACGGGGCACCCCCAGCTGTTATGTCAGGTTACGGGGCACCTCCAGCTGTTATGTCAGGTTACGCGGGCACCCCCAGCTGTTATGTCAGGTTATGGGGCACCTACAGCTGTTATGTCAGGTTACGGGGCACCCCCAGCTGTTATGTTAGGTTACGGGGCACCCCCAGCTGTTATGTTAGGTTACGGGGCACCCCCAGCTGTTATGTTAGGTTACGGGGCATCCCCAGCTGTTATGTCAGGTTACGGGGCACCTACAGCTGTTATGTCAGGTTACGGGGCACCTACAGCTGTTATGTTAGGTTACGGGGCACCCCCAGCTGTTATGTCAGGTTACGGGGCAGCTACAGATGTTATGTTAGGTTACGGGGCACCTACAGCTGTTATGTCAGGTTACGGGGCACCCCCAGCTGTTATGTCAGGTTACGGGGCACCTACAGCTGTTATGTCAGGTTACGGGGCACCCCCAGCTGTTATGTCAGGTTACGGGGCAGCTACAGATGTTATGTTAGGTTACGGGGCACCTACAGCTGTTATGTTAGGTTACGGGGCAGCTACAGCTGTTATGTCAGGTTACGGGGCACCTACAGCTGTTATGTCAGGTTACGGGGCATCTACAGCTGTTATGTCAGGTTACGGGGCACCTACAGCTGTTATGTCAGGTTACGGGGCACCTACAGCTGTTATGTCAGGTTACGGGGCACCTACAGCTGTTATGTTAGGTTACGGGGCACCTACAGATGTTATGTCAGGTTACGGGGCAGCTACAGCTGTTACGTTAGGTTACGGGGCACCTACAGCTGTTATGTCAGGTTACGGGGCACCTACAGCTGTTACGTTAGGTTACGGGGCACCTACAGCTGTTACGTTAGGTTACGGGGCACCCCCAGCTGTTATGTTAGGTTACGGTGCACGTCCAGCTGTTATGTCAGGTTACGGGGCACCCCCAGCTGTTACGTTAGGTTACGGGGCACCTCCAGCTGTTAGGTTAGGTTACGGGGCACCCCCAGCTGTTACGTTAGGTTACGGGCACAGCCAACTCACGGACCTTACTGGTGTTTTCTCCAGGTTATTATTTACCAACGTGAGATCACAGAGATTAACCGGAAGTCCCCTGTTGTTCTGAATGTTGTGAATTGCTGTTATAATCTATTTGTTTTAGTTTGCTTCTGTGTATCTCTGTCCCACAATCCACCACTCTGTCCCACAATCCATCACCACTGCACATCCTCAAACTAAACACTAGCAAAATAACTGAGTGAATTAGTGACTGAGTGGGTCCCCTCCCATGTAATGTGCTGGTCCCTCTGACACTGTCGTCCACTTCTACTCTTTGGTTTCATTTTTATTTATTTTCTGTTTGCATGACATTATACACACATTCACACATGTGACCAGTAGGTAGCACAGTTAGAAGTATTTTATTTATTATTTATTTGACAGGTGGGAAGTGAGATGGGGACTAAAGATGATAAAGTACAAATACATATATACATATATATAATATAAGTAATCATTTCTAATCATTCCCGTGTTTCTTAAAGCATACATAGATTCTCCCTTTTTGCTCGTTCTCCAAGTGTCGGAAGGCGTAGTTAACTATTAATGCCTGAATTAAGAACTACTTCAAGTCAAGGTGTGCGTTAACGTAACCATCCATGTGCAACGTCTTATCCAATCAAAACACAGCTTTGAGGATTTGAGAACAGATAACCAAACTTGCCTATGCAGGGAGAACAAACTGCCTATGTATCTCCAATGTTAATCCAATGGGCAGTCTGTTCTCTAATGTTAATACAATGGGCATACCGTTCTCCAATGTTAATCCAATGGGCATACCGTTCTCCAATGTTAATCCAATGGGCATTCCGTTCTCCCATGTTAATCCACTGGGCATTCCGTTCTCCCATGTTAATCCACTGGGCATTCCGTTCTCCAATGTTAATCCAATGGGCATTCCGTTCTCCAATGTTAATCCAATGGGCATTCCGTTCCCCAATGTTAATCCAATGGGCATTCCGTTCTCCAATGTTAATCCAATGGGCATTCCGTTCCCCAATGTTAATCCAATGGGCATTCCGTTCCCCAATGTTAATCCAATGGGCATTCCGTTCCCCAATGTTAATCCACTGGGCATTCCGTTCCCCAATGTTAATCCAATGGGCATTCCGTTCTCCAATGTTAATCCAATGGGCATTCCGTTCTCCAATGTTAATCCAATGGGCATACCGTTCTCCACAGAGGTGAAATAAATTACATGGACATGGTTCCTACCACCCAGATCCAGGGAGTGTGCAAATATTGGTCTGACAAGTGTCCCTCACATCTCTTCTTGGAAGAACTGTGAGGGCACAGAAAGAATACTGTCCATTTTCCTGTCTAATGTAATTGTCTATTGAGGAAATAAAAGCATTTATATATATATATGGTTAGGTGCTCCGTAACTACCAAACTCTTTCATAGACAAAACCAATATTGGGTCTGTATACCACATGGACAGTGAAATGATTTGAAATGTTTTGACATATTACCCTGTAGACAGGTGTAATAAACACTCAGTGCTGTAGCCTATAGCACTACATATTACCCTGTAGTGCTGTAGCCTATAACACTACATATTACCCTGTAGTGCTGTAGCCTATAGTACTACATATTACCCTGTAGTGCTGTAGCCTATAGTACTACATATTACCCTGTATTACCCCATATTACCCTGTAGTGCTGTAGCCTATAGCACTACATATTACCCTGTAGTGCTGTAGCCTATAGTACTACATATTACCCTGTATTACCCCATATTACCCTGTAGTGCTGTAGCCTATAGTACTACATATTACCCTGTAGTGCTGTAGCCTATAGCACTACATATTACCCTGTATTACCCCATATTACAATCCATGTGCTTGTGTTACAGCTGCACCAGCTGCACCAAGAGTAAGTTCCCGTGCACCTGGTGTGTGGAGAAGCACCAGTGCACCAACAACCCTGAGACCTGCCTCAACGACGTCCTCATCACCGGCCTCGCCGTGAGTACTACACCTTATTGTGTCAACATTTGTGATGTGTTTCAGGAAAATGAGTCATAAGTCACCAAATTGATATTTTTCAAAGTGTTTTTTTAACAAGATCACATTATTGGAAAGTTCTAATTTTTGGAGGATTTATCACTTATTGCCATATCAATCGATGTATCAAATTTCAGGACAATCTCTATAATATATTCTCCCGTTTTAAAGGTCCTCATATGGACTACATTTAGTTACTTTACTGTTTATTGACCCCCTAGAAATATTGGAAACTTTTTTTTTCAAAAACGAAAATATCAAACTTAAAATCTAGAAATACTTATTAGATTTTTAGACTGTTTACTATCATTGGAATCGGCTTGATCTCATCTTTTCAAATATAATCATATCTCAAAATCTATTTTTTGCGACTTATGACTCATTTTCCTAAAACACTTCACATTTGTACAAACTGGGGCATATAAAGTTATAAACCATTAGATATTCTAAAGCTTACCATCGTGAAAACCCACCTGATCTCATATTTTCAAATAGGATGATATCCAACATCCAACATCCATTATATATATTGTTGCAACTAAAGACTCTGCTCTATATGTGTGTGACTGTGTAACCCTTCATCTCCTGCTGCAGGTGCGAGGGACGAGTGACCGGCCGGGCCCTGCGTCCTGCCCCAGGTTTGAGTCCAGTCACACAGAGATCCTGGTGCCCTCGGGGAAGGACCAGGAGGTACAGGTGCAGGCCCTCAACCTACAGGTGAGTAATTTATCTCCTTTATAGAAGAGTCTTGTGGTGCTCTTGGTCTAATCACATGATACCAATATAATCAGACGTACCAGAGGGATGCCATGGAAGTAGGTCACCCAAATCGCACAATGTGGTTGGTTTATGACGTTGTGCTCTTAGCGTGTGCTGCGTAGTGCTGGCTTGAAAGTTTCAAAGTTTTTCAGACATTGTTCTGATACTACCACAAGAAATACACTATTGATAATAAAGTAAATATACTAAATATGTTTATAAATCAGTATGTATTGATACAGAGGAGACCTGATGTGAATAGGATACTTTATATAAAGCTCTAATGTGAAGATTTATTGTTGTCTTGCAGGACTTCCAGACAGACTTCAAGTGTAGTTTTAACATCGAGGGCCAACAACAAGAAGTTTCTGCACTCAAACAACCCAACTCTGAGATCATCCAGTGCTCCAAGGTCAACGTAAGTACACATGCACTTTGTACTCTAAGGTCAACGTAAGTACACATGCACTTTGTACTCTAAGGTCAACGTAAGTACACATGCACTTTGTACTCTAAGGTCAACATAAGTACACATGCACTTTGTACTCTACGGTCAACGTAAGTACACATGCACTTTGTACTCTAAGGTCAACGTAAGTACACATGCACTTTGTACTCTAAGGTCAACGTAAGTACACATGCACTTTGTACTCTAAGGTCAACGTAAGTACACATGCACTTTGTACTCTAAGGTCAACGTAAGTACACATGCACTTTGTACTCTAAGGTCAACGTAAGTACACATGCACTTTGTACTCTAAGGTCAACGTAAGTACACATGCACTTTGTACTCTAAGGTCAACGTAAGTACATGTGCACTTTGTACTCTAAGATCAACGTAAGTACACATGCACTTTGTACTCTACGGTCAACGTAAGTACACATGCACTTTGTACTCTAAGGTCAATGTAAGTACATGTGCACTTTGTACTCTAAGGTCAACGTAAGTACATGTGCACTTGTCCAATTTAGGTAATTACAGTAAGAGTAACATGTTACATCTGGCCTGGTTATCATTAATGATCATAAACTATCTTTCTGTCTCCTTTTCTCTGTCTCTCTCTTCCTTCTTCTCTATCTCTATTTCCTGGGTATGATCATAAACTGCCTCCCTCTCAGCTCTCCCGCCCTTGATATAATTATATTAAATGTGTTGATAAGGGCGTAAAGCAACCAATCTCACTCACTCACTTGTTTTTGTTGACAGTTCCTGTACCAGGCACAGACAGCGCACCTTAACGTACCCTTCCAGATATTCTGGGGAGAACGCAACCCTCTGGACAACCCCGACCGCATACAAGGTTTGTACCTCTGCAGTTGACTAGTGCTCGTGGCAAGACATTGACATTGTTTCTGCACTTAATTACAACTTACATAGTTCTACAATTAAAGAAGCAGTCCTGAGTTCTGAATAAATGAGAAAAAGCTGTTTTACAAAGGCTGCTGAGTATAGATAATTAGATGCCCGTTTCTCTAATGTTGCTGCTATGTGTTCTGTAGAGTATAGATAATTAGATGCCTGTCTCACTAATGTTGCTGCTATGTGTTACTAATGTTGCTGCTATGTCTCACTAATGTTGCTGCTATGTCTCACTAATGTTGCTGCTATGTGTTACTAATGTTGCTGCTATGTGTTACTAATGTTGCTGCTATGTGTTACAGTGAAGGTGTACAAGTGTGAGAAGATGGCAGACAACTGCGGTGGCTGTGTGTGTTACTAATGTTGCTGCTATGTGTTACTAATGTTGCTGCTGTGTGTTACAGTGAAGGTGTACAAGTGTGAGAAGATGGCAGACAACTGCGGTGGCTGTGTGTGTTACTAATGTTGCTGCTATGTGTTACTAATGTTGCTGCTATGTGTTACTAATGTTGCTGCTATGTGTTACTAATGTTGCTGCTATGTGTTACTAATGTTGCTGCTATGTGTTCTGTAGAGTATAGATAATTAGATGCCCATTTCTCTAATGTTGCTGCTGTGTGTTACAGTGAAGGTGTACAAGTGTGAGAAGATGGCAGACAACTGCGGCGGCTGTGTGTGTTACTAATGTTGCTGCTATGTGTTACTAATGTTGCTGCTGTGTGTTACTAATGTTGCTGCTGTGTGTTACTAATGTTGCTGCTGTGTGTTACAGTGAAGGTGTACAAGTGTGAGAAGATGGCAGACAACTGCGGCGGCTGTGTGTGTTACTAATGTTGCTGCTATGTGTTACTAATGTTGCTGCTATGTGTTACTAATGTTGCTGCTATGTGTTACTAATGTTGCTGCTGTGTGTTACTAATGTTGCTGCTGTGTGTTACAGTGAAGGTGTACAAGTGTGAGAAGATGGCAGACAACTGCGGTGGTTGCCTGACGGCGGACCACAAGTACCAGTGCGGCTGGTGTGACTCAGACCTCAAGTGTACCATCCAGGAACAGTGCAAGTCCACCACCTGGCGCAACTCCAGCATGGACTGCCCCAACCCTGACATCACCAGTGTATGTACACTCTATACACTCTTACATCCAGTATTGTTACAGTATAAATCTGCCCTATTCATACTACTTGACACCCCAAGGTCATAATTCTCATGAGTAAAATATGAGGGTTAGTGTCACTAGTGGAGGACCTTGTATTGCTCGATATGACCTTTTATTTCACCTTTGAATGTGGTCGATATGCAGGGCCCATTGAGTTAACACTGAGAGCGCAACTCCGTCCTGAGGCCGATACGACGGCCGTATTGGGCCTCAGGACGGATATGGAATGAATATAGTTCCCTTGCAATTACAGTATTTACGCACAAATGAGTAGCAGAATTAAGAAAATAAATGATGGAATATGTTAAGTAGACTAATTTACTTCAAAACAGTAAGCCAAATAAATGTACATGACAGTGCAGAATTAAATAATTTCGCGTTCTAAAATATAGTTCTGACCACGCAGGTCGGAAAAAACAGCGCGTAGAAATATAAATGCGTCATGACGGGCGTCACGATGTAAACAAAGACGTCAACGTCAACCATGACAAACATTGATTCACCTCTATCGATATTTCTATAATTTTCGGGCACATGTTGATAAGTAAAGGCGAAATAAATACAAAAAAAAACGCGGGACTTCGCGGGAAATCCGTATCGTCGCTTGGCTTCGGTATCCACCCGCGTGCGCTACACGCACTTGGGTGGATACCTCCGCCGCGCGACGATACGGCTTCCCGCTCCGTCCCTTGGGCATTTTTGTCTTAGTATTGCTTGATATGACCTTGTATTGCTTGATATGACCTTGTATTGCTCGATATGACCTTGTATTGCTCGATATGACCTTGGGGTGTACAAGATGACCTTGTATTGCTCAAGATGACCTTGTATTGCTCGATATGACCTTGGGGTGTACAAGATGACCTTGTATTGCTCAAGATGACCTTGTATTGCTCAACATGACTATGGGGTGTTCAACATGACCTTGTTTGACCTTACAGTTCACGCCCACCACAGGGCCGCGGGAGGGAGGCACACGTGTCACTATAGAAGGCAAGAACCTGGGCAAGAACTTTGAGGACATCAAGACGGGCGTGCTGGTGGCAGGAGAAGTCTGCCTGCCTGACCCTGACTCCTATGTACCAGCCATGACGTAAGTACTGACTCCTATGTACCAGCCATGACGTAAGTACTGACTCCTATGTACCAGCCATGGTGTAAGTACTGACTCCTATGTACCAGCCATGGTGTAAGTACTGACTCCTATGTACCAGCCATGGTGTAAGTACTGACTCCTATGTACCAGCCATGGTGTAAGTACTGACTCCTATGTACCAGCCATGGTGTAAGTACTGACTCCTATGTACCAGCCATGGTGTAAGTACTGACTCCTATGTACCAGCCATGACGTAAGTCTCATCACTCATAGCCTGTGTGTACTTAGTAATATAGACATAGATATACTCTTGTTCAATTCACCCCAAAAATAGCTTAATTTGGATGAAAGTTTGCATGAAGTATTGATTGTTACAGGGTGGTGTGCAGTACAGTATATACCCTTTATACTCTTTATTACATGAAGTATTGATTGTTACAGGGTGGTGTGCAGTACAGTATATACCCTTTATACTCTTTATTACACCCAGGGTTGAATGTTACAGGGTACATGAAGTATTGATGATTTGTTACAGGGTGGTGTGCAGTACAGGCAGCAGTAACAGTGTGAAGACGGGCCCCGTGCAGATCACCATCGGCAACAAGTACAGTGATGAGACAGAGGACCACTTCTCCTATGTTGTACGTATGCCTTACTCTGCTCTACAGTCACTGATAATATAAAGCCTGGGATCCATTACTCTACAGCTACAGTAGATCACTGATAATATAAAGCCTGGGTTCCATTACTCTACAGCTACAGGTCACTATAATATAAAGCCTGGGTTCCATTACTCTACAGCTACAGGTCCCTGACAATATAAAGCCTGGGTTCCATTACTCTACAGCTACAGGTCACTGATAATATAAAGCCTGGGTTCCATTACTCTACAGCTACAGGTCCCTGATAATATAAAGCCTGGGTTCCACTGCCCCCCTACTTCTCCCACTACACATCCCGCTCTTTGGTCCTGCAACTTTAGAAGTATGGCAGTGGGAAGTAGGATTAATTTCAAATCAAACCTGTTGATTTGAAACAGCTACTTCCCGTTACTTGATCCCGGTTCTAAAGTAGTGGGACCAAGGAAACAGGAGAAGTAGTGAGCCAATGGAACCCACCTGTTAGGCAAACAAAGGGTTCCTGAGGGGGGTATCTAAATTCAATTTCTCTTGTCGCTACCAAAAGACAGCAATTGTCACTAAGAAAATTCTTTTGTCTTTTGTCGCTATATTTTCGTAAAACAGCCAAATTTTTGTCGCTAAGGACTAAAGTGCTTTGTGGATTTGTCAGGCTAAGAAAGTGTCTTTGTTGATTGTCACTAGCTGCCTAGTTAACATTCTGAAAACATTCTTGGGTGATATTTTGCTTGCCATATTGATGTATGAGGCCCAGGTTGAAACTCATTCACACAAAGTCATATTACAGCAGTAATGAATGGAAGGGTGAGAAAGTATGGATTGTCCACACAAGGTGGTATAGCAGCAGTAATGAATGGAAGGGTGAGAAAGCATGGATTGTCCACACCAGGTGGTATAGCAGCAGTAATGAATGGAAGGGTGAGAAAGCATGGATAAGGGGAAAGAAAGAGCTAAGTTCTCTCAGTGGTCAGTCATCACTTACCATGGCACATTCATTCATTTCTTAGTATAGCAATTACAAATATAATGTAAGGACGTATCTAAGAATTTATATGACTCTTGTAGGAGCCCAAGTTGACCAGTTTTCACCCGGTGCTTGGACCTCACTCCGGCGGCACCAGTATCACCATTACTGGCAGTCACATGCACACGGGCACCAACCGGACAGTAACAGTGGCCGGCCTGCCCTGCCACATTATAGAGTAAGTATTTTAATAATAATAATGATAATAAAAAATTCTTTATTTTCAAAAGGGTGTACATGGCAAAAACAGGTTATGAACTTATCCGAGGATCTCTTCCAGCCCATGCCTTCTTAGTTAGACTTCACTTGGCTGCTTGTATCCTAGACTAAACTACAGTTGGTACTAACTTCTAATACAGGATTTATGTTGCATATTAAAAACAGAGAGAAACAGTTGTTAGCCACGTGGCCACAATTAAAATATTTACTTTACACTACAGCCAATATTTGCCCATTGTACACAACAGGGAGCCTCTACAAGAATCTAAATCCACATGTGGATCTGTGTATTCCTGCTGTACAACACAATCATGATATAAACACAACAAACCAGTCACCGTTAACCAAACTAAAGAGAAAGTTCTAACACAGTTCAGCATTTTAATCAACACAATGTCAGATAAACTCAGCTTGTGTTGTTTGGTGCAGTATAATGTTGCTAAAGCTGTTGAGTGCTGCTTGTCTAATTGTTCTTCTGTAACTTGCTGTTCCAGGCAGAGCGTGACGTCGTCGAGCCTGGTGTGTGTGAGCACGCCCAACCAGGGACGGGAGCTGGTGGAGGGCCTGGTGGCTGTGTCCTTTGATAAGGCTGTGGAGACCTTCCCCACCAATTACAACTATGTACGGGATCCTAACATCACCAGTGTGTCGCCCAAACGCACCATACTCAGGTGGGTACAACATCCCTCCCCCTCCCCCTCCCCCCTCCCTCCACATCCTCACTGAATATTGGTTCTATACTTGTATTGGACACCTCCCAACGCAACATGAACAACTTTCTTTCTATGTTTATACATGAACCATCAGCTAAGGCACATACATTGTACATTGTCAGTTATAATAATACAGTTGAGGTCAGTGAGATATGTTGATGAGAGTTTATCACAACATGAATTAGATTGTGGCCAACCATATAACTTGTGTTTGTGTTTGTAGCGGTGGGACTAAGATATAACTTGTGTTTGTAGCGGTGGGACTAAGATATAACTTGTGTTTATGTTTGTAGCGGTGGGACTAAGATATAACTTGTGTTTGTGTTTGTAGCGGTGGGACTAACATGACGGTGCAGGGAACCAACCTGAATGCAGTGCAGGCGCCCAAGATGTATATCAAGATCAACAACAAGGAGTACACCAGTGTAAGTATAGCCTGCCATTACTCTCCCAGGGGATTCACTGAAATGGGCCCCGGGAATCTCTGGAATGGGCCCTGGGAATCTCTGGAATGGGCCCCGGGAATCTCTGGAATGGGCCCCGGGAATCTCTGGAATGGGCCCCGGGAATCTCTGGAATGGGCCCCGGGAATCTCTGAAATGGGCCCCGGGAATCTCTGAAATGGGCCCCGGGAATCTCTGAAATGGGCCCCAGGAATCTCTGAAATGGGCCCCGGGAATCTCTGAAATGGGCCCCGGGAATCTCTGAAATGGGCCCCGGGAATCTCTGAAATGGGCCCCGGGAATCTCTGAAATGGGCCCCGGGAATCTCTGAAATGGGCCCCGGGATTCACTAAAATGGACCTGGAAAGGCCTTGAAAAACCTGCAATTTCTTCTGACCAAAAGCGTGGAAACCCTCTCTCATGTGCCCCAGACTTGTCCACTCAGTTAACAAACCCAGCCTTGTGTATCCCAGCTATACATAGTATTCACATGACGTCACCCCAGTCAGCAGCTATCCTCACTGGCAGCCATAATGTGTGGCAGCATAGATAGCGGGAGACACTAGATCGACAGGATTTCCCGTTTCGAATGTTTGCAAATGGCAATTATACTCATTATTCCATTATGACACACTAAAAAATGACCATATAACCTATCAGCATATTGTATATGACATTCTCTAATACTTTCGGAGGTGAAAACTGCATTTTTGAGGCTTGGAGCACTCATGTCCAGCTAAAGTTGACCCA
Organism: Sthenelais limicola; assembly: GCA_942159475.1. Lineage (NCBI taxonomy): Eukaryota > Metazoa > Annelida > Polychaeta > Phyllodocida > Sigalionidae > Sthenelais > Sthenelais limicola. The sequence continues at coordinate 9,393,987 of OW804099.1, read as the reverse complement.
CATTATGGCCAGCCGCGGCTAGCGCCGTGACGTCAGTGAATACTATGTATAATAGATTTAATAGATTGTGTGACTTGTGTCTCTGTGTGTGAGAGTGTATGATGCTGACTTGTGTCTCTGTGTGTTGCAGCCGTGTGCACTGGAGAACAGCACATGGATGGTGTGTCAGACTCCCACGCTGCAGGCGGCCGTCACCAAGCCACCCACACATGATGTGCCCTTCAAGGTGCCCTTTGGCTTCCACATGGACAGTGTCAAGGTAAGTTGCTGCACCTTGCTTCTAAAGACTATTCTCCCACACGGCCAGCCAGTTCAACTAGCGGCCAGCAGGTTCAACTAGCGGCCAGTTCAACTAGCGGCCAGCCAGTTCAACTAGCGGCCAGCCAGTTCAACTAGTGGCCAGTTCAACTAGCTGTAGCCAGTTCAACTAGCTGTAGCCAGTTCAACTAGCTGTAGCCAGTTCAACTAGCGGCCAGCCAGTTCAACTAGTGGCCAGCAGGTTCAACTAGTGGCCAGTTCAACTAGCGGCCAGCCAGTTCAACTAGCGGCCAGCAGGTTCAACTAGCGGCCAGTTCAACTAGCGGCCAGCCAGTTCAACTAGCGGCCAGCCAGTTCAACTAGCAGCCAGCCAGTTCAACTAGCGGCCAGCCAGTTCAACTAGTGGCCAGTTCAACTAGCAGCCAGCCAGTTCAACTAGCGGCCAGCCAGTTCAACTAGTGGCCAGCCAGTTCAACTAGTGGCCAGTTCAACTAGCAGCCAGCCAGTTCAACTAGCGGCCAGCCAGTTCAACTAGCGGCCAGCCAGTTCAACTAGCAGCCAGCCAGTTCAACTAGCGGCCAGCCAGTTCAACTAGTGGCCAGTTCAACTAGCAGCCAGCCAGTTCAACTAGCAGCCAGCCAGTTCAACTAGCGGCCAGCCAGTTCAACTAGCAGCCAGCCAGTTCAACTAGTGGCCAGTTCAACTAGCGGCCAGCCAGTTCAACTAGCGGCCAGCCAGTTCAACTAGCGGCCAGCCAGTTCAACTAGTGGCCAGTTCAACTAGTGGCCAGCCAGTTCAACTAGCGGCCAGCCAGTTCAACTAGTGGCCAGCCAGTTCAACTAGCGGCAAGCCAGTTCAACTAGCAGCCAGCCAGTTCAACTAGTGGCCAGTTCAACTAGCAGCCAGCCAGTTCAACTAGCAGCCAGCCAGTTCAACTAGCAGCCAGCCAGTTCAACTAGCGGCCAGCCAGTTCAACTAGCAGCCAGCCAGTTCAACTAGTGGCCAGTTCAACTAGCGGCCAGCCAGTTCAACTAGCGGCCAGCCAGTTCAACTAGCGGCCAGCCAGTTCAACTAGTGGCCAGTTCAACTAGTGGCCAGCCAGTTCAACTAGCGGCCAGCCAGTTCAACTAGCAGCCAGCCAGTTCAACTAGTGGCCAGCCAGTTCAACTAGCGGCAAGCCAGTTCAACTAGCTGTAGCCAGTTCAACTAGCGGCCAGCCAGTTCAACTAGCAGTGTATGGTTTTAATGTCTACGAGATTGTCTCAATTTGTAAGGGTACTACCTTTATATTTTTATCATTTTGATAAATTATCTAGATGATAATTTACTACTCATGTGATCTGTTTTTTCTGGTTATATATTTTCTATGGATGTTTATTTCAACATTTGTCCAAGAAATTAAATCTAGATTATACAATCAATTATGCCACCTTTCCAGAACAACTCTTTCACATTGATAAGAATATCCCTTTTCAGTGAATTTTTAATTTCAACATTTGAAAGATGAGATTTAGAATAAAGAGTTTGCTGTTGTGATTCATACAGGAGTTGCTGAACTACAGCCAGAGCCTGCATGGTATGGATGAGTCGCTCTACGTACACCCAGACCCCATGGCCAACCAGTTCAAGGAGGGCGTGCGCCGCGTCACACCCAAGGAGGACAAACACCTCACCATTGGTGTGAGTAGTGCTGCCATCTAGTGTTACACTCTCACATCTCTAGCCTGTGATAACCAGCACATTCAGTCAAACTAGAAACAAGTTTTTAAGTGGTTTTCAATATTATCTGCTCAAATCTATATAATGTACATATTTACGATATTTAAACAGGGGTTGAATAAAGTATCATATACAATTTTTAAAAAAAAGGTGTACTATTAAAGTTCAACCACTAGGTGATAGAAGAAGAGTGAAAAGAGAAATGATGAAAAATGAAAGTATTACATACCTTAACAATGTATAATGTATGTATGATGAATCACTCAGGCTGGGCTGACCTCCAGTCAGGTTGGGCTGACCTTCAGTCAGGTTGGGCTGACCTTCAGTCAGGTTGGGCTGACCTTCAGTCAGGTTGGGCTGACCTTAAGTCAGGTTGGGCTGACCTTCAGTCAGGTTGGGCTGACCTCCAGTCAGGTTGGGCTGACCTTCAGTCAGGCTGGGCTGACCTCCAGTCAGGTTGGGCTGACCTCCAGTCAGGTTGGGCTGACCTCCAGTCAGGTTGGGCTGACCTCCAGTCAGGTTGGGCTGACCTCCAGTCAGGTTGGGCTGACCTCCAGTCAGGTTGGGCTGACCTCCAGTCAGGTTGGGCTGACCTCCAGTCAGGTTGGGCTGACCTCCAGTCAGGTTGGGCTGACCTCCAGTCAGGTTGGGCTGACCTCCAGTCAGGTTGGGCTGACCTCCAGTCAGGTTGGGCTGACCTCCAGTCAGGTTGGGCTGACCTCCAGTCAGGTTGGGCTGACCTCCAGTCAGGTTGGGCTGACCTCCAGTCAGGTTGGGCTGACCTCCAGTCAGGTTGGGCTGACCTCCAGTCAGGTTGGGCTGACCTCCAGTCAGGTTGGGCTGACCTTCAGTCAGGTTGGGCTGTATGAAGCCAAATAACAGTGTTTGGCCGCATGTGAATGTAGTTCTCTATTTCCCCCACAGGGAGACTTTCAAGGTCTCACCCCCTCTGACGTCATAGTGAAAGTGGGCTTGTCAAACTGTCTTGTGACGTCAGTTGTCAAGTCCTACGTCATGTGCACGTTTTCGTCGCTGGACATGGATGAGGGCGGCCCCAACCCTAAAGTGACGGTGATCATTGGTAACTACAACAAGACGGTGGGCAAGCTTAAGTATGAGAGCACCGACATCCTGTCCCTGCCCACCATTATTGGCATCAGTGTGGGCGGAGGCTTCCTCATCATCATCATCATCATTGTCTGCATCGCCTACAGACAGAAGTCCCGGGAGCGGGACCGCGTCATGAAGCGCATGCAGAACCAGATGGATGTACTGGAGGCCCGCGTGGCCAAGGAGTGCAAGGAGGGTGAGTGGGCACATAGATAATCAATCAATGGTAGATAATCAATCAATGGTAGATAATCAATCAATACTAGATAATCAATCAATACTGATAATCAATCAGTGGTTGATAATCAATCAGTGGTTGATAATCAATCAATGGTTGATAATCAATCAATGGTAGATAATCAATCAATACTAGATAATCAATCAATACTAGATAATCAATCAATGGTTGATAATCAATCAATGGTAGATAATCAATCAATGGTAGATAATCAATCAATGGTAGATAATCAATCAATGGTAGATAATCAATCAATGGTTGATAATCAATCAATGGTTGATAATCAATCAATACTAGATAATCAATCAATACTAGATAATCAATCAATGGTTGATAATCAATCAATACTAGATAATCAATCAATACTAGATAATCAATCAATACTAGATAATCAATAGTGGATAGATAATCAATCTGTAGTAGATAGATAATCAATCAGTACATGTATAGATAATCAATTACTAAACATTACACTATTGTATGTTTCTATGGTTACAGCGTTTGCAGAGCTCCAGACAGACATGTCAGAGCTGACGAGTGACCTGTCCGGGCCGGTCGGCATCCCATTCCGTGACTACCGCAACTTCTGCATGCACGTGCTCTTCCCCCAGACTGGTGAGGGCGACCACCCTGTCATCAGACCCCTCGAGGTGAAGAGTTGTTTGTTATTACATACCTGTCTTTTGCTGGACAAATTCCTTACCAAATTTCATCAAAATTTTCAATGACAAAAAGTAGTATCTGATTGGCCTAATTCCATTATAATTCTCAAAAAATATAATCTCAAAACTTTTTTGTGAAATTGTAAAATAAAGTTGTTAGGGGAAATAGGGCCCTAAATATTCTTGAACCAATCAGATTTCATCATTTCGATGCCATCCCCCATACGGCCGTAACGCAGCCCTGTATGGTGGTGCAGTGGCATGTAACAGTAATACAGATAATACAGATGTGTAATCAGTAATACAGATGTGTAATCAGTAATATAGATATCTAGATATACAGATGTGTAATGTTAACCTTCTGTTGCTGCTGCTGCAGGTTGACCTGGCGCGACGGGATGGGATAGAGAGAGGCCTGCGGCTCTTCAACACACTGGTGCTCAATAAAACCTTCTTGCTGCTCTTCATCCGCACCCTCGAGTTCCACAAGGACTTCTCCATGAGGGAGCGGGTTAATGTTGCATCCCTCATCTCTGTCGCTCTACAGGGCCGCATGGAACACCACACAGAGTATGTATAACTACACCTTGGCCTGTATAACATGTTACCTTCAAGTATATGATATTTGTTTAATGATTGTTGCTTCTGTTTTTGACTTTCTGTTTTTTAAACCTGCTGGTATTAGATTGTCAAAAACATACGCAACAATCTTTTTACTTGTTACCAAAATGATCATATCCTAACTTAAAAGCGATGACCAAATGCAGCTGGTAGAATTTCCACTTAATCTCAAATATAACATAGTTACAATTTTTGCCTTAATAAGTGTAAAGTTGACAAAAAGGTTGTCAAAACTTCTCAAATTAGAGTTTTGCAATAAGTTCAATAAGATAAGGATTGAGTTCTTTAATGTATGTAATGGATTCCTAGTAAGTTGTCCAAGTGTTACCTTTCTAGGATCTGTTCTAAAGACTCTGTGAATACGGCCTGTTTACTACATGGTTAGAAAAGTGAAAGAAGAAAATAAAACCAATAAAATTGACTTATTCCAATGATTTATGTATGTTGCAGTATACTAAAGACGCTGCTGGCAGACCTGATAGAGCGATCCATGGAGGGTCGCAGCCACCCCAAGCTCCTGCTGCGCCGCACTGAGTCTGTCGCTGAGAAGATGTTAACCAACTGGTTCACCTTCCTACTCTACAAGTTCCTCAAGGTAACAACTCAGGCTTAAGGTTGGGTTCTTCTGCCCTGCTACTTCTCCCGCTTCTCCCATTACTTTGTGAGTCTATTGCTCTAGTTTCTTTAGAAGCGGCAGCAAGTAACCGGAATAGGTGCTATTGACACGTAACTTCTACCGCTACTTCTCATGGTAATCTGAAACGTTAGCTGACATCATTTTATTTTTACGTGGAAATGAATGCATCAAGTAATGTAGAGTGGTGCCAGTGCCCCACTATAGCTATCAAATAGCGGCCATTTCATATCTAACATGTTTGATAGAAGCGGGACCACTCAATGCTTCTAAAATCAGCCAAAAGTAGTGGGAAGTAACATGGCTATGTAGCGGGCCAATCACCCTTACCACTCATCCCTGTTACTGCTCCTGCTTCCATGATCAAGAAGTGGGAGCAGTAGCGGGGTAGCGGAACCCAGCCGTAAGTCATGGCTCATTCATCTCTCTAGTCCTCCTTCTCTCTCACTCTTGCTTCTTCTCTCTCTTTCCTTCTCTCCCTCTCCTCTCTCTCCCTGTCCTCTCTCACTCTACCTTTCATTCTCTCTCTCACTCTTGCTACTTCTCTCTCTTTCCTTCTCTCCCTCTGCTCTCTCTCTCCCTGTCCTCTCACTCTTCCTTTCATTGTCTCTCTCACTCTTGCTTCTTCTCTCTCTTTCCTTCTCTCCCTCTGCTCTCTCTCTCCCTGTCCTCTCCCTCTTCCTTTCATTCTCTCTCTCACTCTTGCTTCTTCTCTCTCCCTCTGTCTCCTCTCTCTCTCTCCCTCTTCCTTTCATTCTCTCTCTCACTCTTGCTTCTTCTCTCTCTTTCCTTCTCTCCCTCTGCTCTCTCTCTCCCTGTCCTCTCCCTCTTCCTTTCATTCTCTCTCTCACTCTTGCTTCTTCTCTCTCCCTCTGTCTCCTCTCTCTCTCTCCCTCTTCCTTTCATTCTCTCTCTCACTCTTGCTTCTTCTCTCTCTTTCCTTCTCTCCCTCTCCTCTCTCTCCCTGTCCTCTCTCCCTCTTCCTTTCATTCTCTCTCTCACTCTTGTTACTTCTTTCTCCCTCTGTCTCCTCTCTCTCTCTCCCTCTACCTTTCATTCTCACTCTCTCCTTTTCTCACTGTCTCCTCACTGTCTTGTGTTCTTTCTTCCTCCCTTGCTTGTTCTCTTTTCTCCTTTTTCGATCCTCTCTCTCTCCTTCCCTCTTTCTCCATCTCCCTCTCTCCACCCCCTGTAGGCCATAAGTGTAAAAGAAAAAAGAAGAAAAATAAAGGTTCAAGGTCTTTCCTCTTTCTCTCCCCCTCGTTCCTCCCTCACTCGCTCTCCTCCAAAACACTCAATCATTCAACTGTTTTACTTTTAATTCTCCATCAACCCACCCATTCATCTATCCCTTTACTCACTCACCCATCCATCCACCCACTCACCCACTCATATCTATATTACAGGAGTGTGCAGGCGAGCCACTCTTCATGCTGTACCGTGCCATCAAGCAACAGGTGGACAAGGGTCCGGTGGACGTGTTCACGGGCGAGGCCAAGTATTCACTCAGTGAGGACAAACTCATCAGACAACAGATAGACTACAGAACTCTGGTCAGTTCCACTCACTTTATTATTGAACTCTGGTCAGTTCCACTCACTTTATTATTGAACTCTGGTCAGTTCCACTCACTTTATTATTGAACTCTGGTCAGTTCCACTCACTTTATTATTGAACTCTGGTCAGTTACACTCACTTTATTATTGAACTCTGGTCAGTTGCACTCACTTTATTATTGAACTCTGGTCAGTTGCACTCACTTTATTATTGAACTCTGGTCAGTTGCACTCACTTTATTATTGAACTCTGGTCAGTTGCACTCACTTTATTATTGAACTCTGGTCAGTTACACTCACTTTATTATTGAACTCTGGTCAGTTACACTCACTTTATTATTGAACTCTGGTCAGTTGCACTCACTTTATTATTGAACTCTGGTCAGTTCCACTCACTTTATTATTGAACTCTGGTCAGTTACCACTCACTTTATTCACTTTATTATTATTCAGGATGTATACAGCAAAGTAAAAAATAACGGTGATATATATATTGAAACTTTATTTTTCCAAATTCTTTTTTTCACATATGGCCTACTCGGAAAAACGGGTCACATTTCTCTGCCTTGACAGTTGACCTTGATCAAATATGAACTGCAAGATATTGTACAGTGAAACATTATTACATTGTGCAGTGATACATTATTATAACGTTGGACAGGGCTCACAAGATTAATACAACTAGGAATAGCCCTGGTCTTCTACCCACTGCTGTGTCTAACTTAGCCAACTGACTCTAATTATTATTGCTGATGTATAAAGTGTAAATAAATATATATGTGTGCTGCTGCAGATGCTACATGTGATAGACCCAGACCAGTACGGGGGGCAGGAGCACGTGGTCAAGGTGCTGGACTGTGATACCATCTCCCAGGTAAAGGAGAAGGTTCTGGATGCCATATACAAGAACGCGCCCCACTCTAGCCGGCCGGACAAGGACGACCAAGACCTTGGTATGTACCGCTCATATCAACATTGAATCTTACACAAACCTTATATTGCATCTGCATTGGCGCCACCTGGTGTAATTCATTATAACTAAATAACCTCCATGCCTGTAAATACTGAAGAAGTTCAGCCCAGATTTACATAAACATTATGTATCAAATGCTTGAAACCTCAGAAGAAACTAAAATGAAAAGTTCCATGTGTATAATAACTGATGAATATATTTAAGTGAGTTTTACTAATGAAGGCATTTAACATTTCTTGTTTGTTGATATTTGTGTCTTGTCTCTGGCGTCCATTGGCAAACAGAAATGTTCAACCAATTTAGAGAATAGGGGATTTGCATGTGCCACTGCGCATGTCTGTTACAGTGCATCCTTGGATGGATCCTGCTGAAATCTGACCTGTAAAGATTTGGCAACATTTTTATCGAAAATTGGAAGGATCTTTTCACCAATATCACAGCTTTTATGAATGATCTATGAAAACCAAATGTATGATGGGAAAGATGAGGACTGGTGTTATTGAAACATGTATAACAAATGGATATCAACAACAGATCACTGATAATTATTCCACGCTGAACATAACATGTTTTTCATAGATTTTAGACTGTACCATTAGTCCCATAATTCCATGCGATACAAGATTCAAAATGGCGGCTATGCAACTCACCTATTGATACAAATGTTACATTTCCTGCTAAGTGTAAAGAATCTATACAAATGTTTCCTGGTGTTGTTATTACAGAGTGGCGTACGGGGGTGAAGGGACGTGTGATATTGCAGGACGAGGACATGACGTCTAAGTCTGACGGGGGAGAGTTTAAGCGCATCAACACACTGTCCCACTACAAGGTGACAGACATGGCCCTCATGGCCCTCATCCCTAAACAGTCCTCTATGTACAACCTCTCATTCGGCTCAGATAGGTCGGGCTCAAACCACAGATTTGGTGAGTCACCTTTTCCACATATATACAGGTTAACTAACGAGTTGGTTGAAGGAGCGTGAATATTGCACAAGTTGCGTAGCAACGAGTGCAATATTCTAAGTGACTGAAACCAATGAGTTAACAGATTTATTATACATGCTTTCAATCATGAAAATAGAAAAAAAATCATGAATTTGAATCTTACCAGTAATCTTAGTAAAAGAAACAGATTGGTTGCCATGACAACCCCACATAAATCACTAGGGAAATACACACTGTGTAACAGATATTAGTATATGACACTTGTTGGAAGGTCACTAGTAGAAGCTGAGCTGTAGTATGAGACAATTCATATCAAATAATTATCTTACAAGAAAACTTATTGTTAGATATTGAAAATAACCCACAATGAGCACAACAGTACGTGATTTTTCTCTTTTTATTCCCAACGCGTTTCAGCATTGTTCTGCCTTCATCAGGGGAGGCTATATAATAATAAAATTCTTAACTGAATGTGTTTGTGTTGCAGACACGTACATGTCGGGCAGTCCGTCCCTGACCCGACCACTGGCACCACACACCATACACCTTGACATGGAGAACGGCGCAAAATACTTCCATCTCGTGAGTTGTCATGTTTCTTGTTAAATCCAGTCCTATAAGTCATAATATGAGTAACACTTGTATAAACATATAACAGCAGCACAATATTCAGAGCTGCCAACTTCTACGATTTCGCCATAGTTACTACGATTTCAGAATCAAAATACGATGCTACGATCTGTATGACAAAAACTACGTTTTGGGGGAATTTTGGGACCAAAACATGTTTTAATAGATGAATACTGTAGTTTGTAGGCCTATCCACCGCCCACAGCTTTTTACCATAGAGTGTTTTTAAAGTATAAACAGCTACTATGGCACCAGTATGTATATTCAGGCTCTATTTTACCTGGAAATTCAGATTCAGGTACCGGTACCCATCACTTGCCAAAAATTTAAAAAATTATTTTACCTTATGTACTGTGTGACTCAAGAAATTCTCCCATTTCTAAGTCGATTATGGGTAAAATTACTACCAGAATGCACTATTTGACTCCTAATTTTCCCCCAAAAAATCCGGGGGAGCATCCCCCAGACACCCCTAGCAGGGCTTCGCGCCTTTGGCGCCCAGCACATTTGGCTCCCGCGAAAAACTAGGATTTGGGATCTTCCCAGGTTGGCAGCTCTGAATATTGATAAATCCAGTCCTATAAGTCACAATATGAGTAACTCTTGTATAAACATATAACAGCAGCAGAGTATAGATAAATCCAGTCCTATAAGTCATAATATTAGTAACTCTTGTATAAACATATAACTGCAGCAGAATATAGATAAATCCAGTCCTATAAGTCATAATATGAGTAACACTTGTATAAACATATAACAACAGCAGAATATAGATAAATCCAGTCCTGTAAGTCATATTATTAGTAACTCTTGTATAAACATATAACAGCAGCAGAATATAGATAAATCCAGTCCTATAAGTCATAATATGAGTAACACTTGTATAAACATATAACAGCAGCAGAATATTGATAGATCCAGTCCTATAAGTCATAATATGAGTAACACTTGTATAAACATATACCAGCAGCAGAATATTGATAGATCCAGTCCTATAAGTCATAATATGAGTAACTCTTGTATAAACATATAACAGCAGCAGAATATTGATAAATACAGTCCTATAAGTCATAATATGAGTAACACTTGTATAAACATATAACAACAGCAGAATATAGATAAATTCAGTCCTATAAGTCATATTATTAGTAACTCTTGTATAAACATATAACAGCAGCAGAATATAGATAAATCCAGTCCTATAAGTCATAATATTAGTAACTCTTGTATAAACATATAACAGCAGCAGAATATAGATAAATCCAGTCCTATAAGTCATAATATGAGTAACACTTGTATAAACATATAACAACAGCAGAATATTGATAAATCCAGTCCTATAAGTCATAATATGAGTAACTCTTGTATAAACATATAACAGCAGCAGAATATTGATAAATCCAGTCCTATAAGTCACAATATGAGTAACCCTTGTATAAACATATAACAGCAGCAGAATATTGATAAATCCAGTCCTATAAGTCATAATATGAGTAACTTTGGTAAGACGTTAGCTGAGAATGAGTTATAATAAATGGTTTATCACTACAGGTGAAGCAGCACGATACAGAGATGCAGAAGGAGGGAGACCGCGGCAGTAAGATGGTCTCTGAGATCTATCTCACACGCCTGCTGGCCACCAAGGTAGGACTAGATATATTCACTATGAGCCTCCAGGAGCGGCCATCGCTTCTACTTATTACACATGTGGGCTGGGCCATGTGGCACCATAAGAATATAACAAGCATTACATCTGGGAATATGTATCTCATGGCACCATAAGTGTGAATATAACAAGCATTACATCTGGGAATATATGGTCACACATTTTTACTGTGATTCTCAACACAGTAAAAACAAGTGACCATAAGATACATATTCCCAGATCTAATGCTTGTTACATTCTTTTTATATCACATGCTATATTTTGTACTAAATATAAAAGAAATCTGTTCAATATTGTTCATTTACCTTCTGCCATGAACATGTTTAACTTTCTTTACCGATGGCGCGTGCTGTCACATGAAGTAAGTGACATCATCCAGAATTGCCAGATTTCACACATGATTCAGGATAACTTGATATCATGAGAGGATTTCCTTCTGCAGTGTTGTGTACAACCACTCATCATGACCATGATATGAATTGTAAAACACCACCAGGGCAATTGTCACTTACTATAGATATTTTTTTTTTTAATTGGTTAAGGCTAATAATAATCTTTAAACCCAATGTTGTCATGAAGTGACTAAATGCTTGTCTTCCCCACCACAGGGCACACTACAACAGTTCGTAGACGACCTGTTTGAGACAATATTCAGCACAGCTAACCGGGGGTCAGCCTTGCCGCTGGCAATCAAGTATATGTTTGATTTCTTGGATGATCAGGCTCTCCATCATGGCATCAACGACCCAGAGGTGGTGCATACATGGAAATCTAACAGGTGAACTACAAGTTTTTGTCTCCCTTCTAATGTAACAATGAGTCATAAGTCACAAAATATTGATTTTGAGATAACACCATATTTGAAAAGAGGAGATCAAGCTGATTCCAATGATAGTAAACACTAGGACATCTAATAAGTACTTCTATACTTTAAGTTTCATATTTTTATTTTTGAAAAAAAAAAGTTTGCAATGTTTCTGATAAGATAAAGTAGGAACTGATCCTTCACAGCCTTACGTTATGTTTGTGCTTGCAGCCTGCCATTACGGTTCTGGGTGAATGTGGTAAAGAACCCAGACTTTGTGTTTGACATTCACAAGTCAAACATTGTGGATTCCTGCTTGTCGGTGGTGGCACAGACATTCATGGACTCCTGCTCCATGAGTGAACACCGACTGGGCAAAGACTCCCCCTCCAGCAAACTGCTCTACGCTAAGGACATACCCAAGTACAAGCGCTGGGTAGAACGGTAAGCAGCCAGTATTGTATTTAACCCTAACCCTAGCGCTATGCTAAGGACATACCCAAGTACAAGCGCTGGGTAGAACGGTAAGCAGCCAGTATTGTATTTAACCCTAACCCTAACCCTAGCTCTATGCTAAGGACATACCCAAGTACAAGCGCTGGGTAGAACGGTAAGCAGCCAGTATTGTATTTAACCCTAACCCTAGCTCTATGCTAAGGACATACCCAAGTACAAGCACTGGGTAGAACGGTAAGCAGCCAGTATTGTATTTAACCCTAACCCTAGCTCTATGCTAAGGACATACCCAAGTACAAGCACTGGGTAGAACGGTAAGCAGCCAGTATTGTATTTAACCCTAACCCTAGCTCTATGCTAAGGACATACCCAAGTACAAGCGCTGGGTAGAACGGTAAGCAGCCAGTATTGTATTTAACCCTAACCCTAACCCTAGCTCTATGCTAAGGACATACCCAAGTACAAGCGCTGGGTAGAACGGTAAGCAGCCAGTATTGTATTTAACCCTAACCCTAGCCCTAGCTCTATGCTAAGAACATACCCAAGTACAAGCGCTGGGTAGAACGGTAAGCAGCCAGTATTGTATTTAACCCTAACCCTAACCCTAGCTCTATGCTAAGGACATACCCAAGTACAAGCGCTGGGTAGAACGGTAAGCAGCCAGTATTGTATTTAACCCTAACCCTAGCCCTAGCTCTATGCTAAGGACATACCCAAGTACAAGCGCTGGGTAGAGCGGTAAGCAGCCAGTATTGTATTTAACCCTAACCCTAGCCCTAGCTCTATGCTAAGGACATACCCAAGTACAAGCGCTGGGTAGAACGGTAAGCAGCCAGTATTGTATTTAACCCTAACCCTAGCCCTAGCTCTATGCTAAGGACATACCCAAGTACAAGCACTGGGTAGAACGGTAAGCAGCCAGTATTGTATTTAACCCTAACCCTAGCGCTATGCTAAGGACATACCCAAGTACAAGCGCTGGGTAGAACGGTAAGCAGCCAGTATTGTATTTAACCCTAACCCTAGCTCTATGCTAAGGACATACCCAAGTACAAGCGCTGGGTAGAACGGTAAGCAGCCAGTATTGTATTTAACCCTAACCCTAGCTCTATGCTAAGGACATACCCAAGTACAAGCGCTGGGTAGAACGGTAAGCAGGCAGCTTTCTCTTCTTCTCCTTGTAACCAGGGTATTATCACAAGGTCTTAATAAAAATAAGAAATAAGAAGCTTAAAATGTTAGTTAAGTAAAAGTACAATACTTCACAGTCAACTGGGTATAAAGAAAACCCCGGTGAAATTTCGTATATTCAAATGTAAACTGTTTTAAAACAAATTGTTAGTTAATAATGTCTTTGACACAAGCAAAGTATTTCTTGATTTAAAGTGATAAGTGATTTATTAGGTCACAAACTATTGTTGTTTATGGATAAAAAAGATGTTGTAGTACCAATATACCTAAGGAAACCTGGGAAGACCAACTGAGCTGACAGCCAGCTGTGATAATATCAAAGAGAAAGGTTTGATGGCCATTCAATTCTCCCTATCCTTGATAGCGTGAAAATACATTATCCAACCGTCACGCCACCTAGCTTTGCTAAGGCGGGAGCTTCCAGTTATGGCTCCCGCAACCTAAGAAATAGAGTAGGCCTAAACATGGTTACCCATGTACAGTCATTGCTCGGGCTCTACTCTTTCAAATACGTAAAATCATATACCTATGGATAGCTGAGAATATGCTCTTTTTATATTTATTAATCCTGTGACCATCTTTACATTTTATGCTGGTGTTATCACCGTTTTCGCGGGTGGTGGCGGCCGCGAACATGGGCGGCGGAAGCTGCCGTCTCAGCCTACTGGGAGATATTGCAGCCTACAGTGCCACTGGTGTTACATTCGCATGCCATCTGGCTAACTGGGTTCAGCAGTTCAATTCAACATATAATATTCAATTCAATTCCACACACTATATATTGTTGCAGGTACTACCAGGACATCAAGCTGATGCCCGCTATCAGTGAACAGGACATGAACGCCATGTTGGCTGAAGAGTCCCGGGTGAGTTCCGCTTCATCTAATTGAAGCATATGTGTGCATTTGCTTCTATATGTTTACTGAAAAAGTCCCGCCGGAAGTGTCCGCCGGCATATCAGGTTACAAATCCAGGGTCCCCAAGGTTGAGAAGAAAGTTCAGATTGCAGAAAGTATTAATGGTGCAGGGCTGATTTTTTTTTTAAGATTTAATTTAACGGCACCGTGGAATGCTGTTAGAAGTATGAGTTCCCAGGATTTTAATTCTCTGCAATAAATGAAGATTTAAATCTGATTCAACACACGCCTTTGATCTCCTCTTATCAGGCCTTATCTGATGAGATGTGGGCCTTATCTGATAAGGTGTGGGCCTCTTCCTTTGCGCCGATCTCCCCAGGGTTCCCGTCCAGCCCTGTCCAGGCTAGGGGATGGTGTAACCACAGAGTAATAAATTCCAGATGTCCACAGTCCAGATGTCAAACTTTTTAAATTAAAGGATGTACACAAATAAGCCCTGTGTAAATATATTCTCCTTAACATAAGAAAACTTTTGGTCTTTATTCCATAATTCTATTTTGTTTAGAAGCCAAGATAATATTTTATACATTAAACCCTCTGAATAGGTTGTGATGTGAAAGGCTCAGGGCTAGGCTAGAGGCTCCTCTCCTCTCCTCTCCTCTACCCCCTCCATATGTTGACCACAGAGTAATAAAGTCCAGCTGTCCACAGTCCAGATGTCCAACTTTTTTAATTTAAGGATTTACAAAAATAATTCTGATGCAGAAGTACTCTTTTGATCATAACAATATCTTTTCGTCTTTCTTTCATAACTGTGCGATCTTTAGAACTGAATCTAGTGTAAATCCTTTTCCTCATCCAATCTCCTCTGGGTTCAGCTTAGAGATAGAGGAGGGAGCGTGGATGGCGTGCTCTCCGCCCTGCTCTCTTATCTCACCTCTCATTAGAGTGTGGGCCAGGCGGCCCTGCTCTTATCTGATATCATATACTTCACTTTAAAAGTTTTTTTGTTTGTGAATTAAACATTCTGAATCATGTTTAAGCATATTCTAACAGTCGTAAAAATCATTTTGATATAAATTGCATCATTGTGGGGCTTTTAGAAGAGAAAATATTAAAGTTAGTGAATACACACACCATCACCCTCTCCTCTCTCTCTCCCTCTCTCTCTCTCTTTCCTAACCTAACCTAACCTTGCACTCATCTGACCTTGCACCCTCCAACCCTCCATCCCTCCTCCTCCTCCTCCTCCTCCATCCCTCCCCCTCCTCCATCCCTCCATCCCTCCTCCTCCTCCATCCCTCCTCCTCCTCCATCCCTCCTCCTCCTCCATCCCTCCTCCTCCATCCCTCCTCCTCCTCCTCCTCCTCCATCCCTCCCCCTCCTCCATCCCTCCTCCTCCTCCATCCCTCCTCCTCCTCCTCCATCCCTCCATCCCTCCTCCTCCTCCTCCTCCTCCTCCATCATTTTTTTTCATCTACATTGTCTAGGGTCTTGCTCCCAACTGCAAAATGCCATTGAAATGCTCCAAACCGCAAATGTCATAAGAATCCCATTAGGACGGATTTTTTTTTTATAAATTTTATACCATTATCTTATCAGCTATTTAGGCCCCATTAGTAACTGAGAAAGATTGACAGACAGCTTGTCCAGTACTTCTTTCAATTTTTAAAAATCTATGATATACCAAAATAACTTACCATCCTAAATATTCTACTAAAGAAGAGACAAATATGGGTGGTTGAATCATTGCTGTGTGATGTAAATTAGCTGTAATAATTAATATTGTGGTCGATTCTCTTAAGGTTCTCTCTTTCTCCTCTCTCCTCTCTCCTCTCTCTCGGACATCCTCCTCCTCCTGGGTGTATGAATGTATACATGGTGTCTGTATGTATGCATGGATGTATATATGTATGCAGGTGTGAATCACATTACTTTCCTGGCGTCCCTAGTGCCTCTGTCCCCAACCCCAGACACATATGCTTTCATACTAACTCCAATAAGAGTTAGTATCCAAATCTTTTACACTTTTACTTGTAATCATCTAATACCGTATTGCCTCCAATAGAAGGCCTACCATTATAAGGCCTACCATTATAAGGGCTTACATTTAATTATACCCCTTAGCGGGATGGTAAGCCACAGGCTATAGCATTGGAAAGTCGTATCACCTTCTGGGAGATATTTGCATCCTTATTTTCTGTATTTGAATAATTATTTTCATGGAAACAGTTCCGACCCTAATTTCCATAGAATTTTCACTATTCTTTCGACAAAAACATGGTATAATAATACAAAATTGACTTCTGGCAGTGTAAGAGGTGGTTATCTCCCTTGGGCTATGCAGGCTTGTCAGGTGCTATGCATCCTTACGAAATTGATACACCCGCGGGAGATAATCACCTCTTACAAGGCCGTCAGTCAATTTTGTCTATGTATTGTGTTATATAGACCAGGCTTATGTCATGACTTAATAATTTGTGATTGTTGTTCCAGTTACACCAGAATGAGTTTAACATAAACGCGGCCCTCTATGAGCTCTACCAGTATGTGGCACGCTACAACGATGAGGTAACATTCAGTCATTTGAACAATTCTCATTCTTAGCAACTTTCTGGAAGAACTACTTCAGCAGTGGATTGCGGATTGTAACATGTTTAACATGTTTAACCGTAATAAAAATACAATTCATATATATATATTCATTCTAACATGAAACATTTATTTCATAACCATTACCAATTGTTTACCTCGCAAATAACTGTAAAGTTAATGATCTATAATTATTACTTTATAAAGTTAATGATCTATAATTATTACTTTATAAAGTTAATGATCTATAATTATTACTTTATAAAGTTAATGATCTATAATTATTACTTTATAAAGTTAATGATCTATAATTATTACTTTATAAAGTTAATGATCTATAATTATTACTTTATAAAGTTAATGATCTATAATTATTACTTTATAAAGTTAATGATCTATAATTATTACTTTATAAAGTTAATGATCTATAATTATTACTTTATAAAGTTAATGATCTATAATTTGCATTATAAAGTTAATGATCTATAACCATTACTTTATAAGGTTAATGATCTATAATTTGCATTATAAAGTTAATGATCTATAACCATTACTTTATAAGGTTAATGATCTATAATTTGCATTATAAAGTTAATGATCTATAATCATTACTTTATAAGGTTAATGATCTATAATTTGCTTTATAAAGTTAATGATCTATAATTACTGCTTTATAAAGTTAATGATCTATAATTACTGCTTTATAAAGTTAATGATCTATAATTACTGCTTTATAAAGTTAATGATCTATAATGTACTTTATAAAGTTAATGATCTATAATGTACTTTATAAAGTTAATGATCTATAATCTACTGCTTTATAAAGTTAACCTTGTTACTAAGCCTTCTTTAAACCTGTTGTTGGTGTTGTTGTTGCAGCTGATGGAGACCCTGGCAGAGGATGAGTTTGCGCGCAACTACCGCCTCGCTTCTAAACTAGAACAAGTACACAATTGTATGGATAGCTACGCATAGGGGGCGCCACAGTCTGCTGCTGACCAGCCTCCTCCATAGGGGGCGCCACCTCCTCCTCCACAGGTGTCCCCACCTGGTGGTGGAGGAGGACAACAACTCATTGCTTACAAGTATCAACGTCTTATGATAATAATAATGAATATTCATTCTGGTCACATGACCACTGAGAATAGCCAATCATATTTAACTTGGTGCTCATATATAGGTCAATATGGGAGCGAGTGGTTGTGCGTGCGCGCGTGTGTGTGTTACAGTTATCTGCGTACAAATGACAAGACAAGCACTTCGACCCTCTTCTACACGTGTCTACATAACTCAGTTACTTGTTGCTATTTTTTTATTGTGTACATATGTGTAGTGTAGTGTATTGTTACATGTGGAGGCCAGCATTTACATTACTTAATCTTGGGGTCAAATAGTGAATAATAAACAGTGGAAATCCCTGCCCCAGTCCCTCCCTCTCCTCCTCCTTCTTCCCCGATGTTATCCCCGTGAAGCCTTGTTTACACGTGTCGCTATGGCGACGGTATCCAGCCATTGAGTGCCAACATGTATCCATGACAACTCCACACATGCTCATTCAATGATTTGTTATTTAAAGAGATTTGGCCATGAATTGTGTCTTCCTTTAGTTTATTGTTTGGCCTTGCATCATTGTGTCTTCCTATTTTAACTTAAGGGCCTTGTCCACTAAGCCGATTCTCATGCGATTTTGCACCGCAGAGGACACTTTTACACTAGATTCTGTGAGAATGGCATGAGAATCTGCTTAGTGGACAAGGCCCTTTAGTGTTTGGTCAGGCATTAAGTCTTCCTCCTTTATTGTACAAGATTACTACACAGTATTGTGTTTTCTCCTTCACAGTCTATACAGCGCATTATTTGCTTTAAATATCATAATTAGAAACATTTACTATGCAATTATACATGACTACTGCCCCCCTCCCTGTGTTAGATCTTGTGGCTTTCACTTATCTTTACATGTAGAAATGTTGAGTTATGGGGAATAGTTTGTCTACCTCCTGTAGTACTGCCCGTCAGTCTAGGACATTTACCCGCCACTCATTACCCCACTAGGACATCTCCCATCCAGGATTGTCTAGACAAGGATGGTACATATTGTCACACTGTTACATCCCTTCTTTCCTCCCCCTCTCTCTCCCTCCCTCCGTCCTCCTCTCCCCCTGCTCTGTTCTCCCTCCCTCCGTCCTCCTCTTCCTATCCCTTCTTTCCTCTCTCTCTCCCTCCCTCCGTCCTCCTCTCCCCCTGATCTGTCGTCCTCTCATCTTCCTCTAGCCACAGATATTTATTCTTGTAAATCCTACGTTAGTCCCAAAAGTGAGATCCCATTGATTTCTCGGGGATACTTCCTCCCACCAGAATTTTTACCCTAAAATATTTTATAAATTGTGATATTGTTCCATAAAAACTATTGTCAAAATCCACATGTATGAAACATTGAGTATCCAAGAAATGAAACATGATCATAGGTTGTAGATTTCTGTATTGTTGGACATTTTATTTTTGACATTTTACCTATAATCATCCAGTACTTTATATGTGTATAAATGATGTCCATAGCCAAGGGTGTGGGTCAAGCAGGCGTCGCAACATCTACAACTCTTCACCAGTTCTCTTAAATAAAACCAATTTAAGGAAAAATTAGGTTCAGAAACAATTATACAAATGTTTTGAAACAGCTCAATGGGAGTCATTTCACAAACTACCAGGCAGTAGGTCCTACCAAAGTTGCACTGGTCTGAACTAAATAATAGACAAATACCAGTCCACTCTAGGTCCAAACCCTCACATCAGATAACAATGGTATGTCAGCCTACTTCGCTAATCGGTCTCCTCGCCCAAGACTCGGCGTTTTCATGGGAATATAATGACATTGTGTGGTCTTGATAGACTTATAATGGCACTTTGCGGTTTGAGGCGAGAGGTTTTCCCTTTGTTTGAAGGGACTTTCTCAACTTTGGGCCTAGACTGAGTGATTGTTTGATAGGAGAATGTAGAGGTTGTGATGCCTGACGTCCATAAGGCAGTGGAGTATTGTCTGACATCATCATACTGTATGCACACTATTGACCTGGCCCTTAAAATGTGCACTGTCATCATTATTTTGTCAAATGAATTTTTATACTTTTGTACTTTTTCACTCAAATCAAGTACTTATTTCATGACAGAAAAGTACTTATTTCCCTGACTTCTCTCTTTCAAGAAAAATCAAAGTTTTGGGATAATTTTTGTGGGTTTTATTTTTTCCCCGGTTTGGGAATGTGCGTGGCTGTGGCCGCGTTTTAAGGTTCAGGTCTGTAACCAGGCAAACCGCTTTTTGCTAAATCCAGTGAAATTGGTGTCGTGCAGGTGTTGGCACTGTGCCAGAGATTGTCGTAAACTTACCATAGAGAGAAAGGGACGAGGCGCTAGTAACTCAGTAGTGCTATAAATAGAACATTACTGACTCCTCATTCCATTCACTATTTATTATATGATGCCCTTAGCAACAACATGATAATTAGAAGATGGTTTTATTCTGTAAACTATGTAACAGTTAAATGAAAGCAAATTTAATTCAAACTCATGATACATGTTCGATATGAAAAGCTTTATTGCACCCCTGATACAGCACGGGCGTGTAATAAATTGTACAATTGACTATTATAGAATAGCCAGAGTTTATAAAGCTAGAATATCCAGAGTTATTTAAACTCGTGCCAAATGATGATCTTGTGTTTTGCTTTTTTTATTTTTATACATCTTTGTTTTGTAAACTTATGATTAATGAAATGTTTTTGTTTTTGCCAAATTGACAAATGAAGGTTTCTGGTACTGCTTTAAGGGGGTGGTGTATAGAGCATGAGATCTATTTTTGTACTAAGTGTAAGAGTGAGACCTATAGTTGGTGCAAGGTTGTAGTGTAGATACTGTGTGTGGATGGTGTGTGTGCACCCGCGGGGGGCGGGGTGCGGGCGTAGGCAGCCACACCGCAGCCTCCTGCACCACCCCACCCCACCCCGGGTACAGCCTCTATCTCTACACAGCAGGGGGGAAACATGGCTCATATTTAACTGGGCTTTCTAAGATTCTGTCTAATTAAGAAGAAGTACTGAATTATTATTGTATGCATTTCACAACAAGTTGCCTCTTAGTGTAAGGTTGAGTCTTGCTGCAGCCCCACCAGGTGGCGGCAGTGGGCTGGTAGAGGAGGAACCCATGATGATGATGAGACTTAACAGATTATTCCATGGTTGGTATATTATTGTACTATATTCACATAGTTGTACATATATGTATGTGTGTGTGTGCATGTACTACAGACATGTACGCCTTATAGCCTGGGCCCACTGCCACTGCACACACACACAGGCCTCCCCCGGTGTGGTGTGTGTAGTGTGGGTGCGGGGCCCGCCCTGTACATAGAGGACTACGTGGTGTACATAGAGCTACCACCCGCGGGTAGTAGCCTGGCTCAAGCAGGATTTGGTGTAACTAATAAACCCGTAACCCCGTAAAGTCATGATGAACGTTTTTAACTTCAATGATATTTAGTGTAGTAGCCTCCCACCAGGGGATTGAGCAACATTTGCATGGAATCATGGGAGAAATATACTCAGAAACATTGTTTTGTTTAAAAGAAGCTAAAGTAAATATAGTGATACAATCTCATGTAAGGCTTGAGTACTATATGTAGCATATGCCCTTTACTTTTGGATTTTTGCAAAATTTTCCTGGATACTTTTTAAATTCCTCCTTTAAACCTACAAATTGGTAATCATTTGATTGACTACATGTACTGTTAACGCGCACACCATGTACTCCGCCCTAACAGTACATGTATGTTAATGAATGCTTCTACATGCCCGGTGCCCCTAATGGTACACAGGCATGTATTACACCCCGTACAGATGACATGGGCATATATTACATAGAGTGCAAGCCGTCTGTGTCAATCCCCCGGTATTCAAGGGACAAGGGTTGGAACCCGCCGCTGGCTTATAGACAATGTATACATACACCAATAAACTGCTGGATATTTGTATCATTAACATTGCAGAATAATTGATCTCCTTTAATGATGAACCACAAGTGAAGCAGAGTGGAGCCACTTGCAGGGCCCCCCGGCAGCAGCAGGAAACTGCTGAGCCTGCAACCTGTTGTCTACTAACAGCGTATATTAGAGTCACCGTATGAGATTATATTATTTGTCAGCCTTCTCTGACTCTGTGGGTGAATATTGACCAGTACAAGTAGAGTGGGAATGTAACCAGCAGCAAGTAATGCAGTATTTATCGGACGCCATTCCTCTGGATTCATAATCCCATAAATATTCAATTACTTGCTAGAGTTTATTCTTGCATGCCCTTAGCATAGAAGCATATTCAAAATTTGTACAATAAAACTTTTATTGCACCCCTAAACCACTTCCTATGTTAGACATTCAGTCTAAAACTACTCATTTGCCAAATTACAGTGGGTTCCCTTCAACAGTTTGTCTGATGTGTTAAAGCAGGTTGATGACGTCATTCAGGTCACATGGTTGGTGACGTGATCTAGGTCACATGGTTCAGGTCATATGGTTGGTGACGTGATCTAGGTCACATGGTTCAGGTCATATGGTTGGTGACGTAATCTAGGTCACGTGGTTCAGGTCACATGGTTGGTGACGTGATCTAGGTCACGCAGTGCCCCACATGTATGTTTCTCCCCGTGCATGGACGCCATTTTGATCCAGATTTGGAGACTAATAAATGCCAAAGGAATAAATGAATGTTTCTATCCAACATTCCGTTGTGTTTGTAAGTATTATATGTAAGCGGCGGAGAGTGAAGAAGACTCAGATATTGTTGCCAAAGGTTCAAATAGGGACAAATGGCGTCCTTCCATTATTGCATGTCATGTCACAGGAAACAAGTCTTAAGTCACACAAATTAAATTTTTTATATTTGAAAAGATGAGATCAAAAGCATTGTTACCCTTTCAGAAGTCTATTAAAGTACAATTTCTTTTTCTGTCTTTGAAAAAAAAGTACTCTGTGGACAAGTTGTTTCACTATATTGCATGAGGATGTGTGTAGAAAGGCATCTAGATATATTCACACACTTCCTCACATGTGTTACAACTTTAGGCGCTAAACACATGTGAACACATTCATACAAATAGTTCTGTGTGACGTAAGACTTATTTCCACTGACATACTTCAGACATTTGAGTGACGTAACGCGACGTAAATCACATGGATCCCACTGTGAAGGGAAGTAAGGCAGACATGGCAATAGGACCAGTGACCAGGGCTTTACTGGTCTCAATAATAGACAAATGTTGTAATTGTAAAACCCAACCATGAAGCCTGGAGCATGTATGTGCCATGTCTGTGTTGGGGAATTAATTATCGTTTAAAATAGATTTTATACAAATTATTTTATATCGCGTGTATAACACCACCGAGGTTGTGCTGCGTTACTCTTGTAGCAATGGTGGTGTCAGTGGTCAATGGTTCCAGCACATGCAGGTAGGGGGGGTATGTGCAGCGCTGTACTACTAGTGGAAGGCATCACCTGCTGAACACACGGTGTGGCGGCGTTATTTAAATATTATTATTAAACTCAATATTCTGCCATGCAACATCAGCCAGCAACGTTCATCACGAGCATTTTATATTTCTCATTTTATACATTGAGAATATTGTATACATATCAGAAAAACGAATAAAAATACTTTGTATCATATTTTCTTGTTGATCTTATCTTTCTTGCCTTTTGATTGGTCAACTCATAGAGAAAATTAAACAGGAAGTTTCACACATTTACACACATTGCGGAAGGTTCATTTACACCTCTCTCAAATTTACACAGTTTTGTAAGGAAAACTAAACTAGATTGCAGACATGGTGAAACCTGCTGGACCACGGTCCTTGACCGGTGAAATACATCAAAAACCAATTGAGAAATATTTGGAGGACATAGAAAGTGGGCCTTACGGTACCTTCCTTTTCACCGGTTGAGAAGTTGTCATATGTATAAATCTCACCAAAATAAACAATGGACAAAACTCGAGGCCTGTACAATGTGATTTGTATGGAATACCTTTTACAATGGGATAATCTCAGGTCCCAATTTCCCCAAAATTACCAAGAAAATTAGTAGGCCCTACTTCTGATCGGAGCTCTTTCCGATCAGGAGAAAAAGAAATACCAATAATGATTATTTATTTTTAAGCATGGGCCTATTATGTCTGCTGACAGTAGGCTAGGCCTACTAGTGCCTACTTTTCTTGAACTAGAAATTACGATCGGAAAATATTTGAGACCTGATCGCAAAAAAAAATCAGATTAGAAGTAGCCCTAGGACACTGGAAAAAAGTGCCCTAGTCAACATATTTGGTCAAGTTGAGTGAAAAATTTGACAATCAAATGAGTGAAAAATTTGACAATCAAATGAAAGAAATATTAAAAATGATCTGTCAATATTATGTCAGTCGAACCTGCCTCTACTCCATGATCATTGAGTAGAGGCAGGTTCGACTGACTACCTCTATAGTGCCTGGGGGAACCTCGGCATTTGGGAATCTACAAGTGTTTCTCTTCATCATACTCTAGTGTTCTCAAACACCAGGTCCCAGGTTCAGACTTAGCAAAGAACAACCATAAGACAAGTGTTACCAAGCCGTCAGGTTTATTCACTCAACCCTCTGCCGGCCTCTTGCCTGAAACTAGGCACAGAGGCTCCTAGGTAGTTTAGCTCCCTAAGAGTTCATGGTGTTTAATAGAAACATACAACAGAGATACTCAGTGGTATCATGAAACAGTAAAAGTTGAGGCATACAGCATAAATCACATATTGACACATTCTGGTAAATAGTATAGAACTCCAAAGTAGATAGGTGAGACATAAAAGCAACTGGCTTCAGCAGCACAGAACAGTAGTGGCATCTGGTGTTATTCAGCAGAACTAATCACCAGCACCATGGTATAAAATACAATGACATCCAGAAGTATATCGGCAAGGTGGTGTACCGTGTAACTGTTTGGCTGGTTAGTTTAGTAAGATTATTGTGCTCAGGATCTATAGCCTCCCCACCCCCCACCCACCCTCTCGCACAAAACTGTTGATTGTTATGTTTACATTCGTTGGTCATGCTCTGTTGAGCCTGACCAACTCCACTAGTAGTGGTAGAGGGTTGATAGGTTGTTATTCGGTACCATTCGGAATACACCATGAGAAGGTACGGGTGAACATCTTTTTGGTTCTTTTTTAAATAAGGCTGTATGAAACATTTCATTCTGTCCAAGTTGTAGAGCGATATCGTTTATGTAGATAGACAGTGATAATAGTGTAGTTTTACAGGGAAAATACATCGGAAAACACATATCCCCTTGAAGGGCCCTAGTATTGTACGAGAGACCCGATTTACGGGCATCATTCGAAATGTTCTATGTAATAGCTACGCTATGTAAACATAGGCGATTCGATGCCGGCCGTCTAGAGTATTGAATATCACTACAATACTATAAAATTAGAATGATGAAGGAAGGGACGACTCACAGGAAAATAAGTAACAATGCAGGGAAAAATGGAATTTGAGATATGTTATTTAAAAAGATGAGACCGAGCGGATTCCAATGATGGTAACATCTGATAAGTGCATGAACAAAAGATTTTTTTAATTTCTTTAATTTCATTTCTTGGTCAAACACTAGTGAATTAGCTAAATATAATGATCAGGATGACCTCATAAATGCATGGATACCTTGGGCTTAGAATTGGTACATGTGTTGTTAGTACAAAGAACACATAATATAGGAAAATCCCTGAAAAGTAAAGGATCATTATATAATATGAATTAGGACTTTTGGGGTTGAAAATAATCCAGCCTGACGCTTAAACCTTCGTAGAGCCCTACATTAAAACTGTTGTACTTGATTTTCCAGTACATCAATTTCAATGAAGCCTAATTTTATAAGTTATGTAAATGTTTTGAATTGATTCTTTGAATTAATGGACATACATGGTGAAACAAAGTAAGTCCTTACTGGAGTCAGCTTTTAATTAAGATCGAAAATTTATCAAACAAGATTCCCCTGGTATGGTGTTGAATTGAATTGAAATTGAAATATAATTTATCCGCGATAAGAGTTGTTTGAAAAATGTGTCAAGGGTTTTACAAGTATTATTATCATTTTTTATTATTCATTTAGAGGCCAGTAATTATTCAATCACTATACAAATACGTGCTATCCTTCAAGGATGTTTTCAGATGTCGACTAAATTAAAACAAAATCTTTAATCATTTCAATTTCTTACGGTAACTCTCACTTTAAAGAATAAATTTATGCATTTGGGATTATGTGTCAGCAGGCCTTCAATATATCGGCCATTAATCTTTGAATAAAGAACTAATCTCAATCCCCCCTCACCCTCCTCACCCCCTCCCACCATGTGCTCATCCTATGTCCTAATGGGTACCTATGGGTACCATTAAGGGTCATTCAAAACTTACGTAACCCTTGAGGGGTTCTCCAGAAGCATGTCTACCCATTTGCCAATCCTCCTTATATATACATGTAATAATTTGGCAAATAAAGTATTAATTTTTCAGATCAAATCAATACCAGTATATGAGAGGAGTGTGAACCACCGCTGATAAGGCCTCCTCCTCACCAGCCCCTCCCCGTGTGCTCTTATCTCTGTGTAGAATAGTTGTCTTTATCTAAGTATTACACTCAATTATTGACATTTGTTTAAACAAACACCATCACTTGTACAACAATCACCAAGTGTTGAGGGTTGATACATTGTGAGACAGCAATATTGCAGGTTTGTATTTAGACATTCAGTAACACTTGTGGACAACCAGCCCTGACAACATCTAACTGTCTGGGGCAAGTATTACTGGTACTTATACTTTGTATCCATTGTTAATAACTTTTAAAACAATTCTTTTATTTGCACTCAGTTGTCAACATGACAATATTTTCACGATTGAAATGAATAAATCCTGTATTATATGCCCAAGCAACGGGCCATGCTATATGTGTACAATTAGTGGGGAGTAAAAAGTATTATATATATGCCCATTCTGTGTGAGGTGTACCCTAACATTACCCTGGACCGTTGGCACCCTTCCGCTTTTTTCCTGGAAAAGTCAAAACTGACTTCTATCATCAATCAAACCTGGTGCACCTCTGTTTTGGCGTCCCACGATTTATACTTAAAGGGTTGATCCACTATCCCATGAATGCCTTTATGGAGTGTTTATGGGACGTTTAAGGGAGCCCCCATCAGCATTCCTGGGCACAATGGATCAACGTCTCCAGGAACGTTCCTGGAGATTGAGACCCAGGAACAGTTCCTGGAGTGAAATGTGCTCCAGGAACGATATCAAACATGTTAAATATCTTCCCATGAAGGGCCCTTCCCGTGATCTCGGGAGCGTCCCATGAAGGCCCAGCAACGTTTATGGGCAGTGGATCAAGAATAACGTTCCCGGGATCGCTGCCATCTCAACTGTGCGGGAAACTGTATGCCACGCAGTTGATCAACGTTTATGGGACGTTCCTGGGGTTTTTAAGGGGAGTGCCATTCCTGGGGCATTAATGGGGCTCCAGGAGTGGTCCCAGGAACGTTCCGGGGAGCACTCCCGGGAACGTTCCTGGGATAGTGGATCAGGCCCATTAGCCCACTACCACCAGTTCTCCAATTGTTCTCCACTTTTCCCCTAGTGAAAAAAATTCTAAATACCCAAAACAGTCCTTTGAACCATTTCTGTACACTTTAGCTCAGTGCGATTTTTGAATCCGTTCTCACCACTAACATAGTTTCTATTAATCCATGGGGTAGTTTTTACTTGGCATGGTATACATGAGTATGGCATGGTATACGATGCCATACTCTTATGTAATGCACCCTCCTTGCTCAACAATCACAGTTCATCTCACTCACACCATGAGAGCCAGCTGTCCTTCCTGCCTCCCACACCAACTGTGCAAAGAGGCAGGGCAGTCACCAAAACAAATGCATATCAAATGATATCGATAGCAGGGTCGGTTGGTGGGTGGGTAGCAGTGTCATTTGATATGAGAAAATCCATACGTATACAAGTAAATAGCCAAATACTTCACCTGCATCAACCTCTACTCTGGCGGGCACACACTTTCCTGGACAATATCCACCCTAACGTTCCCCTGTATAATATCCACCCTGACAATATCCACAATAAGATAGTGATACATTGACTCCATGTGTGGTTCACTCCAGGGCCAGAACACGTAAGGACCAATAAGAGCATGGAGGAGGGCAGCATCCAGGGCTGTGAGGAGGAGGAGCAGCTGCTAGACAGCCAGGAGCAGGATGATGACCAGGCAGTGAAGCTGGAGCAGTGCGGGGGCTGCAACTACTATGCTGAACCACTGCTGGTGGTGGCATCCCTGGCCATGACACCGCTCTTCATGCTTGTCCCACAGTATGTGCTGGAGCGGGAGCTGGAGGCTCTGACTGGCAGCCCTAACATGAGTGTGGGGGGCAGGAACGCATGTATAGGAGCCCCACCTCCCCACCACAACTACACCGGCAGCTCTGATGCACCCTCGGCCAACTACACCCAAGCACAGAGTGCAGCCTCATACTTCCAGCTGGAGTGCGGCATCATCCAGTCTATTCCACTCATCATTGTCCTTACCTTCCTGGGCCCACTCAGTGATAAGAAGGGGCGCAAACTGGTCATGGTTATATCCTTGTCAGGATTCTTGTTCTTCATACTCAACTTGGTTCTCAACTCCTACTTTAAGTGGCCGCTGGAGCTGCTTTACCTGGGCTACTTCATCTGTGGCTGCACCGGTACATGGGCCGGTGTGTACCTGGGTGCCTTGACCCTGCTTTCTGATGTCACCACCAAGGTACAGCTGCATAGACTGACTTCAATATCATTAAATAAGTGAAATTTGCCATCTATATCAGACTCCCATTACTCTGTTTCGTGCTTTGCCTAGGTAGTAAAACCTTTGCTACTATTACATGTAACGATTACACTGCAGAAAGAGCACCATTATCTGTACAGAATGTAGGTTAAACCAATTTGCTGTTCACTACTGCTAGGGTAATGTATATTTGTCCTGCAGAAAGAGCGTCAGTTCCGCATGGTGCTGCAGAACATCATTGGGGTCTCCCCCACCATTATATCCAATGCAGCCAGTGGCTACCTGAAGAACGCGCTCGGCTTCCCACTGGTCTTCTTCATCATCTTCCTGCTCTTCCTGCTCCTGCTCTTCTATGTGCTGTTTATTGTGCCTGAGACTGTGCGCAAGGACAAGCAGGCCGCAGTCTTCTCTAGTTCTCACTTACTCAGGGCATTTACTGTTAGTATTACACTTTTTAATCCTTATATTTATTTATTTTCCATATGTAGAACTTTAACTGCATATTTGTAGTGGCATGAGTCACGACATGAAAGGATAGTGAAAAACGAAGCGGAATTTGTTTGCACCAAGTTTTATTAACTCAGAATCACCCTCTCAAAGCAACAGGAACTTCACTGCCCCAGAACAGGTGGTTGCAAATGGCAGATTTGATGGGCACACTAACTTATCTTCGATTTTTATTTATATCACATTAACAGTCGGTGTCATACAATTATAGAATTAATGAGAAACAAATGGAAAAAGGAACAATCTCTGTGAAGGTCTTCTGAACATCTCTAAAATGTTGATATAATATTGAGAGACTGTAGTGAAGCAGGAGTAGTTAAACAATAGCAAAAGTTAAACAATAGCAAAAGTTAAACAATAGCAAAGTTAAACAATAGCAAAAGTTAAACAATAGCAAAAGTTAAACAATAGCAAAGTTAAACAATAGTAAAAGTTAAACAATAGCAAAATTTAAACAATAGCAAAGTTAAACAATAGCAAAAGTTAAGCAGTAGCAAAGTTAAACAATAGCAAAGTTAAACAATAGCAAAGTTAAACAATAGCAAAGTTAAACAATAGCAAAAGTTAAACAATAGCAAAAGTTAAACAATAGCAAAAGTTAAACAATAGCAAAGTTAAACAATAGCAAAAGTTAAACAATAGAAAAAGATAATTAATAGCAAAGTTAAGCAATAGCAAAGTTAAACAATAGCAAAGTTAAACAATAGCAAAAATTAAACAATAGCAAAGTTAAACAATAGCAAAAGTTAAACAGTAGCAAAGTTAAACAATAGCAAAGTCAAACAATAGCAAAGTTAAACAATAGCAAAGTTAAACAATAGCAAAAGTTAAACAATAGCAAAAGTTAATTAATAGCAAAGTTAAACAATAGCAAAGTTACACAATAACAAAAGTTAAACAATAGCAAAGATAAACAATAGCAAAAGTTAAACAATAGCAAAAGTTAAACAATAGCAAAGATAAACAATAGCAAAAGTTAAACAATAGCAAAAGTTAAACAATTGCTTCAATGCATTCAATATTTAGTGTATTAAATTCGAGATGTTGAGATCAATCCAAAACAAGGCGAAAACAGAACATGGGGTGTGTGAGGTTGGTTTTGGTTTATTAGGGGTCCGACGTTTCGGTCAACAAACGACCTTTATCAAGGGTGCATTTAGTGTATTATTTCACCATATGTCTCTAGCTGAGGAATTGTTGATGATATGAGTGTAATGTTTACCACAGGTGTACTTGGTGGATGATGGGCGAGGCCGGCGTGGCAAGCTCTTGCTGGTGGTGGCAGGCTTGTTCTTCACTATGCTGGTGGGCACGGGCTCCCACATCAACACCTTGTTCCTCATGAACTTCCCGCTGTGCTGGGGGGCAGACCTGGTGGGGGTGTACAACTCTATAGCTGCAGGTGTGGGCGTGGTGGGTTCACTCATCCTGGGCAGGCTCTTCCAGTGCTGCCTCCCTCAGCCCTGGATTGCAGTCATCGCAGCCAGCACACGGGCGGCTAATGACATATTCATCTTCTTTGCCAAGACAACTACTTTCATGTTAGCAAGTAAGTTCATTATGGTGAGATCTTAGTCATTGACCTAGTCATTGGGGAACATGCAAAACCTTATTTTAAAAACCTTTAAGATAAATATCAATTGCTTACATCTGACCTTAAGATGTAACATTTAAAAAAAATATTCCCATAGTTATTTGTAAAAAGTAATAACTTCTGAATTGTAATTGGTTGTGAACTACAATAAAACACTAGAAATGTTATGACACCTGGCACCAACCCATTGTCATATATATTTGGATGTCCCGGAGATATGAATAAGTTATTGTTATTGTACAGTTTATCGGGGCCTAGTTATAGTTGCCCTAGTATGGGTTATTGTTGCCTAGTTACATGTTATTGTTGCCTAGTTACAGGTTATTGTTGCACTAGTACAGTTTATTTTTGCCTAGTTACAGGTTATTTTTGCCTAGTTACAGGTTATTGTTGCCTAGTTACAGGTTATTGTTGCCTAGTTACAGGTTATTGTTGCCTAGTTACAGGTTATTGTTGCCTAGTTACAGGTTATTGTTGCCTAGTTGCAGGTTATTGTTGCCTAGTTGCAGGTTATTGTTGCCTAGTTGCATGTTATTGTTGCCTAGTTGCATGTTATTGTTGCCTAGTTGCATGTTATTGTTGCCTAGTTGCATGTTATTGTTGCCTAGTTGCATGTTATTGTTGCCTAGTTGCAGGTTATTGTTGCCTAGTTGCAGGTTATTGTTGCCTAGTTGCAGGTTATTGTTGCCTAGTTGCAGGTTATTGTTGCCTAGTTACATGCTATTGTTGCCTAGTTACATGCTATTGTTGCCTAGTTACATGCTATTGTTGCCAAGTTACATGCTATTGTTGCCTAGTTACATGTTATTGTTGCCTAGTTACATGTTATTGTTGCCTAGTTACATGCTATTGTTGCCTAGTTACAGGTTATTGTTGCCTAGTTACAGGTTATTGTTGCCTAGTTACATGCTATTGTTGCCTAGTTACATGCTATTGTTGCCAAGTTACATGTTATTGTTGCCTAGTTACATGTTATTGTTGCCTAGTTACAGGTTATTGTTGCCTAGTTACAGGTTATTGTTGCCTAGTTACAGGTTATTGTTGCCTAGTTGCTGGTTATTGTTGCCTAGTTGCAGGTTATTGTTGCCTAGTTACATGTTATTGTTGTCTAGTTGCAGGTTATTGTTGCCTAGTAACAGGTTATTGTTGCCAAGTTACAGGTTATTGTTGCCTAGTTACAGGTTATTGTTGCCTAGTTATAGGTCATTGTTGACTCATTTCCATTGTTGCAGGTACAGCATTCAATGTCACATTTTCCCTGCTGACCTCCACCATCCGTGCCATGCTATCCAAGATAGTGCAGCCTAATGAAGTTGGTAAGTTGCAGCAATATTAAAGTGTACAAGATAGTGCAGCCTAATGAAGTTGCAGCAATATTAGAGTGTACAAGATAGTGCAGCCTAATGAAGTTGGTAAGTTACAGCAATATTAAAGTGTACAAGATAGTGCAGCCTAATGAAGTTGGTAAGTTACAGCAATATTAGAGTGTACAAGATAGTGCAGCCTAATGAAGTTGGTAAGTTACAGCAATATTAGAGTGTACAAGATAGTGCAGCCTAATGAAGTTGGTAAGTTGCAGCAATATTAGAGTGTACAAGATAGTGCAGCCTAATGAAGTTGCAGCAATATTAGAGTGTACAAGATAGTGCAGCCTAATGAAGTTGGTAAGTTACAGCAATATTAGAGTGTACAAGATAGTGCAGCCTAATGAAGTTACAGCAATATTAGAGTGTACAAGATAGTGCAGCCTAATGAAGTTGGTAAGTTACAGCAATATTAGAGTGTACAAGATAGTGCAGCCTAATGAAGTTACAGCAATATTAGAGTGTACAAGATAGTGCAGCCTAATGAAGTTACAGCAATATTAGAGTGTACAAGATAGTGCAGCCTAATGAAGTTGGTAAGTTACAATGTGCTACATCTCTGCCTCATTCACCTCAATGAGAGAGGAACATACAAGCAGTACAGCGTGTATCTAAAAAAATGCAGAGCATCAGAAAATGTATCAGGGCAAGACATTTGATAATTCTACTTATCTGTTAAACATGATAAATACTAGGTACATCTAATTATATTTGCTATTGTGTGGATGAAATAAATCCTCAGTTTAAGTGTATTTTAACATAATTTTTGTCTTAACATCAGGATATTTGAGAATGTTGTTGAAGGTAAATTGAAGACTTTGTGACACACATTGTGCTACTTGTGGCATTAGGTGCGGTGTTTGCTGGTGTTGGTGTGATAGAGGTGGTGTGTGATCTACTGGGTAACCTTATCTACAACCCCATCTACTCACACACCCAGGAGCAGGGCCATCCCAGCACAGTCTACCTGGTGATGGCTGCCTTCTACCTCATAGGTGCCGCCTTCCTGATGTAAGTATAAGTAGCTTGCAAGAGGTGCTACAGTCGAGGATTTGGGGTGATTATTGAGAAAATGACCTCTCCATACTACTAGTATAGGATTAGAAACTGACGTATTGGGGGACAGTGACTGACAGTGATAGCTCTCCCAGGGCAGCTATAGCTCTCCCAGGGCAGCTATAGCTCTCCCAGGGCAGCTATAGCTCTCCCAGGGCAACTATAGCTCTCCCTTTACCCTAGCTCTCCCAGGGCAGCTATAGCTCTCCCAGGGCAGCTATAGCTCTCCCAGGGCAGCTATAGCTCTCCCAGGGCAGCTATAGCTCTCCCAGGGCAACTGTAGCTCTCCCAGGGCAACTGTAGCTCTCCCAGGGCAACTATAGCTCTCCCAGGGCAACTGTAGCTCTCCCAGGGCAACTGTAGCTCTCCCAGGGCAACTATAGCTCTCCCAGGGTAGCTATAACTAACCTAAAATATCCCTGAACAGTTCTACTCACCACTGCCACATGGTTTCTTTCTTACGTAAACTTGCAGATAAGATCTTATTCCTTTCACATCTTATCTTTTTCACCAATCACCTAGAAGATTAGATGAACCAACCACCCAGATCAGGTGTTTTGCTATTGTTGCTACACAGTGAACTAAAAGATCCACAATTTCTAGTGTTTTTCAAAATAAATTGACAAGAAAAAACTGATACCGTATTTCACCGATAGAACGCCAGGTCCCAAATAAAGAGCGCCGGGTCATTTAATGTCATGAAATAAATAAACGCCGGCCCCGAATGAATACCAGGTCCTGATCAAAGAGCATATGATGCTTTGGATAATTGGTTATATTGCCCCTGTTGTGGAAAGTGCATGCAACAACATAGATTTGATAACATCTCACTGTTACGGCATGGGTGCTTGTTTTCTAAAGGGTAAAACTAAAGGCTAAACATAAAACAATAAACGCCTGCCCCGTATAAACGCCTGCCTCAAAAAAAGCCAGGGGTAAGAGTGCCCTGAAAAAAATAAATGCCCGGGCGTTCTATTGGTGAAATACGGTATATGAATATTTGTATATATTTTATAGGATCCATGCTGTGCGGTGCAGGAAGGAGCAGCAGCAGGCAAGGGCAGGAGCAGCAGGCAAATGTGACGCAGAGAATTGTGCCAGTAATGAGACAGTTGTAGCACAATGATAGTGTATTGTCACTGATTATACACTAGTATTTCAGTAATGAGACAGTTGTAGCACAATGATAGTGTATTGTCACTGATTATACACTAGTATTTCAGTAATGAGACAGTTGTAGCACAATGATAGTGTATTGTCACTGATTATAGGGTTGACTAGTATTTCAAGATATGATATGACAAGTCTCTAGACAATTTGTTGGGCATTTGCTTGTTGTGTAAAAATGCTTGTTAAAAGATCCATAACATGTCCTGAGCAGGAATCAGCTGGGGACTCTTGGTGAAAAAAAGTTTACGGACCAAAAACAAAATGGCTGCTTGGCGACCCTGTTGCCAATCATAAATACCCCATCAGTTAATTTCCTTATCATTGGTGCTAGAAACTTGATTTTGGTGTCTACCCCTCTGTCTACTCTATTATATTACCAGAATCCACCATAAAACATCGTCCATATCACAAAACATGCTTGGCCCCCAAATCTCAGTTTGGCAATTGGATTAATAGTAGTACAGAACTGCTGGTGCCTGTTGAACCATTTAAAGGCAAATGCTACTATTCACTGCAGCCCCCCGCCCTCCCGCTCATTGTGGGTAATATAATATAATTCATGTACTAAAGTTAAATACCGTTGCAATGCACTTTGGACCATTTTTAAGCTAATTCCACTGACAGCAAATTAGTTTTGTATATAATTGATCATAACTCTGGTCAAAATCAATGGATTTGGAAAATAATTTTTTTCACAGAATCCTTATAGGCCTAATCTCTAGAATCCATTTGTTGTGATTTATAGCATTGTTTTTGGCTTGAAAAAGCGTGTACGTACAGTTATGCACGTCAAGATACATATTAATTTTTGTTATCCACATTGATCTTTGGCACTTTGTAGTAGGCCTACCCAACTTCAAAGGTCCATAATACAGAAACTAGCATTATGGCCCATTAATTATTTTTCAGTTTTATGAACACAAACACTTCAAAAATCATATACCAAAGAATCAGAAAAATGACATTTATTTTCGATGGGGAAAAAATAAAATTGTTTTTACAAAAATTGTGAAAAATGGTGAGGTTTTTGAGTTTTTAATTTAAAAATCACATCACGGATTTGTTGTTTTCAGAATAAAAATAACCATGCATTGTATGAAAAAGAGGCATATAGAATTATTGGCCAAATAATACTCCCACTTGCTTTCTTGCTAACATCAAATATCATTAGGCCTATATAATAATGTTGGTGTATTTTTGTGCTCCCCCCATCAGAGGGGTCCATGATTTTGTGACCCCCCCCAACATAATCCAATATCCCCCCCCCCATGACGTAAGTAATATGGCCCCGTTAGGTAGGAGGGAGGGAGAGCAGGGCGGGTGGAGGGCAGTGTCATTGAAAATGAGCGAAAGAATCCATAATATTATACCATTAAATAGCTTAGGACTTCCCCAGACTTCTTTCATCCTCTTGCGGCTACACTTTCTGGATGTGTCCCATGCTAGGAATAGTTGCGATGCTACACAAGGGAGCTTGGTGGGGAGGTGGATATTACTTTATTATTTTTTTGTTATCATACTTTTATAGGCCTATAGCATATTTAACCAACACATTCGTGATTCGACAAAAAAATGATTTATGGGGAACAGTCAACCTCTAGCCCGTTCCCTGTCCCCGCACCCCCCACCCCACCACCCCATCGAACATTTCCTTGTTTGTCATCGCATGAAGTGTTACAGAAGCATAGATTCTTATGGGAAGCCGTTGGTATATTTATTCCGGAATTGTGGATATCTGAATTGTTTTTATGGATATCCACAAAAACAATTCAGATATCCACAATTAATTTGGATACCCAGAATTGAATTTTGGATATCCACAATTCAATTCTGGATATCCAAAATTAATTGTGGATATCCACAATTCAATTCTAGATATCCAAAACTCAATTCTGGATATCCAAAACTCAATTCTGGATATCCAAAATTCAATTCTGGATATCCAAAATTCAATTCTGGATATATTTAATTTTACCCAATTTTACATATCCAAAATAACATTCCACATATCCACAATTCAATTCTTAATATCCACAATTCAATTCTGGATATCCAAAATTCGAATTCTTGATATCCAAAATTCAATTCTGGATATCCAAAATTCGAATTTCACATATCCACAATTCAATTCTAGATATCCATAATTCGAGTTTCACATATCCACAATTCTCTGTCACATATCCACAATTTATTTATTGGCAAACATTTGATTTTCGGTTGTGAAATGTTTATATCTAAAGTTAATAATATAATGTAGTGAACCCCCGGATATCTCGATTACCAATTCGGGGCTGTAGGCTCTCCTACAGGTAGTTTATCAGTAAATGGTGACACTAGTTATCCAGCCCGCGATAACCTTCGTGCTATTACTTAGACAACCCAGGTTCGATTCTCCTCTCGACTAAGGGAAAGTAAAACATGGACAACGATCTCTGTTTCCGTAGCTTTATTTCCCCCACAGTGCAATCACAAGGTACATGGTCAGCCGGGCTAACCAAGACATCTGACGGAAAGGATTTCCGGAATAGTCACAAATACAATCCGTACAATAACAAGGTGTGTACAAGTAAATGGCAAGATGTTCTTCGTACAGGAATAAGTGATACAGGAGATACACAATACATCACAGTTATGCAATACAGTACGTATTCTGGTCAATGCAGAAAGATGAAAGGTAATCTGTAACTAGGGTAAAGCTTAACATTTCATTCAAGGTAAAAACGGAACAGATCCGAAAGGCTTGAAAGGCTGAGCGAGCGGAGCTCCAACCTTGACCTTGAAGGCCGACCCGGTTATATAAGAGTTAAAACAACAGCAAGCTATACTAGACTATAGCTATACTGCTGATCCTCATATCCACTACAATAATATATGGCCTGGAAGGCATTTGTTTAACGACGCTGGCACACCACTATTCGTGGATATGGGCCGTAGGCCTTTACAATTACAGCTTTACGTCGGGGACCATGAATTTGGAATTTGGACTTTCGAACATTTTCTGAATGCCTTTCAAGTGAGAAACCTTTGGGAGGGACCCAGGATGAAAACTCACTCTACTCGGCACCGGCCTGGGATTGAACCCCAGACCTCCCGCTCGCAGGGCGTCATTGCTGAGAGAGAGTCCCACGCTCTCCCAACTAGGCCACCTTCTGATATTTGCCAAAACAATTCATATATCCAAAATTCGCATTCTGGATATGCAGAATTTCATTTGTGTACATTCTATCACCTTATTTTCGAATTATGGACATACATTTGACATTAATACCAGTTGAATTAAGTAATCAATAATTCAACGTGGGATAACCAGAATTGGGAGAGGGGAATATATATCCAGAATTGATTTATGGATATCAGGAATTGAATTGTTGATATCTGAAATTCAAATTTTTGATATCCATATTTGATTTATCGACAGCACCCAAGTGGAATCAAATTCTGGGAACAGAATTCTTTAAAATGACTGGCAGCACATATGGTATACAGGTCAGAAGAACATACATTTCAGACTCATTTTCATCTCCAAAAGTACCCCCCACAAGGCCAAGATATTACCACCATTGGAAAGAACATTAAAACTGTTTCAGAAAATGTCCTCATATGTACCTCTACTCTGACTAGAAAAAAGTTCTTGGTACTTGAAATTCCCATACTTCCTGTGGGTATACAGATATATGACATGACATCACTGCACCTACAAGAGCCGTGAATCGAATGTACATGGTGTGAGCTGGTGTATGTCTTTGGAGGTGGGCAGGGTTGGACTATGGTTGGCTACTACCACTAGGCCTAAAATAGAATTAACTTTATGTTCAGTCCCTGACCGACCTGAAAACATTGCAACTGACTGAAGCATTTTTTAGGGCATTAATTAGCACCAATTGAATGGAATTAATTATCAATTTAAATGCATCTTGTAAAATTTGATCAAATTCATTCTGGCACATGTGGCAATGACTCTTTTAACACCATGGCAAGGTTGGATACATATGATAAGTCTCCATCACTGCTACCAAAAATAAAATAAAAAAAAATAAAAATGGATTCCTGACCAACCAACCCAAATTTATACCATGAGGTGACTGGAAACAAAAATAATCCATTTTAGGCCCTAAATATGCAGCAAAACAACCCACTGACCATGACTTACCCCCTGGGAAACTCTTGGGTTATGGCATAACACCTCTTAACATAGTAAATAGTGTGTTGCACTCTGAGAATGCATAGAGGAAGGGAGGCTCAAGGCAATGTTGAGGTCCCAACATACATGTGTGCAAAATGGTGGATTTTAATTTATTTGTATGGTTTTCCTGATTCAAAACAAACCTTCAGGTCTGACTGATCACTATCCACAGTCCTGAGACTGTGAAATACTGACTGTCAGGCAGGAGTTAGCTTTTTCTGACTGGCATGAGGTCAAGCCTGCATGGGTAGTTGGTTTATTGCTGAGTAGTTCAAGGTTATCTTTTGTTGTGATGAGGATTCAAATCAGTTGTGTTCCACTGAAGTACCTGAGTGACAAAACTAAATATATTTCCTTTATTTTGACAAATGAAAATCTTCTCCCGCTTGAATCGTGGCTGAGACTCTAAGTCTCACCACCCTTGGTGAGCAATTTTTCCTTTTCAAGCAGCCTTTGAGGAAATAATCCTATCAATATTGGTAGAATATTTATAGTCATCAAATACATACATTTTAGGTATACGTTCTAAAGATCAATCATTGTTAGTAACATCAAATACCACTTTTTTATTTCGCCACTTATAGAGGCCAGCAACTAATTACTTATTTCATTGTAACTGATCTGCTACGCCCTGTTGGACATGGAGAACCCACCATGTGCAGCTAGATCCTTGGAGTAACATACTCCCCACCGACTTTACTTTACTATATTGACTAACATGGAATTTTAGCTTCAATATTTACTCTTCCTTCTAGTTGTCACAGTATGGGCTCATCTTAAAGAACAATGTTATATGGTTGATGTTTACAAAAAAATAAATCAAATGAGCTTGCTCTGTGAGATGCTTTCATTTAGGTCCTTTTTAAGATCCAGGGGAGTATCCGCACAAGAATTTGTGTATGGTAACTGCTTGGCTGGTTAGTTTAGTAAGATTATTGTCACCTCTCTCTATAGTCTATTTGACCGTCTATAGCCTCCACCCACCCCCCTTCCCCACAAAGCTGTTGATTCTTCTGTTGACAAGCGTTGGTCATGTCCGCTGGTAGCAGTAGTTGGTGAGTGAGTGTGGAGGGCGATCGGACGGGTCATCGGTACTATTTGTGAGCCCCCATGACACGGTATGTAAGGCCGTAACCACAATTTTTGTTCGTTTTTAAAATAGGGCTGTATGAAGCAATTCCTTCTGTCCAAGTGGTAGATTACTATCAATGATGTCAATAGAGCGTAACAATAGCGCAGTTTTACGGGAAAGAAACATAGATCCCTCCGCGGGCGTAAGTATGAAGCGAAGGACCCAATTTATCGGGGATCGTTTGAAACGTTCAATTTTCAAGCTACGCTATGTAAACATAGGCGGATAGATGCCGGCCGTCTAGAGCTAAGGAGCTAAAATAGGACATTTTGCTTCCTGGTGGCAGCCATATTGGATTTTGAGCATACCTGTACAAGGAGGTGACCTCAACACCATGCTGACTTGCAGATAAAAATGTCTCAGTATGCACATCTTT
Source organism: Sthenelais limicola (assembly GCA_942159475.1). Lineage (NCBI taxonomy): Eukaryota > Metazoa > Annelida > Polychaeta > Phyllodocida > Sigalionidae > Sthenelais > Sthenelais limicola. The sequence continues at coordinate 9,353,794 of OW804099.1, read as the reverse complement.
TTAAATTATGACAGATTCTCTGTCCCCTACCCATCAAATGAAATGGAATTTAATAGTAACTATCACAGCTAGCAATTATTAATATAGACTCCAGGGATGGGGAAAATAAACAAATAGTGTCTCCCTCACACTCCTTCCCCCCCTCCTTCCCCATCTCCCCCTTTCTGCCCTCCCTCCCCTTCCCCCTTCCCAATAAAGGGAAAAGAAAACCCATACACTAAAGGAGGCCTTGAGGACTGCCCTGCCTTCCCTCCACACATTCTCATACACCAACATAACAAGAAAACAGATATTGAATCATCCCAGCAAGGTAACTGCCGCAAAATCGGTTGTTGAAAATCTTCAAAATCACCTCCCTTGAAAAAAGTGATTTGGGGGAAACCAATAGCCAGGTAACTTTTCTCGATACCAATGGAAACCACTGTGAAAGTTAGAGCCCTGTACATGCAGCAAGTAAAAAGTCTTTCAAGGATTTGTGTACAAGGTCCATTGTCATAAATCCACAATTGATATAGTATGGATAGGCCACATCACATATTTGGTAATCAGGGAGTGTGGAGTTAACCTCTCTGTGTCCATGTGCAACTCATTAGAGAACACTGCTCCTACACACCAGTGGAAGGCAGCTGGTTATTCCCCCAGTTCCCTGTTCCAGTTTGATATATGGTTACCTAGCAATAGTCTATGCTAGACCTTCAATAGCCTCAATAGCCTCTTATAGCTATATCAAGAGAGAAAAAGGTTCAAAATATATGCCATAATTTATTTTAATATAATTTATGTACCAAAATTCAGGTTCTCAGATCTATTTTAAAGTGGCTAAGATAGTTAATAACACACATTGGGGAGTATTCAAGGACTGCTTTGAAAATGCCCCCAAGAACTAAAACAAAGCGCCATAGTCCAATCATGATCTTTGTTTACTTTTAGCTCTCCAATTTGCTTTGAAAATAGGAGCTTTTGTAACTGATGTTACTTATGAATCTAGTCCAGAACAGGAAAGAGAGTCACTTCAATGGTCAGAATGTGTTGAATTGAATGTACCATGAACATGCTCATGTCTAGGAAATAGGCAAAACTGGTCTTTCGATCAGCCATTTTGGACTTTAGAACCATTTGGCAGCCATCTTGGAAATTCTAAATGTTGATGCATATCATCGAAATTGTGATTATCAAAGAAATATGACATTTTAGTACATTAAAAATAGATTTTACCCAGAAAATATGCTTTAAATGAGTCATTTCAGATCAATTTCAGCATATTTTCAGTTGCTTAGCAACCATAAATAGCCTAGCAACCATGGAATTGCCTGAAATAGTTACCTAATTTAGTGAACTATTGCATAACTGCTTTATTTTGGTATATTGGTAATGATTATCTGTTAGAAATCAGTTTTTCCAGGAAAATTGATGAAATTTTAGTTAAAAATATGTTACCATGGCAACAGAAGCCAAGAGAATAATTCTTTTCAGAATGGGTCAATATAAAAAATTAATTATCATATTAAAATGTATCTCTGTACCAAATTTCAGGTTCTCAGATCTATTCTAATGTTCAGAATTGGTTGAAGTACATACTGATATGAACAATGAATGAGCTTGCAAACTAAAGTCAAGTCAACTAGGAAGTGGGCCCGAAGGGTCTTTTGATCAGCCATTTTGGATCTTAGAACCATTTGGCAGCCATCTTGGAAATTCTAACAGCTGAAGCATATCACTGAAAATGTTATCATTAAATAAATGTTATATTTTAGAACATAAATAATTGCCTTACCCCATAAAATATACATAAAATGAGCCATTTTGGAGAAATTTCAGTATATTATCAGTTGCTTAGCAACCATACATAGCCTAGCAACCATATAATTAGCTGAAATAGTTAGAAAAATTAGAGAACTATTCCATAGACTACTTTAAGTGGGTATACCATATCAAATTATTGGTTAGAATTCAGTATTTCCAGGGAATGGCCAAAATTTCACTAAAAAAATGTTACCATGGCAACAGAACCCAAGAAAACAATATTTCAGAATGGGTCAATATCCAAAATTAATCAGCATACCAAAATCTATCACTGTACCAAATTTCATGCTTTCATACCAATTTGAACAATTCTTGCACCAATCTACCTGACTATAGTCACAAATACAATCCGTACAATAACAAGGTGTGTACAAGTAAATGGCAAGATGTTCTTCGTACAGGAATAAGTGATACAGGAGATACACAATACATCACAGTTATGCAATACAGTACGTATTCTGGTCAATGCAGAAAGATGAAAGGTAATCTGTAACTAGGGTAAAGCTTAACATTTCATTCAAGGTAAAAACGGAACAGATCCGAAAGGCTTGAAAGGCTGAGCGAGCGGAGCTCCAACCTTGACCTTGAAGGCCGACCCGGTTATATAAGAGTTAAAACAACAGCAAGCTATACTAGACTATAGCTATACTGCTGATCCTCATATCCACTACAATAATATATGGCCTGGAAGGCATTTGTTTAACGACGCTGGCACACCACTATTCGTGGATATGGGCCGTAGGCCTTTACAATTACAGCTTTACGTCGGGGACCATGAATTTGGAATTTGGACTTTCGAACATTTTCTGAATGCCTTTCAAGTGAGAAACCTTTGGGAGGGACCCAGGATGAAAACTCACTCTACTCGGCACCGGCCTGGGATTGAACCCCAGACCTCCCGCTCGCAGGGCGTCATTGCTGAGAGAGAGTCCCACGCTCTCCCAACTAGGCCACCTTCTGATATTTGCCAAAACAATTCATATATCCAAAATTCGCATTCTGGATATGCAGAATTTCATTTGTGTACATTCTATCACCTTATTTTCGAATTATGGACATACATTTGACATTAATACCAGTTGAATTAAGTAATCAATAATTCAACGTGGGATAACCAGAATTGGGAGAGGGGAATATATATCCAGAATTGATTTATGGATATCAGGAATTGAATTGTTGATATCTGAAATTCAAATTTTTGATATCCATATTTGATTTATCGACAGCACCCAAGTGGAATCAAATTCTGGGAACAGAATTCTTTAAAATGACTGGCAGCACATATGGTATACAGGTCAGAAGAACATACATTTCAGACTCATTTTCATCTCCAAAAGTACCCCCCACAAGGCCAAGATATTACCACCATTGGAAAGAACATTAAAACTGTTTCAGAAAATGTCCTCATATGTACCTCTACTCTGACTAGAAAAAAGTTCTTGGTACTTGAAATTCCCATACTTCCTGTGGGTATACAGATATATGACATGACATCACTGCACCTACAAGAGCCGTGAATCGAATGTACATGGTGTGAGCTGGTGTATGTCTTTGGAGGTGGGCAGGGTTGGACTATGGTTGGCTACTACCACTAGGCCTAAAATAGAATTAACTTTATGTTCAGTCCCTGACCGACCTGAAAACATTGCAACTGACTGAAGCATTTTTTAGGGCATTAATTAGCACCAATTGAATGGAATTAATTATCAATTTAAATGCATCTTGTAAAATTTGATCAAATTCATTCTGGCACATGTGGCAATGACTCTTTTAACACCATGGCAAGGTTGGATACATATGATAAGTCTCCATCACTGCTACCAAAAATAAAATAAAAAAAAATAAAAATGGATTCCTGACCAACCAACCCAAATTTATACCATGAGGTGACTGGAAACAAAAATAATCCATTTTAGGCCCTAAATATGCAGCAAAACAACCCACTGACCATGACTTACCCCCTGGGAAACTCTTGGGTTATGGCATAACACCTCTTAACATAGTAAATAGTGTGTTGCACTCTGAGAATGCATAGAGGAAGGGAGGCTCAAGGCAATGTTGAGGTCCCAACATACATGTGTGCAAAATGGTGGATTTTAATTTATTTGTATGGTTTTCCTGATTCAAAACAAACCTTCAGGTCTGACTGATCACTATCCACAGTCCTGAGACTGTGAAATACTGACTGTCAGGCAGGAGTTAGCTTTTTCTGACTGGCATGAGGTCAAGCCTGCATGGGTAGTTGGTTTATTGCTGAGTAGTTCAAGGTTATCTTTTGTTGTGATGAGGATTCAAATCAGTTGTGTTCCACTGAAGTACCTGAGTGACAAAACTAAATATATTTCCTTTATTTTGACAAATGAAAATCTTCTCCCGCTTGAATCGTGGCTGAGACTCTAAGTCTCACCACCCTTGGTGAGCAATTTTTCCTTTTCAAGCAGCCTTTGAGGAAATAATCCTATCAATATTGGTAGAATATTTATAGTCATCAAATACATACATTTTAGGTATACGTTCTAAAGATCAATCATTGTTAGTAACATCAAATACCACTTTTTTATTTCGCCACTTATAGAGGCCAGCAACTAATTACTTATTTCATTGTAACTGATCTGCTACGCCCTGTTGGACATGGAGAACCCACCATGTGCAGCTAGATCCTTGGAGTAACATACTCCCCACCGACTTTACTTTACTATATTGACTAACATGGAATTTTAGCTTCAATATTTACTCTTCCTTCTAGTTGTCACAGTATGGGCTCATCTTAAAGAACAATGTTATATGGTTGATGTTTACAAAAAAATAAATCAAATGAGCTTGCTCTGTGAGATGCTTTCATTTAGGTCCTTTTTAAGATCCAGGGGAGTATCCGCACAAGAATTTGTGTATGGTAACTGCTTGGCTGGTTAGTTTAGTAAGATTATTGTCACCTCTCTCTATAGTCTATTTGACCGTCTATAGCCTCCACCCACCCCCCTTCCCCACAAAGCTGTTGATTCTTCTGTTGACAAGCGTTGGTCATGTCCGCTGGTAGCAGTAGTTGGTGAGTGAGTGTGGAGGGCGATCGGACGGGTCATCGGTACTATTTGTGAGCCCCCATGACACGGTATGTAAGGCCGTAACCACAATTTTTGTTCGTTTTTAAAATAGGGCTGTATGAAGCAATTCCTTCTGTCCAAGTGGTAGATTACTATCAATGATGTCAATAGAGCGTAACAATAGCGCAGTTTTACGGGAAAGAAACATAGATCCCTCCGCGGGCGTAAGTATGAAGCGAAGGACCCAATTTATCGGGGATCGTTTGAAACGTTCAATTTTCAAGCTACGCTATGTAAACATAGGCGGATAGATGCCGGCCGTCTAGAGCTAAGGAGCTAAAATAGGACATTTTGCTTCCTGGTGGCAGCCATATTGGATTTTGAGCATACCTGTACAAGGAGGTGACCTCAACACCATGCTGACTTGCAGATAAAAATGTCTCAGTATGCACATCTTTTTAAATTATGACAGATTCTCTGTCCCCTACCCATCAAATGAAATGGAATTTAATAGTAACTATCACAGCTAGCAATTATTAATATAGACTCCAGGGATGGGGAAAATAAACAAATAGTGTCTCCCTCACACTCCTTCCCCCCCTCCTTCCCCATCTCCCCCTTTCTGCCCTCCCTCCCCTTCCCCCTTCCCAATAAAGGGAAAAGAAAACCCATACACTAAAGGAGGCCTTGAGGACTGCCCTGCCTTCCCTCCACACATTCTCATACACCAACATAACAAGAAAACAGATATTGAATCATCCCAGCAAGGTAACTGCCGCAAAATCGGTTGTTGAAAATCTTCAAAATCACCTCCCTTGAAAAAAGTGATTTGGGGGAAACCAATAGCCAGGTAACTTTTCTCGATACCAATGGAAACCACTGTGAAAGTTAGAGCCCTGTACATGCAGCAAGTAAAAAGTCTTTCAAGGATTTGTGTACAAGGTCCATTGTCATAAATCCACAATTGATATAGTATGGATAGGCCACATCACATATTTGGTAATCAGGGAGTGTGGAGTTAACCTCTCTGTGTCCATGTGCAACTCATTAGAGAACACTGCTCCTACACACCAGTGGAAGGCAGCTGGTTATTCCCCCAGTTCCCTGTTCCAGTTTGATATATGGTTACCTAGCAATAGTCTATGCTAGACCTTCAATAGCCTCAATAGCCTCTTATAGCTATATCAAGAGAGAAAAAGGTTCAAAATATATGCCATAATTTATTTTAATATAATTTATGTACCAAAATTCAGGTTCTCAGATCTATTTTAAAGTGGCTAAGATAGTTAATAACACACATTGGGGAGTATTCAAGGACTGCTTTGAAAATGCCCCCAAGAACTAAAACAAAGCGCCATAGTCCAATCATGATCTTTGTTTACTTTTAGCTCTCCAATTTGCTTTGAAAATAGGAGCTTTTGTAACTGATGTTACTTATGAATCTAGTCCAGAACAGGAAAGAGAGTCACTTCAATGGTCAGAATGTGTTGAATTGAATGTACCATGAACATGCTCATGTCTAGGAAATAGGCAAAACTGGTCTTTCGATCAGCCATTTTGGACTTTAGAACCATTTGGCAGCCATCTTGGAAATTCTAAATGTTGATGCATATCATCGAAATTGTGATTATCAAAGAAATATGACATTTTAGTACATTAAAAATAGATTTTACCCAGAAAATATGCTTTAAATGAGTCATTTCAGATCAATTTCAGCATATTTTCAGTTGCTTAGCAACCATAAATAGCCTAGCAACCATGGAATTGCCTGAAATAGTTACCTAATTTAGTGAACTATTGCATAACTGCTTTATTTTGGTATATTGGTAATGATTATCTGTTAGAAATCAGTTTTTCCAGGAAAATTGATGAAATTTTAGTTAAAAATATGTTACCATGGCAACAGAAGCCAAGAGAATAATTCTTTTCAGAATGGGTCAATATAAAAAATTAATTATCATATTAAAATGTATCTCTGTACCAAATTTCAGGTTCTCAGATCTATTCTAATGTTCAGAATTGGTTGAAGTACATACTGATATGAACAATGAATGAGCTTGCAAACTAAAGTCAAGTCAACTAGGAAGTGGGCCCGAAGGGTCTTTTGATCAGCCATTTTGGATCTTAGAACCATTTGGCAGCCATCTTGGAAATTCTAACAGCTGAAGCATATCACTGAAAATGTTATCATTAAATAAATGTTATATTTTAGAACATAAATAATTGCCTTACCCCATAAAATATACATAAAATGAGCCATTTTGGAGAAATTTCAGTATATTATCAGTTGCTTAGCAACCATACATAGCCTAGCAACCATATAATTAGCTGAAATAGTTAGAAAAATTAGAGAACTATTCCATAGACTACTTTAAGTGGGTATACCATATCAAATTATTGGTTAGAATTCAGTATTTCCAGGGAATGGCCAAAATTTCACTAAAAAAATGTTACCATGGCAACAGAACCCAAGAAAACAATATTTCAGAATGGGTCAATATCCAAAATTAATCAGCATACCAAAATCTATCACTGTACCAAATTTCATGCTTTCATACCAATTTGAACAATTCTTGCACCAATCTACCTGACTATAGTCACAAATACAATCCGTACAATAACAAGGTGTGTACAAGTAAATGGCAAGATGTTCTTCGTACAGGAATAAGTGATACAGGAGATACACAATACATCACAGTTATGCAATACAGTACGTATTCTGGTCAATGCAGAAAGATGAAAGGTAATCTGTAACTAGGGTAAAGCTTAACATTTCATTCAAGGTAAAAACGGAACAGATCCGAAAGGCTTGAAAGGCTGAGCGAGCGGAGCTCCAACCTTGACCTTGAAGGCCGACCCGGTTATATAAGAGTTAAAACAACAGCAAGCTATACTAGACTATAGCTATACTGCTGATCCTCATATCCACTACAATAATATATGGCCTGGAAGGCATTTGTTTAACGACGCTGGCACACCACTATTCGTGGATATGGGCCGTAGGCCTTTACAATTACAGCTTTACGTCGGGGACCATGAATTTGGAATTTGGACTTTCGAACATTTTCTGAATGCCTTTCAAGTGAGAAACCTTTGGGAGGGACCCAGGATGAAAACTCACTCTACTCGGCACCGGCCTGGGATTGAACCCCAGACCTCCCGCTCGCAGGGCGTCATTGCTGAGAGAGAGTCCCACGCTCTCCCAACTAGGCCACCTTCTGATATTTGCCAAAACAATTCATATATCCAAAATTCGCATTCTGGATATGCAGAATTTCATTTGTGTACATTCTATCACCTTATTTTCGAATTATGGACATACATTTGACATTAATACCAGTTGAATTAAGTAATCAATAATTCAACGTGGGATAACCAGAATTGGGAGAGGGGAATATATATCCAGAATTGATTTATGGATATCAGGAATTGAATTGTTGATATCTGAAATTCAAATTTTTGATATCCATATTTGATTTATCGATATCCAGAATTGATTTATGGATATCCAGAATTGAATTGTTGATATCTGAAATTCGAATTTTGGATATCAACAATTCAATTCTGGATATCAAGAATTGATTCATGGATATCAAGAATTGATTTATGGATATCAAGAATTGAATTCTTGATATCAAGAATTGAATTGTTGATATCTGAAATTCAAATTTTTGATATCCAGAATTGATTCATGGATATCCAGAATTGATTCATGGATATCAAGAATTGATTTATGGATATCAAGAATTGATTTATGGATATCAAGAATTAAATTCTAGATGTCTGAAATTCGAATTTTGGATATTCCAGATATCCACAATTCAATTTTGGATATCAAGAATTCAATTTCAGATATCAAGAATTCAATTTCAGATATCAAGAATTCAATTTTCAATTCTGGTATTAAGCATTCAATATTAGATAGCCATGAATTAATTATTGGTATCAAAAAAATAATAACAAACTTGAACTTTGGATATTTTAAGCATAGAATTAATTCCTCCACACACAATTTTAGGTATAGAAAGTTTTAAATCAGATATCCAAAATTCAATTTGAGATATCCAAAATTCGAATTTCAGATATCCAAAATTCGAATTTCAGATATCAACAATTCAATTCTTGATATCTGAAATTCGAATTTTGGATATCTGGTATTGTATTGTTGATATCTAAAAATCAATTTCGGATATCTTTAAAAGATGTTTATTATGGATATGTTATTTTTAATTTTGGATATGTCACGGGCAATTACGGAAATCTATAATATAATAGAATTGTGGATATCTAAAATTAATTTCTGATATGCACAATTCCGGAATAAATATACCAACGGCTTTCCATAGATTCTGCCCCTTACAGAATCTATGCATGAAGGAACTAAAACCGTTGTAACCGGCCGCGTGGATCACTGTCACCATTTCTCTACGCGTTGTAACGCACTATTCTGTGCGTTGCAGCCGGTCACTCCACCTGTGTTTCACCATTTCTACACGCGCATGCGCATTGCAGCGGTGTGACGTCATCAGGGATTGACATCAGAGACTGGATATACGCGGACGCCAACATGTCCTACGCTTATTTATTCAAATATATTATCATTGGTGATACAGGCGAGTAGAATTATATTTCATCAAGCTAACTTTCCTCCGATAATTCCTCGAGTCTGAAGTTGAGGCAAAAGGACCATACACGATCTATTCTCTCATTTCCTACATCAAAATTATTCAAGATGGCGATGGGGAGGGGCGACTCTGTTTATGATGTGTATAATATTGATTTTTGCCATCCGGAATTGGTCAAAATCGAACTGATATCGATTCTGAAAACGGTCTCATTACTTTGGTAATTATTTTCCCTGCAAATTTTGGCATGTTTAGTTTTTTTATTGGTGTTTGCGGAGGGAGGGTGAGGGTTGTGGATGGGAGTGGCCGGTGTTGTAGGGTGTTGAGCCAACAGCTGTCACAAGATGTTGTATGTACACTCACCCTCCCTCCCTCCCCCACATAGACGCTATCAATGCGTCATCATTCTCTAGCTGACAAAGCTCTCTAATATATATATCCAGCCATCCTTTGTCTACACTAATTCTGCGTCGTGAATCTGTCCCACAGGCGCAGATGGCTCCAGATCAACCCTAGAATACACTTAAATTAATTATTTCTCTACCACTACGGCACTCTAGAATAACAGCGTACTACCACTAGTAGTACTGCAGTGGGGTTAATTAATTTAACTTCAGTGGAACACACACGTTCATTTATGGAGCATGATTCATGTTTTTAATCCTTCTACCATCTAATGTCATGATCGTGTCTAAAATATGCCATTGAATAATAGATAGTACATATGAAATATGAAACAGACTATTTAATCTATTACTCCTTTATTTTGTTTAATGATCCATCAAACTGCGCGGTTAATTTCCACTGAAAACACTTCTTTCCCTAAAGCTTCTATAGAAATGATGTTTGTCATTATATAGCCATATTTGACTGATTTATTCCCTTATGTCCAAATACTGCCAATTTCATCATCAGAGATTCAGAGAGTTTATTGTGTTGCCTAAAGGTTAGCTGACAGACGCCTTGACTCATCCTAGCGTCCCATGACGTAACAGTGACTGACTCTAGCCACACACAGGTGTAGACGGCAAATGTATACTCGTAGCAGAGTCTGATACTTTATATCACAGGTGTAAGCAAATCATACCTTCTAGTTGTACAACCAGTACATAGTTGTACAAGCAGTACACTCTCATGGATGTGAGATACTTTATATCATTCTATTCTTCTTCTCCACAGGTGTGGGCAAATCATGCCTTCTGCTCCAGTTCACCGACAAGCGATTTCAACCTGTCCATGACCTTACGATAGGTACGTGTTTGACTACTTCTGGTTTTATTCTTTGATTCCTTTCTTTCAGCCACAGTCAAGTTATGGAACATGTATGTGAGCGTCAGAAAGTGTACTGTTACTAAGTCTCTCTACACATTTAGTGAATTCATTCTACTAACTCAGACTGAAAAATAATAAATACAGGTAGATATGAGTATATGGTATTGATTAGAATAAATCTCTTCTGCTATGTTCAACTTATTTTAACATCATTTTTGTCTTAAATTTTGGGCTAAACGTTAAGCCACCCCGCCTCCACCTCCACCACCAGCTTCCCCTTTATCTACATTTAATTATTATTGTTCATTGACACAATGCCAAGACATCAGGTCGCCCTGTTCTTTAAACTAAAGGAAAACTTACTAATCTCATTAGACTTTACATGCCCCCACACCTACCATCCTGGCACTGCCAATATCATTGTAACAATATGTTGTTATCACATCATGACATGTGTAACATTAGAGAAATGTCTTGTAGTTTGAAGGCCACATCTAAACAACCTTATAAAGAAGGTCTCATTAAAAATTAGGCTACTATATAAGGTGAAGGATTCTCTGAACAAAAGAGCTTTCTTGATTTATAAAAAATGGCTATTATCCCCGCCAATATTCAACAACAATAGACTTGAAAACGTAGATAAAGAACATGAAATTATGAATATATTACCTCTTACTGAAAGAAGGAAGAAACATATTATAGAAATGCCCCACTATCTAGCTCAGAACCCGAAAAATGTAGATCTTAGAAAACTTACAACCAGAAGTCATGAGGCAGGTGGTAGAAAGCTTCAAACAATAGCCGCAAACACTAAATTACAAAATTCTGTTATCTATAAATGCCAAGTTGAATGGAATAAATTAAGTACTAAGGCACATAAGATTACACTGACAGAGGCATACTTTCATTTCCTTTGTCAAGGGAGAAAAGTGCGATGCGGGTTCACTCATTGGCTACTTGCACTTTATGTACATTTTCATGGTTTGATTGTATATTACACTCTTACTGTTTTACATATCATAACACGGTAATGTCATTGTCTTTGTTTTTCGTCAATGTTTATTTTATAATCCATTGATTTGTACTATCGCTTCTCTGTCAACTCTAACTGAGAAGCAATATCATTATGTCTGTACTAGAAATGTAGTATCTCAAAATTAGTTTTAGGAACAATTACGACTACAATATCACATAAATGAGGACAAAAAAACACTTTTCCTTATTTATGTGATATTGTAACTGTTATCATGAATGAATAAAAGCATTATATATATAAATTTAAACACGAAGGCATGAACTGGAAGAGATCCCTGGATAGGTTTACAACCTTTACATCCATGTAACATCTTTGGAAATAGAGAATTAGTTGAATTGGAGGAGAATGTTTTAATGCAATGCAATATCGATGTTATACCTAGTGGAGATACGGCAGGTACATTTGATAGGAGATGACTCAATGGAGATAACAACCTGCCATGCTTGCACTGCCTTGTTTCGTTATAACAACCTGAAATGTTATATCTTAAGAGTAGTTTTAGGAACAATAACGACTACAAGTTTAAACAAGAAGGCATGAACTGGTCAAGTTCACAGCCTTTACATCCATGTGACATCTTTGGAAATAGAAAATTGAATTAGTTGAATTGAAGAAGAACCTTTTAATGCAATATCGATGTCATTTTGAGATACATTTTATATGGGTCAATGGGAATAACGGCCTGCCAGGCCTGCACTGCCTTGTATGGTTATAATACATGTGTGTGGTGTACAACAGGTTTATGGCCTGGTGCACAATGAGCCCGCATGGCTGCAAGCTTCATGTCTGTCTGTGCTCCATCATGGATGCCATTAATCCATTAAGGGCATACCTTGAGGCATTCATTGGACATTCTTTTACACAAAACATTCAATAACCAACAACCAAATTTGAGCAATTATGGTGAAATATTGTTAAATATTAAATGATGGCGAGATTTTGTATATTGTCCCCAGAACAGTTATATAACATTGCCTGCACCACAAGCCTCTAGTCTATAACACGTCCAGACTCCTGAAGCACAACATGGAGGAGGCAGGAGGCCGTCAGTTGCTCTAATGTCTTACTGTGTATAGTTGTCAGCTTACAACAGGGGATTTGCATAGCCGCCATTTTGAATCTTGATTCGCATGGAATTATGGGACTAAGGGTACAGTCTAAAATCTATAGAAAACATGCCATGTTCAGCATGTAATATTTATCTGTGATCCTATGTTTAATATCCATGTGTTATACATGTTTCCATAATACAAGCCTCCATCTTTCCCCTCATGCATTTGATTTTCATAGATCATTTATACAAGCTGTGATATTGATAAAAAATATTCTTGCAATTTTCGATAAAAATGTTGCCAAATATGTGTATGTCAGATTTCAACAGAATCCATTCCAGCATGCACTGCAGTAGACATGCGCAGGGAGACATGCAAATCCCCTATTAGCTTTATTTCGATTTTATAGCAAGAGAGTTTAAATGTAGCAAACTATATGTAGCAAATGGAAGATACTGAAAAACCTTATTAGCACAGTAGTCAGTGAACTGACAAAATCAGTGCATTAAATCAAATACAAATACAAGTGTTATTAATTAATTACGTATAACATAATTCTGTATCCAAACTATGTTACATCTGTGTCTGCATTATAAACCTTTATTACACGCCTGTGCTGTAACATACAATTAACAATTATTGTGAATTTTAGTATAATAACTAGTGTTAATAAATAGAGAAGGGAACTTGGAGCTAGTGCTAGAATATTTACTGCACCCCTACCTCAGAACTGTTCAGACATCTCTAGTTGGCCAGACTTGCTTGTCTCGGTCATGTGAGGCCTTGTCTGGTAAAATGGCAGCACACACTCTGACATTTCATGCAGCTCTATCTCTCCCTCTCCCTCAACATTAACTCTTTATCCTCAACCTTATACAGCTCCATCTCTCCTGAAAGTTTTCACCATCTCTGACATAGGTTTGGAGCTTGGTATTCTATTCTCCAAGCCTCATGGTTAAAGCTGCCCTACCAGCTATTTTCTATACAAACCTCAAATCTCACTTATTTAGAGAACAAATACCCTAGTACCCCACCTTATCCTAAGGGTTTGAATCTCTTTCTTAGGTTTAAATATAATATTTGAGAAGAAATACTCTTCTGAATTATTGTGTTGTATGTCCTTTGGCATGTTGTTAGCATTGTGTTAGATGGCGACCTCTTTGGTACCACAGTCAGTGTGTGCATTCACACAAAGAGACAGATCATGTGCACAGAGGGACAAACATGGGGCTGGTTCTGGTACAGAGGCGCCACCCCGTGTCAATAGAGGGCATCTATAAAACCACTATGGTCGCCTGAACAGACATTTCTGATTTTCCCTGATTGTAAAATCACAGAATTTAGACATTTATCTTACTTTTCATTAAATAAAAGATTGATAATATTGAGTTCAATGGAAGTAATAATATAAAGGTTATTCTAGAAGAACAACTCAATCTTAATACCTGGGAAAGTAGCTTTAAGATGAAACGTGTCTTCTACAGCTCATGTGTTTTTGTATGTTACAAGCCTCTAATGAATACTTGACGTGTTTTAGGCCTCTGGATTTAACGATGTTACATGTCAGATCATTTCCCACATAATGCTGGGGAGTTAGTTTGCCTGCAGGGTGAGAGGTGCAGGGTTTATTATCATGGAGGAAGGGCAAGTGGATGAACATGACATTTCACTATGTTATATGTTGCATGTCAGAGGTTGTTACTAATGCTGTTGTGTTGTGTTCCAGGTGTGGAGTTTGGAGCACGTATGATCACTATTGACGGTAAACAAATAAAGCTGCAGATATGGGATACAGTAAGTATTATTGGCAATATTTGATAAACTTCATCACCCCGTGTTCTAGACAATAGAGATGATGAACATTCACTGAGAACAAAATATTTGTCTGTCTATATGTGAAATCAGAAAGGTCCTATAAGTATTTTCAATTACCAATTTTGAAGTAATTCCCAGCTAAAGTTACCGTAATGGCCCATTTATTAGCCAGGTCTTAATTAAAAGCCAATCTCAAATACAAGCCAAGGGTTTTGGGATCATGAAAAAATAAAAGCCTCTAAAATTTAAATTCTTGATCTCAATTGTAAGCCGGGGCTAAAGTAGGGTGAAAGAAATACAAACCAGGCTTATATACGGACCACAATGGTTAGATATATATGTTCAGGCTTATATATGGGCCGCTATGATAAGGACTAAAGTCTCTAAACCTGGACGTGCGTTGTTCAAGAGCAGTTTGATTTATGAGCCAAACAGCCAGTCTACTGATGACACCTTTTAAGGTCAAGCTGGTGTGTGTACAGAACATGAGGTGAATGTATGTGAATCAGTTCTAGGGTAACATATTCAGCTTACCAGGAAATAAGGTTCTTCAGTAAGGGACTTGCTAGATAGTCTTTCTTTATTTTTAAATTCTTATTAGATATTCCCTTAATCAATACTGTCTATCGACTAAACCTAAATACCTCACAAGATTATTTGCCATTTGCCACGGAAGTTTTTTAGGTCTATTAGGGAGATAGTTACTAGTCATGAAAAAAAATCCATACACAAATTGATATTCACTTACTAATTGCTAGTTCCATTTACTATTTATTATATGCCCTGAAAATGTCAGGTTTTAATGCCATGAAACTGATTCCACATTGTCCATTGAAGTTATTATGTTGATATTGTTTGATGTTGTTTAATACTCGTCTATGAATATATTGGTAACAGTAATAAAATATTCATGCACTGTTATTTACCATGGCCGAGTTGTCATTTGGCCGTGTAACCCCTTGGCATCAGCCCAGTCCTCCTGCAGTAGTAGCCACACCCTCCTATTAGCCTTCTCTCCCCAGAACCAATATATGGCCCCATATTAGATATACATGTTCTGCCCACTGTATGAACCCCCATATTAGATATACATGTTCTGCCCACTGTATGAACCCCCATATTAGATATACATGTTCTGCCCACTGTATGAACCCCCATATTAGATATACATGTTCTGCCCACTGTATGAACCCCCATATTAGATATTCATGTTCTGCCCCCTGTATGAACCCCCATATTAGATATACATGTTCTGCCCACTGTATGAACCTCCATATTAGATATACATGTTCTGCTCACTGTATGAACCTCCATATTAGATATACATGTTCTGCCCACTATGAACCTCCATATTAGATATACTCATTCTGTCTCTGTTCCAGGCTGGTCAGGAGTCTTTCCGCTCCATCACACGTTCCTACTACAGAGGTGCGGCCGGAGCACTCCTGGTCTACGACATCACAAGGTAAGTCTTAAACATATACTTACAGTATCTCCATTGAATTTTCGTCTGTCTCTGAGATTGATATTTGTCAGGGCCCAACAGTCTCCAATGAAATATCCACGTGATAAAATGTTCAAAGTGTTCTGGACCACGGGAACCCTGTCTATGACCCAGACTTTTTTGGGCGGCGGGTCTCTGTAAAATCTTTTTGGTCTCCACTGTTACAAATTTACTATGTTGCACGCTGTACTTATCAAGAGTTTAGATTTCCCATCTTTTTCTTTTCTGTACATAAACTTCACCTTTCTCTATAATTCTATGCTCAATTGTTGGGCTTGGACTGAGAGGTTCTCAAGACTAAATATTAGCTCTACCACATATGCAGCATATACCTGGATATCCTAAGGTTGCCTAATAAGACAATGATTACACTTGTAGGAGGGACACATTCAACCATCTCACCACCTGGCTGGAAGACGCCCGGCAACACTCTAACTCTAACATGGTCATCATGCTCATTGGCAACAAATCTGACCTGGAAGCCCGGCGGGATGTTGCCCGGGAGGAGGGTGAGGCCTTCGCACGCGAGCACGGCCTCATCTTCATGGAGACGTCGGCCAAGACAGCAGCCAACGTAGAGGAGGCCTTCATTAACACAGCTAAGGAGATTTACCAGAAGATTCAGGATGGCGTGTTTGACATCAATAACGAGGTAAGGCAAAGAGTCATTACAAGTAATTCTATTATTAATAATAATAATAATGAATTGTTTATTTTTGCTAAGACAGTACAAGCATAAGTACAAAACAGGGCCAAATAGGTTATACACTTCAGATTATAATCTGGTCTTCCTATGTATGCCGCTAGACTACTGAGGTTGACTATTTACTTCTAGGGGTTGGGGGTTGGTGTTGGTCTATTTGTAGTTTTCTAAACTCAATTCAATTCAAAGCATTTTTTATTCATAAGCAAATGAGGCGTACAAAAAGGAGACACGCATCTCACAGTAAATATCACGTCTTCCATCATATACCTGACTACTTGGAAATGATAAAAGCAATTTTGATTTTAAATTTTATAGGCCAAACATAATTTTGAGGACTTTTTTTAAAGGTCTTAGCTAACTTTGGTTGGTTATATGGGAGGAGTATTTTGTGATAGCAATAAACATAAGCTTCTCAACGAGCTAACATATCTATTTTAGATTGTT
This sequence comes from Sthenelais limicola, assembly GCA_942159475.1. NCBI lineage: Eukaryota > Metazoa > Annelida > Polychaeta > Phyllodocida > Sigalionidae > Sthenelais > Sthenelais limicola. The sequence continues at coordinate 9,336,496 of OW804099.1, read as the reverse complement.
TTACAGTATTTCCCGTTCATAAATTTAAATTGCACACTGTAGGTGGTAACATACATGTTAAAAACTGTAAACAGATCTCTGGAATCAAAACATTCATAAGCTGTATGATGTAATGTTTCCATTTCCCTGGATCAATCTCTCCCAGAATGGATAAAACCAGCAAGGGTGGAAGATTTTGAAATCTCAATCTCTGAAGAGTTCAACCCTCATCAATGAGCTAATATTGCAACTCTTGTGTTTCAGGCTAACGGCATCAAGATCGGGCCGCAGCACTCACCGACAAGCCCCGGGGGCATGCCTGCAGGCGGTGGTGGACCCAAGCCTGGCGGCTCCTGCTGCTAGTTCACTCCCACACCTACTCCTCTACAACTCCCCCTCTTCCACTTGCTCCTCCTCCTCCCCACCCACTCACCTACAGCTTACCACCAATGGGGGGCATATAACAACCCTCCTCCCCACCCACTGCACCCACAGCACCAATATGTAGTATAACAACGGCCATCACACATGCAGTATTGTGGCTGCTGCACATGTTGGTCCATGCCAGCAAGGAGCAGTCATGGCTTTCCTCTGCATTTGTTCAATGGTGACTAGGTTTTATCCCAATCCAAAGATTTTGTTCAAAATTCTACCATTAATGAGACCAGCCTGGTTCCCCTGGTGGACAGTGAGTGAACCATCCCCGGTGTGGTGGCTGTCAGCTGCTGCCCCCTGTCAGCAGGAGGGTGAACTGGCACATCATGGGGCGGAGGTGAAGTGGGAGATTTATTATAAAGACTTCCCTTTATTAGAATTTATTGACATTTATTATAAAAACTTCCCTTTATTAAAATTTATTCACATTTATTATAAATTAGAAAGACTTCCCTTTTAATGTGACCAAGACCTGGCCTTGTTCCTACATAATGTTTTATTCAGATCAAGTTTGATGGAATCTGACCTTGTTACTCTAGTCTCCTGGATGACTTACTAATTCTCCATACAGGGATTCTTATTTATTTCATCTAATGATAAAAATAGAATTGTGAAAAAAGAAAGTAATTAATTTAGTCAGAGGAATGCAGGGTGCATTATTTACCTGCCTGCTGGGCCAGGGTGGGAGGGTGTAGTGAATGTTGCGGTGTACACCGGTGGGGGGAGGAGTCTGTCAGTATTCCCTCTCATTGCTCCATATTGTGGCGGCGGCGGCGGCGGCGGCTCACTGTGTAATAGAGTTTAATCATGTAAAATTGTCATTACTTGACGTCAGTAAACACAGCTGTTGAGGTTGCTCCACACTGCTTGCCTATAACCGCTTTACCCCATGTTCCTCCCTAGTATAGTAATGTTACCTTGGTTATTATTGCACCCAGCAGATGGCGCCAACACAGCTGCACTGGTCGCCACCTGGTGACTGCTTGCAACATCTGCTTCTGCAGAAACTCCTTATATTCAAGTATCAATAACAAAAGTTACAGTAAAATATCTGAATATGTTTCGGAGAATTTTAGGAATGTAAAATAAACCTAGTAACATCCATGTGAGGCATATGAATGACATTGAGCAGCGTTGCTGTGGTAACGTGAATAAATGCCATATGATGTGTGTAAAACACCTGCACTCTGCACATTGTTGGGTGGCGGCTGGCGCGGCGTCCGTTGGTTGTTATTAATCAAGATGTGAAATGTGTGCCGTTCAGCACTGGGGCTTTAACCTGCCTGGTGGAGCAGCGGCTTTAACAATGACATTCCACTCTAATGATAGCCTTTGTTTGCAAGCTTTCTCAATTGTACAATTTGTATGGAAATCCTTTTCTGAAACGCTATAGAAGCCAGGGTATGAGTGAGTAGGTTTTCAGTCCCTGAGTGGCGGAGAACTGCCCGCCGCTAATGCATTTGTGTCTCCCCTCCCCCTCCCCCTGCTCCTCCTCCTGCTCCTTTTCTCACCTCTTCCTCCCTGTGCTTCCCTTCTTCCTCTTCCACCTGCTTCCAAACGTTTCTATCAGTCAACTGAAGACTACGGCTGAGGAAAATGTTTCGGTCCGAGGACCGCAAGACTATGTCAAACTACTGCATGGACTGAGACCCTTCTGTGAGACAGCAGGAGAGAGAGAGACAGAAAGTGTGGGTGAGAGAGAGAGAGTGGGGAGGGGGGAGGGAGGTTCTAGGGAGAGAACAGTGTTAACTATTTAACACTGCATCTAGAAATAAACTTTTATTGATGTCAAACACGTTCCTGGGTCTGCCTGTTCTGTAAAGCCCTGAAAGACGAGAGTCTGGCAGACGCTGCTATTGAAGGCGACGATGATGAAGAAGAAGAAGTTATGGTAGTAGACTTTGCGCATGCTCCACGTAACTGTACAGTTTACCACATAAACTGGTTTTATGTTTCTCCTTCTGTGTTAGCTTGTGATACTTCTTGTAAAAATGGATGATTAAACAAATTTCTATGTGGGGAAACTTTCTTGTGAGAAGGAGTTTCTTTATTTAATGATGGCCATTGTACCCAGAACTTATGTCAAATATAAAATATTATATATAAATATATATATATTGCTGATATTGTGACCAAATCATAAAAATGAATTATAAAAATAAAAATGAGAAATATTTGAAAAATTTGGCTTTTATTTGTCATTTGTGAGATTGCCATTACTGTTACCATGCCTTTTGTAGAAATAAATTGGTATTATGATAATTTGATGATAGTGGTAAAATATTGAAATATGATTTTGAAAGCTTCTAAAATTATTCTCTGATCTCCCCCAATTCCATATTACTTAATGATAAATAATAAGTTCTCCAAATCGTATTTTTTTTGTTCTCCAAATATTTATTTTTAAAATGGAAGTATGTAAGTAGTTTACTTTTTTAAGAAGCAAAGATTTTATATATTTATATACGAGTAAATTATTCCTGTCCATATGCCACTGTTTTTAGCCCTTTTATATAGAGAAATTTTACACTATTTTTGCTTCTGAACAGTTCGGTTTATTACTGTGGCCACGTTATTTAGCGTTATGTTAGCCAAATTAATATTCGAACAAAGAATTATAACATTGAGATTATATTTATCTCTTTTTCACTATTAATTTATTAATACTGCACAACTTAACCTGAGAATAATGTGTAGGCCTACCACATAATGATTTTTGCAGGAATAAAAATATCTAAATACAAATACACAACTGTATATTACCGAGACTTGTATTAATCCTCCTGCATTGTATGCAGAAGCTGAGAAGGTTTTTCCAACAAGCCACATTTTGTTTACACAATGCTAGTATAAGCTAGTCTGACCTAAACTGTGGACCCAGGACGATGCTCTGTCTACATTTTGTTGATACAGTTCCTATTATATTCGTCAGTCTGTGAGCAATTCAATTCAAGAATTCTTTATTGCTGATGTTCGTACAATAAGGTGGTCCAACTACCTAAACAAACATGCGTCTACACTCTGTGAGCGGCACATATTGTCATATTGTCCGCTGACAACCAGATCAGGAAATAATGTTTGTTTAAGCCAGTCCCATGTCACGCCACGCGTTGCAGAGGACCTCCAAAAAGTTATATTAATTTTTGCATAATCCCAGTTAAACTTCACCAAAAAGGTAAATAACTACAGAACGTCTCGAGTGAGGTGAGTGGGTGTATCTGCTCTACCAAGCCAAGGGGTAGCAGATTCTACCAGACTTGCTACATGTCGCACTTATATCTCAAATCCCCACGACTATTTACAAACAAAAAGCATGCCTCATGGAAAAATATGCCAAATCAAGATAAGTATCAAAACTCGTCGAAAAAACACAACAATCGCTTTCTTCGTATTAACTTGTTAAAAGGAGACACGTTAGACTATCACGCTACCTCGTAACGAGTATCGACATTACAACTTTTACCTCGCAGAACATGAAGTACTAGCAAAATGTCACATAAATGTCAGTCTCCCCTCCCTCTGCCCACCGATGTGTCCCTAAAAGTGGAGGGATGTGAGATAAGTTCCTCACATGTGAAATAGAATGTGGAGCAGGGACTGACGATGTTCGACACGTCCACCATTTGCATCTGCTCCTGAGGTAATGTCTGAACTGACACTAGCCTCAAACCCCAGCCATACTCGACACATCAGCTCACCTTTTATCATTACTTATTTGTATTAATCACTAAATTATTTATTAGTGACATTCTACTCAAGCATCGAATATTCACAACAACAACGACGAAAGTTGGAAAAATTTAACCTCAAGGTCAAGGACGGCTACACAAGATGGCGGCTTCTGATCGTTTTGCTGTTCGGTGACAGGAGAAAAATGTAGAATTACTGGCGGCCAAGCCATGACTCCTGGTTCTAAACATACCGGCAGACAGGAAATTACACGTTACAGTCTGCTCACCTCAACATTGAAGGTAAATATCAATATTATACAACAGACGCAAGCTTAGAAGTGTAATGACACGACATCAAATACACCGTGGCAAGTCTCGGGACTCATGATGATTCATGCCCCCCCCGCCCCACACACACACACCACCGCACTTTCACGTCTACAGAGACAACGTGGCACCAGACTAGTTCAGGTCGGGCACAAGATGGGTCTCTAGATAATTAATTTGACCGATCGTTATCTCCCCCCCCCCCCCCTCGCCCCTTCCCCCTACACCCTAGGCCTATATATCATGGCAGGGGTGAACTTTCACCCTGATATTGACAACGGTTCTCATATTTACTAATATTTCACGAAGAAACTGAATTTGCACTTTTCTATGCACATCACTAAATAAACAATTTATGAAGATATGACCAGTATATATACATTCATTATGCGTTCAGCAATTTTGTAGGAAAGTAGTTCATTATAGTTAATTTTATCTGAAAAAATAAAACTCCGAGTTGTGATGTTTCTACAGTTTGAATGTACATGAATGCACAGGGAGGACTGCCTTTAAGTTATATTCTGATCACAGAATAAATCCAACTCCAATATTACTGGTGGAATTTTTAATCAATTTTCTTTTATCAGGAAAAAAAATCTGTTTACTATTCCTTCCCCGCCCCTACCTACAAAAACCTCCTCCGCCCATGCCTACTTTTTGGTACCCCCCAAAAAACTAACCAAGAACCGTTAAAAAGGCACATTCTCCTTGTTTTGTTTACAACAACTATTGTTACGAAAATCAAATAGACTTTTTTTCAGTTCCTGGAAAGTGGTTTCCTTTAAAAAAGTTAGTTTTTTAAATCTATGAAAAAAAAGCTGAAATGTAAGTTAGTTTTCATTGCAATGTAGGCCTACCGTAGTTTATTTAGTAAATAACTGTTTCTGCTATGCTGAGACACTATGTACTAGCTCATGTGTTATAACCTAAACTTGACCTTTCCTATATAACTATACCCTATCTGTATGGACGCTAGTGGAACTTCACATATAAAGACCACCCCTCTCTACAGACTACAAAGACCAGTTTCTCTCAGTCCCGAATTGCATTTCTCTTATTAGATAATTAAGCCCCTCTAATGAGACCACCTCGTTATTGAGACCAGTATCTCTCAGTCCTCAGTCAATAGAGAGGTTCCACTGTAACTATAGCTCCTATCTGTATGGACCCTAGCATATTATTGATTAACACCCTTCTCTCATTGGTCGCGCTGCATCTGCCAATCAGTTACAGAGGGCTTATCTAATGGCAAGCCTCTCGACTACTTAACAAGTCACATCCATCCATACTGGTCACTAAATACCAGCTCTACCAGAATCACTTATATCAAGCATTCATGGCACCAAACTATACCTTATGGGCGCATATTTGTGCAAGGAACCAGGGTGAGCTAGTTGCTCCACAATAAGCGTCATTCTAAAGGACCCCTAAGTCTCAGGGGGTCATTAAAGGGTGGTCTCCACTGGCTGCAGTAAGCTCTGTGGTAAGCCTTGCGATGGTTTGTGCTGGTTCTGTAGGTGGAGAGGAATGACGAGGTCCTGCCTACATGGTCAGTGAACCATGTAGGCAGGACCTCGCCACTCCTTAACAAAACAGCACCATCGCAAGGCTTACCGCAGAGCTTACCGCAGCCAGTGGAGACCACCCTTAAGACTGCAGCATCTGCTTTATAGTACACGATATAACAACTACATGTTTCTGCTTCAGGTGCTATGTTGGGCCTACTGTTGACAGACCCGCACCTGGTGGGGGCGTGCCTCATCTCCTCACTAGGTGGCGTGCTGTGCCTGCTGGGAGACCACCTGGCGGCGCGTGCCTATGTGCGCACGCAGCCTCACGTGCGCGCCCTGGTGGACAACTGTACGCACGGCCTGGTGGGGGCGGTCACGTGGGCTGCAGTAGCCTACATGAGGTGAGTCAGATTTTCAGAAAATGCACAATCTACAGTTCTACACATCTCTCAAATTCTGCTAAATCATAGTGAAAAATGATATATCCGAGTGTATTTTGTATTGTATTCATTCAATAAATCTGTCTGGTTGAGTTGAAATGTATTTTGAACCTGATTTTCGTCTTAAATTTGGGTTATTAGAAAGGATTCGTTAAGGTGAATTGTACATTTTCTGGCGATTTCCCCCAGGTACAGACTGAGGCATCAGATCCTGGGTACACTACTGGCCGGGGTCCTGTCCTCTCTAGTGGACATTGACCATTTCCTCATGGCAAACTCTTGGCAATTAAAGGTAAAGGTTTTATTGTATACGTTTTACACTTGAGTGGTGCGATAAGTGCAATACACATTTTCGAATTGGTTTTTCTTTTAGCTTCTAGATAATTTATGACGATTCACAACCCCAAACAAAGGTTTATATAGAAATATTTTTCTTGGCAATTAAAGGTAAAGGTTTTTATTGTACTAGATCGCTCTTTTTTATTTTTCGTGCTGCTTTAGATGTTTACATGTAATTGGAAATGAAAAAAATAAATAAAAAAAATAATTGGAAATGCCTGGGAGGAATGAATTCTTTCACTGTTTGTACCGTCCAAACTTATCGTTATCATTAAATTATTATTAATTATGCAAAGGATTCTGTCCTTGGTGTGAACCTAAGCTGAATGTATCCGGAAATTATTCCATTTTAAACACAGAGCGGTAAACAGTAACACTGAAGCTATAAAGGCTAATTTTATTTCTGGGCCAAAAAAAATGTGTAAGAAAATCTACCTCGTGAGGAGTGAAATTGTATGTAATTATTGTTAAAGTTAGAAGTGTTTTGAGTAAAATGAATTTTAGAACCGAGCGGACCTGATAATCGGTCAAGTAATTCTTAATGTAGTAAAATGTAATTTCAATGAAGAGTAGTATGACTATTGAGTTTAAATGAATATAATGTAACCTTTTTTTTTGCTTGACGTGAAACGTACCACGAATGTGAAATATGTCAATAAAAGTTATTAAAAAAAAAAAATTCTTATTATCAAACGAAAGTACAAGGTCGATTGGAAGACATGCTAGTAGCACAAATTGTAAACCTGATTTCTATTTAACCGTGCATTGAAATAAAAGCTACTATTTAAATTACTATGTATATTTTGATAAATTTCCCAAAGCAGTGATATGTCTCACCATCAAAATAATTCTATGAGAATCCAATAATCATATCATTGTCTTATAATACTAACCTTGCACCACTAACCGTGTTCCTTAGCTAGCCTCTGCTGAAATCCTCTAACTTTGATTTTGTATGGAAAACATATGTCCACCAGTGATATAATCTTGTTAATCATAAATTCTAGTCGACTGTTGATATTAATATACAAAATAACTAGGACCTATGGCGTGTATGTGTGCTTTATTAGCCAAAACCACAGCCCACGCGTTGAATACAAGAAGATAAGATAAGATGTTTTTTATTTGTCAAACAGAGCTATGTGTAAGGACGCTTTTTATTAGATGCAGTTTCTTATTATTTTAATGCTATAAACGGTTATTCCTCTGTCTAAGCTTAGGGTAAAAGTTGAACTCTAGTGGTGTCTGTGAGTGTGTGTTCAGTGCCAGGAAATAAATCGATATAAGGCACTCTACATGCAGTAGGTTTAGTTCTGAAATAGAGCGTTGGTGAATATAAAAAACATCTGAGATACTTTATGCTGTTTTATGCGACCCCAAAAGACATTCGTGAAGAATAGTACGTTTTTTCATGTTACTGTTTAGATAACTATTGGCCTTAAATGAATAATATCTGCAACCAATTTCTTGCATGATTTATTTGTCACTAAATTAAAGATTTTACTTTATTCTGACTGCTAATGTGAGATGTAATGTGAAACGTTGGATCCCAACTAGACACACACGAACTCCTGTCCTCATTTGTCTCTTTACAAAAATCGCAAACATTACAAAACTCAGCATGGCGTATCATCTTTGACAAAAGTAAATAGTAAAATTAAATAGGATAATGTTGACAATGAACACAACATTGTAAATATTCTACCTCTCAGTGAAAGGAGACAAAGACACATAATCGCATGATATTAGCATTAATATTGAGACAAACAAAATTGTTAGTTCTAAGACACAACTCTATTCCAAGCTCTATTACGAATGTAACTAAGCTGTCTTTAGACTACTCTGAACCATGATGTGTAATGTACAGGCACAGAAAGTTCCATACATAGTTTAGGTAGAATTAGATATTATGTGACCAAGAGAAGAAAAGGCAAGTAAGGCATGGTCTGGAAGACCTCTTTTGGAGATGACAACAACCTGTTTGTCTGAACCAACTTATGACGAATACAGAATTCTCTTATCTTATCTTAGTATTTCATTGAGTAACTAAAAAACTATCCATTGACTTCAATACTTTCAACTTTATATTCATATGTGAATCACAATTCTGAGGTAACTTTCATACAAGATTTAGTGCGCCTTTTACCAAATTTGGAAAATATTGTAACAGATATGTTAATGAAAATAACAGTGGACCGCTTTCGTCAATGACGACTGAGGAATTATACACTGTTTATATGACCATGTAAAAGCACAGGAAGCTTGTAAACCTCCCTAAGCTGGAGCTATGTTTCCTGAAAGCGACAAGTCGAAAATAAATGTATCTTAATCTTAATCTTAATCTAAATTCGAGAAATAAAAATGTTTTAAAAAAAAGATGTGAGCCTGATGCTATTGCTTGTTTCAGGCTGCCTTGTCTCTGCCCCACCGGCCACCATTCCACTGCACCACATGGATTCTACCCCTGGCCACCGTCCTGCACCTGGCCCAGCGCCTCCTGCCCTGCTGCCCGCTGCCCGACCTGGCCTGCCTCGCCTCCCTCTCACTCCTCACACACCACCTGAGGGATGCACACCGCAGAGGGCTCTGGTTCTGGCCGCTGGGTTCTACGCCCCCGCTACCTGCCTCCCTCTACGTGGGCCTCACTGTGCTACTGCCTCTCACTGTCAGACTGGTCCTAGGCCTCCAACATACAGACACTGAGAGGCTGTCAGTCTAACATGTGCCTCACTGTACTCCTCCCTCTCACTGTCAGACTGGTCCTAGGCCTCCAACATACAGACACTGAGAGGCTGTCAGTCTAACATGTGCTGAGTTAGAGCCATCAGTCTCCCAACATTTAGTCCATTCTGGGTCAGATTCTGGGGAATTTCGCGTGCAATTATGCTACTACAGACCGCGCTTGTTACCCTGTAGCGAGTTTGCGTGCCTCCCATTGGCTGTACATGCTTGTGGCGCTAACTACAGTCATATAGACACATAGAAATAGACATGTGTGTCTATTTCTATGCTACAGTGAATCAGCTCCACCCACCCCTACCCCTATCCAATAGCCAACAATTGTATAGCTATTTTTAACTATGTGACTCTTAAAAGGCAATCAAATTTATCTGGGCTACCAATGTGTCAAAGATTATGTATGCTGATGGAAAAACTTATAATTATATAGTAGTTGTCTATTGATGTATGATTAAATGGTACTAGAGCACCACAGCGCCACCTGGTATACCATAGTGATAACACAACCCTGACAAGGATCGTCCTGTGTGATCAGCCTGTGGCTTCCACTCCCTTGTATATACCTCCCTGATAAAATGGCTTCCATTTCCCTTCAAGGTGTATTGGATGCAGGAAACACGCGCTAGTGCTATCAAGACTACTCAGACTTCTGATTGTAGGACATTGAAATATATGCGAGTTAGAATCAACATTTTACAAGAATTCAAATACAGGAATCCTGAAATGCGGTAGAATTTGATTGATAGGAATTGTTGTAACTAGAACCAGGGGAAGATTGTTTTATTATCATTCATTTTAATGTTTTATCATTCATCATTCATCATTCATCTATATTTGACATGACATGAGAAATACTTTTATTTATCATAAAACAGTTACATGAGTATGTAGAGATGAGTAAATTGGGTATAATATGTATGTCCAGGTTTGTTAATTCCCAGTTCTTCCTACAGTTACCCTTTAGAAAGAGATAGATTTCTAATCTATTTATAAGGCTATTTGTAAGCTAAGATGTGATACATTGTTCTACTGACAATCTGTTAATATCTCAGTCTTCTTGTCATCATCATCATCGCAACCCTTCTGTGATAATTACCACAATTTGTGACCCGTTTTAGGAAAATGAGTCACAAGTCTCAAAATATGGATTTTGATATGTCATCATATTTGAAAAGATAAGACAAGCCGATTCTAATGGTAGTAAACAATAGGACACAAGTAGTGTTTCTATATTTTAAGTTTGATATCTAAGTTATTTTCGAAAAGAAAGTTATTAATATTGTTGGGTGGACAATTACTATAAAGTACCTAAATATACTCCATAAGATGACCTTAGAAATGCATAGATATATTTAATACTTTGCCTTGAGATTGTGTAACCTATTGATGTTATTAATGGCATTAAGCACCCCAAGAATTAGAATATTCCAACAAAGGTATCTTACAAATAGATAACTTTGAAAAATATCCATTTTGCGACTTATGACTCATTTTCCTGAAACACATCACATTTGACAATCTACGTTGATGAAGTTTCTGCTATGACCTTGTTGGCCTTTTCTTTTGAAAAATGTTATTTGGTCAAATATTGACAATAGTGATACTGTAACGATCCTGTGAAGTATATATGACGACTCTATGCAGCTCCGGGCAACCTCCGGGAAAGCTCCGGGCAACCTCCGGGAAAGCTCCGGGCAACCTCCGGGAAAGCTCCGGGACCCCCCCGTGGTACCTCCGGATGCCACTAGGGGCTACATCTTCAGGACTGCTGCTATTCTCTGCTTATATTAGTTCATTATGTTATAACTAATTATTGGTTAATGATAGAGCTTCCAGACTTCGACCACCTCTTATGTTATATTTTACTTTAGTCCATTTTGGCTCAGATTTTGGCTATATTCACTGTGCAATATGAGGCCATATACCACAGCGTCATCATGGTATATTGGGACTTTCTGGCTGGTGATTGGTTATAATCCTGAGCCCCCCCTTTGCCGTGGTATATTTGGGGTTTTTCGTTTCCCATTGGTCCACACTCAAACACCCCCACCCCCACCCCGGGTCTCGGTCGCTGTATTACCGACTGGCAAAGGCGGCCATTTTTTTTGCTAAATCTGTGATAAAATTCGACATGAACAAATAAAACATTCTTAGCAACCATATATTAAAAGAATTTGAAGTTTAGACTAAGACCTTGACTCAATATTCCATTTGCTGCCCAGGTTAATATTGAAACAAGCAGACAAACAGATGATCGAGGCGAGCCCCGTCCGTTCAACCGTTCGTAGAAACATGACTTACCTCGGAGGCTATATGAGTCCCAAATGCCCAGGTAACATAATCCAAAAGTAAATTCAGGCACAATGTTCCAAGCATAATAGCCTTTGCGTTATATCACTTCCTATGGTAATCCAGTCAAAGTTAAAACATCCATATTTCCTTCGAGAGATTTGTTCCTGCGCTTGAAGGCATGGGCAGGCGGCCGCCATCTTGCTTCAGAATCGTCACATGTTTTCCCATTCAAATCGATAATCCAAGGTATTTTTCAGTCTTCTACACTCAAATCTTCCTGTAGTAGAATCTCCATGTTCTATTCTTGGTCGTCGACGAAGATTAATCAAATGACAAAGGTATAAAGGATGTAAAAAGCCATTTTCCCCTTCGATAAGCGTGAAGGATCACACACGTGTTGACGTTCGAGCAAGAAGCCGGAAGCACTGTGGAGAACTTTCAGCATAGCCACTCTGTACAAGGTTCACTTGGCGTTGCATTGTGTACCGTAGTCTAAATAGCGCACGGAGGATTTCATTCGAAAGTCCCCAAACCGACCTTGAACTCTGAATGGGCGCGCGCTCAGCAAGCAGTGGAACCTTATAGTAACGCGCCGGCTGGCTGAACGTGTGTTCAGTAAATACGCACCTCTGATTGGCTGTTGTAGCTGTAGTTCATTCGGCCAGCTGTCACATTATCATGCGGTTTCCGACTAAAGCACCCAGCTTGTGGCGACCTTGACCTTGATCGATTCGGATATTTTACGGTGTCAAGCGATTTAAAAAAGAAATAAATGAAAATTCTGAATTGCTAGAAATGATTTGAATATAGTTCTACCCCCCGATAGCGAAGTTTTAGTTCAGTGGCGATTTCATAAGCCATACATGTCCATCCTTTATATTGGATATTTTCTATGCTATAAGCGATCGGCGATTCTTTATATTATCTATTTTTTAAGGTATAAGCGATCGGCGTGGGCACTTTCGAAGGGAAGCATATGTGCGCTGAATAGGCTGTTTACTGCTACTGAAAGTGCACCACGTGGTTATATGGGTCATGCCGAAAGTCACTCTGGCTACAACTGCCGGCTGTATAGCGAGAGTGACGCTCCAAAACTGGACCCATTCCTGCAATCTAATTGCCGAAACGCAGAAATGAACCAACTGCAGAGAGTAAATAAATGGCTTGTTTTTTGTATAAGGTTAGGAAAATAAGGCATTGTTGTTGATCTGAACCATCACGGACTAAAATGATTATACCACTCTGGTTATGGCCCTCGATTGCTGTACAATTCCATATACCCCACTCGGCCTCCGGCCTCGTGGGGTATATGGAATTGTACACCAATCTCGGGCCATAACCATCGTGATATAATACATAACTAATTTATGATGAAGGTTATACTTATTTGCTCATTGTATTTATTTATATATTCCTCATTCATATTGTACATACCTTATGTTACTTGCTATGATATTCATGACCTTTGCATTGAGCTTCATGTATTGTCAGGTTGGGAACAAGGACCCAACCTCACCTCAAGGATTGATCAGGAATAAAACTGGACTTGCAAAGTATTCTCTCTTTACTTTATTCTTTCCGGAGGGATTTAAAACATAGGATATTATTCAGGAGGGATTTAAAACATAGAATATTATTCACCCTAGGCCTTTGACATGGACATAGTTCTTTCCTCCACTACCCTTGCTAGAGATATGATTAATATTTAAGCGGAGAAGTAACCTATACGATCACGAATATATTATTAAATATCGATAGTATTTAAGCCTGGAAGAGATCCAGAGTCGATACACAGAAAGTGCAACACTGGCAAATCATCTCACTGGAAAGAACATAGGCAAGATTCACAACAATACTTCTCATTTGCCAAATGGAAAAAGCATAAGCATGACGATTTAAAGTTAGGAAACATACATCTAAATCAATTATAAGTTTTAACACTTAAAGCAAGAGAGATAATTGCAGTGGTATTCATTTATCTATATAATGTTCATCCCATATTATTATTATTATTATGTAATGCGACTCAAGATCAACCAAATCACATTTGAGTAATATACATAGCTTTTTTCATAAATGTGACTATTGTATTTCTGATGCTCGATGCTCAATACTTCAATGAACATGTATACATATAATGGTCCAATAATAACTCCCTGCAATGCCAAATGTTTGAAGTGAAATATGCATCAGGGCAAAACGAAAATCACATGAATTTTTGAGATTGTAACTGATGCTTTTTGAATAAAAATTATATGTGAAAAAAAAGATGATTAGGTTGTTGCACATGTGATAGTTACTTATAGAAATAGATCTTCTGCGAATCTTGTTTGTCAAAACAGAACAAATTTCAGACTACCACAATTAACATATCGCCGGGCGCTGACCACATGGGAAGATTAGCCAATCACATACCTTCAAATAATAAGGGGGCTATCATTATTTACCTCATGGGGGCGGGGCGGTATAAGAATGATGCGGGGTTCACAAAAACATGGCACCCTCTGATAGGGGGTTCACAAAAACACACCAACATCAGGGTTGAAAAAATCCTGTGTTGTGTAAATGTTTACTGAGGCAATCGTCTCACCATCTTAAGTGATGAATCGGTTCAAAAACCATGCAGATCTGTAATAACTTTCACTAGGTAAAGTACCATGAATTCTGCAAAATATCTTCTGCTACCACAATTGTTTTTTCCTCAATGAATTCAGTGTTTCACAAATCATTTCTATGGTGCCGAGGCACTCAACCGCAAACAGTTTACACCACAAAACTGTTTAAAATTGGAGAAGGGTTGGAGCAGACATAGAAGAATTCATTAATATAATAAAACAACCAGTTTTCCTTTTTGAAGGTAGGCTTGTGAGTAGTGGCGTGGAGATTGAGAACAGCGCAAAAAACCCAAATCCAAGGAGTTTGCAAAAACCTAATGATACCCCCTTTGGGTCGAGTTGAAGAAGTTTTATAATTCGCCTACCCTATGATGCCGAGGGCGCCACCAAGTATAAGGCATATCAATGGTTTTCTTCTGTACTTTTGCCGTTTAAGTCGCCACATCGCACTGCGGCCAGGCCAATCACTGTGGAAGCGGGATTCGATGGGCTTGATGTATGAAAATTCCATCTTAGGAATCATTTTGCCTTCCTAGTAACTTAATGTGAATGTTTTTCTCGATGATTAAGCTGCTTTTAATAAGATGGCCTTCATTTATAATGTTCACCAATGGTATCCATACTCGGTATGCATATGCTACGGCATTGTTATGTTGACCCTGGCATCCTTTTCCGACCGCCAATGCCGTCTGGTGTCAGTACAGGGGATAATTGTGGAGTACCGAATTGGCATCTCGATGTAACCTTCATTATGACCTTGTTTAAATATTCGGCAATACAATTGATTCCACTATTAGAAACAAAATTTCAACATTTAAACCCGATCCAGATATACTTTGAAAGCATGCGACATAAATATACTGCAAAACAAAAATCAAATTGACGGTTGAACTAGATCCCTCGTTGCTTGGAGGAGGATCTTTGACATAAATTATTCATGCACATAAATATTTATTACTCACAAAAGGCATAATATCTAAGCTCAAGGGCAAGCCTCTTGCTAACCATTTTAAAGCTACCTTACCACTTACTCTGTCCATATTAACCGGACGGAAATATCAATTGAAAAATAGAAACTGTTACTGAGATTTTTTGGATTTAGTTAATGTAACGCTGTATTAGTAATTAGTACCAACTGTAGTCTAGTTTATGTAACAAGGAGTGGGAGAAGTGTAGTAAGGAAGCATGAGCTGGGAGAGATCCATGGATAAGTTCATAACCTGTTTTCCTTTGTACACCTTTTGGAAATAAAGAATTTATTATTCATTTATTATTAAAGTTGCAAGCTCGTCAGAGTGTCATAGAAGTCATACTCTAGTCCAAGACAGGGGCCTCAGGAGGCAGAGAATCCAAATCCTATTTTTCCGTTCCACCAAGGCCAAAGATAGAAGATGTTACCCTCATCAACAAGGCTGTGGAAGATGGGTCTAGTTAAGGACCTGCATCAAAAAGTCCAAAAGCATCATGATAGGCTATATCAAGATCACACATTACGTAAATGGGCAGTAGACAGTGCCTTAGACAGTGTGAAGACTTGATTAAAGACATTGAAACTCCTATAGAGAGATTGAGATCAACAATGTCTGCTATAGAAAAAAGACCAGTTGGTGGACAGATACATGCTGGAGTTCAAGTGAGAGACAAGAGAAAATAAAACAAGCACCACCAAGTGAGCCATAAATATAAAAAAGGTCCCAAGCAAGGTCCATTAGATTGCTCAACAGGTTGGAGCAGAAGTCAGCTTTGTTTTATTGGAGAGGCAGTCGGAAGTCCTGCCCAGATAGACATACCACGGCAGACATCAAGAACAGACTTTAAAGAGTGCCTGGAGGCAATACCTACGAAGGAAGCCAACTTTGCAGCACTTCATTCCCTGTATGAGGAGAGCCTCTTTGTCATGTTGTTACACTATAGTTTAATAATGCTTATTAGAGAAGTTTTGATATAGTGTGTAACCACTAAAACACAAAGGTGGTGTGTTATTATAGACGACTTTCTATATCAGTGTCAGATACAGTTAATCAAGGAAGATTAGCGCATACCAGTATATAGTTCTCCAATGGTAATAGTATTAACGCATATAAATGAGTTGCAAAATTAAACCAAATAATTGAATACATTTATTAGAGTAATTTACTGCAAAACAGTAAGCAAAATAAATGTACTTGACTGTACAGAATTAAATAATTCTGTGTTTTAAAATATAGTCCTGAGCCTTGTGGGTTAGAAAAAACGGTACATAGAAATACACAAATGCGTCATGACAGGAGTCATGATGTAAAGAAAGATGTCAACGTCAACAAAGACTAACATAAATTTAATTTCATCAATAAATCCATCATACTTGAGTACATTTTAATAAGTAATGGTGAAATAAGTCAAACAAAATCTGTGGGACTATGCAGGAATTCCATATCGTCGCTTGGCTTCATTATTCAACTGCGTGGGCTACATGCACTTGGTTGAATACCTTTACAGTACTGCGCAACAATACGTCTTCCCACTCCATTCCTTGGTTATTTTTGTCTTAATATAGGTTATAGGTTTCTAATTCTCCCAGGATACTGCTATGGAGCATTCCAAATATAATTATCAATCAATCAATCAATCACACTTATTTGGTGTCAAAAGGGGTAGAGAAGAAGGGGAACGAGTGAGTGAGTAAAATTGGTTGCTTTGCGCTCTTATCAACACATTGAACTGAATGTTGAGAGGAAGCGGGGCGGGGCCATCTATTTTTGCACCAATTCTGAAAGGGGGGGGCATCTATTTTTGCACAGATTCTGAAGCGGGGGGACATACCTTTTTGCACAAGAATTTCGGCCGTTTCCTCCTAGCCCCCCCCCCAAGTGATTAATTATGAACATTATGAATGTCTCTTAATTATGTTAATGCATAATCAACATGACTTATGGATATCTTAATATTCGAGGAGATACTATCTTGGATTTAGGATATTCTTTCTGCCATAAATATATCTCAAATATGCCTGAGTGATTCCCGCATTTGTATATATTACTGTGTGGTGTTTTGAAGCTACCACAGGAAGGGATTATATATGTGGACTTTTATTAAGCGCTGTAGCTGAACCCGCACACCACACAAATTCCTCCAAATTTCAGTCAAATGACTTTTTGATGTGTTGGAAAAGAAAGGAACAAAATTTAGTTTTTACCTAATGTTAGCTGGGACTGCAACTTTAAGAGACAAACCTTGTCCATCAAGTCCTAAAGGTGAACCTAATGTTAGATGGGACTGCAACTTTAAGGGACAAACCTTGTCCATCAAGTGCTATAGGTGAACCTAATGTTAGCTGGGACTGCAACTTTAAGGGACAAACCATGTCCATCAAGTGCTAAAGGTGAACCTAATGTTAGTTGGGACTGCAACTTTAAGGGACAAACCTTGTCCATCAAGTGCTAGAGGTGAACCTAATGTTAGCTGGGACTGCAACGTTAAGAGACAAACCTTGTCCATCAAGTGCTAGAGTTAAACCTAATGTTAGCTGGGACTGCAACTTTAAGTGCTAAAGGTGAACCTAATGTTAGCTGGGACTGCAACTTTAAGAGACAAACCTTGTCCATCAAGTGCTAAAGGTGAACCTAATGTTAGCTGGGACTGCAACTTTAAGAGACAAACCTTGTCCATCAAGTGCTAAAGGTGAACCTAGTGTTAGCTGGGACTGCAACTTTAAGGGACAAACCTTGTCCATCAAGTGCTATAGGTGAACCTAATGTTAGCTGGGACTGCAACTTTAAGAGACAAATCTTGTCCATCAAGTGCTAGAGGTGAACCTCTCTCTAGATCAGATTTAGTGATAACATTTGTACCTCTCTCTAGATCAGATTTAGTGATAACATTTGTACCTCTCTCTAGATCAGATTTAGTGATAACATTTGTACCTCTCTCTAGATCAGATTTAGTGATAACATTTGTACATCTCTTTAGATCAGATTTAGTGATAACATTTGTACCTCTCTACCCTCTAGATCAGATTTAGTGATAACATTTGTACCTCTCTACCCTCTAGATCAGACTTAGTGATAACATTTGTACCTCTCTTTAGATCAGATTTAGTGATAACATTTGTACCTCCCTCTAGATCAGATTTAGTGATAACATTTGTACCTCTCTACCCTCTAGATCAGATTTAGTGATAACATTTGTACCTCTCTACCCTCTAGATCAGATTTAGTGATAACATTTGTACCTCTCTCTAGATCAGATTTAGTGATAACATTTGTACCTCTCTCTAGATCAGATTTAGTGATAACATTTGTACCTCTCTCTAGATCAGATTTAGTGATAACATTTGTACCTTTCCTCTAGATCAGATTTAGTGATAACATTTGTACCTCTCTCTAGATCAGATTTAGTGATAACATTTGTACCTCTCTCTAGATCAGATTTAGTGATAACATTTGTACCTCTCTACCCTCTAGATCAGATTTAGTGATAACATTTGTACCTCTCTCTAGATCAGATTTAGTGATAACATTTGTACCTCTCTCTAGATCAGATTTAGTGATAACATTTGTACCTCCCTCTAGATCAGATTTAGTGATAACATTTGTACCTCCCTCTAGATCAGATTTAGTGATAACATTTGTACCTCTCTCTAGATCAGATTTAGTGATAACATTTGTACCTCTCTACCCTCTAGATCAGATTTAGTGATAACATTTGTACCTCTCTCTAGATCAGATTTAGTGATAACATTTGTACCTCTCTCTAGATCAGATTTAGTGATAACATTTGTACCTCTCTCTAGATCAGATTTAGTGATAACATTTGTACCTTTCCTCTAGATCAGATTTAGTGATAACATTTGTACCTCTCTCTAGATCAGATTTAGTGATAACATTTGTACCTCTCTCTAGATCAGATTTAGTGATAACATTTGTACCTCTCTACCCTCTAGATCAGATTTAGTGATAACATTTGTACCTCTCTACCCTCTAGATCAGATTTAGTGATAACATTTGTACCTCTCTCTAGATCAGATTTAGTGATAACATTTGTACCTCTCTACCCTCTAGATCAGATTTAGTGATAACATTTGTACCTCTCTCTAGATCAGATTTAGTGATAACATTTGTACCTCTCTACCCTCTAGATCAGATTTAGTGATAACATTTGTACCTCTCTACCCTCTAGATCAGATTTAGTGATAACATTTGTACCTTTCCTCCCTCTAGATCAGATTTAGTGATAACATTTGTACCTCTCTCTAGATCAGATTTAGTGATAACATTTGTACCTTTCCTCTAGATCAGATTTAGTGATAACATTTGTACCTCTCTCTAGATCAGATTTAGTGATAACATTTGTACCTCTCTCTAGATCAGATTTAGTGATAACATTTGTACCTCTCTACCCTCTAGATCAGATTTAGTGATAACATTTGTACCTCTCTACCCTCTAGATCAGATTTAGTGATAACATTTGTACCTCTCTACCCTCTAGATCAGATTTAGTGATAACATTTGTACCTCTCTACCCTCTAGATCAGATTTAGTGATAACATTTGTACCTCTCTACCCTCTAGATCAGATTTAGTGATAACATTTGTACCTCCCTCTAGATCAGATTTAGTGATAACATTTGTACCTTTCCTCCCTCTAGATCAGATTTAGTGATAACATTTGTACCTCTCTCTAGATCAGATTTAGTGATAACATTTGTACCTCCCTCTAGATCAGATTTAGTGATAACATTTGTACCTCCCTCTAGATCAGATTTAGTGATAACATTTGTACCTCTCTCTAGATCAGATTTAGTGATAACATTTGTACCTCCCTCTAGATCAGATTTAGTGATAACATTTGTACCTCTCTCTAGATCAGATTTAGTGATAACATTTGTACCTCTCTCTAGATCAGATTTAGTGATAACATTTGTACCTTTCCTCTAGATCAGATTTAGTGATAACATTTGTACCTCCCTCTAGATCAGATTTAGTGATAACATTTGTACCTCTCTCTAGATCAGATTTAGTGATAACATTTGTACCTCCCTCTAGATCAGATTTAGTGATAACATTTGTACCTTTCTACCCTCTAGATCAGATTTAGTGATAACATTTGTACCTCCCTCTAGATCAGATTTAGTGATAACATTTGTACCTCTCTCTAGATCAGATTTAGTGATAACATTTGTACCTCCCTCTAGATCAGATTTAGTGATAACATTTGTACCTCTCTCTAGATCAGATTTAGTGATAACATTTGTACCTCACTACCCTCTAGATCAGATTTAGTGATAACATTTGTACCTCTCTCTAGATCAGATTTAGTGATAACATTTGTACCTCTCTCTAGATCAGATTTAGTGATAACATTTGTACCTCCCTCTAGATCAGATTTAGTGATAACATTTGTACCTCCCTCTAGATCAGATTTAGTGATAACATTTGTACCTCTCTACCCTCTAGATCAGATTTAGTGATTACATTTGTACCTCTCTACCCTCTAGATCAGATTTAGTGATAACATTTGTACCTCCCTCTAGATCAGATTTAGTGATAACATTTGTACCTCTCTACCCTCTAGATCAGATTTAGTGATAACATTTGTACCTCTCTACCCTCTAGATCAGATTTAGTGATAACATTTGTACCTCTCTACCCTCTAGATCAGATTTAGTGATAACATTTGTACCTCCCTCTAGATCAGATTTAGTGATAACATTTGTACCTCTCTACCCTCTAGATCAGATTTAGTGATAACATTTGTACCTCTCTACCCTCTAGATCAGATTTAGTGATTACATTTGTACCTCTCTACCCTCTAGATCAGATTTAGTGATAACATTTGTACCTCCCTCTAGATCAGATTTAGTGATAACATTTGTACCTCTCTCTAGATCAGATTTAGTGATAACATTTGTACCTCCCTCTAGATCAGATTTAGTGATAACATTTGTACCTCTCTACCCTCTAGATCAGATTTAGTGATAACATTTGTACCTCTCTACCCTCTAGATCAGATTTAGTGATAACATTTGTACCTTTCCTCCCTCTAGATCAGATTTAGTGATAACATTTGTACCTCTCTCTAGATCAGATTTAGTGATAACATTTGTACCTCCCTCTAGATCAGATTTAGTGATAACATATGTACCTCTCTCTAGATCAGATTTAGTGATAACATTTGTACCTCTCTCTAGATCAGATTTAGTGATAACATTTGTACCTCTCTCTAGATCAGATTTAGTGATAACATTTGTACCTCTCTACCCTCTAGATCAGATTTAGTGATAACATTTGTACCTCTCTACCCTCTAGATCAGATTTAGTGATAACATTTGTACCTCCCTCTAGATCAGATTTAGTGATAACATTTGTACCTCTCTACCCTCTAGATCAGATTTAGTGATAACATTTGTACCTCCCTCTAGATCAGATTTAGTGATAACATTTGTACCTCTCTACCCTCTAGATCAGATTTAGTGATAACATTTGTACCTCTCTACCCTCTAGATCAGATTTAGTGATAACATTTGTACCTTCCTCTAGATCAGATTTAGTGATAACATTTGTACCTTTCCTCCCTCTAGATCAGATTTAGTGATAACATTTGTACCTCTCTACCCTCTAGATCAGATTTAGTGATAACATTTGTACCTCTCTACCCTCTAGATCAGATTTAGTGATAACATTTGTACCTCTCACTAGATCAGATTTAGTGATAACATTTGTACCTTCCTCTAGATCAGATTTAGTGATAACATTTGTACCTCTCTCTAGATCAGATTTAGTGATAACATTTGTACCTCTCTACCCTCTAGATCAGATTTAGTGATAACATTTGTACCTCTCTCTAGATCAGATTTAGTGATAACATTTGTACCTTTCCTCCCTCTAGATCAGATTTAGTGATAACATTTGTACCTCTCTCTAGATCAGATTTAGTGATAACATTTGTACCTCTCTCTAGATCAGATTTAGTGATAACATTTGTACCTCCCTCTAGATCAGATTTAGTGATAACATTTGTACCTCTCTCTAGATCAGATTTAGTGATAACATTTGTACCTCTCTCTAGATCAGATTTAGTGATAACATTTGTACCTTTCCTCCCTCTAGATCAGATTTAGTGATAACATTTGTACCTCCCTCTAGATCAGATTTAGTGATAACATTTGTACCTCCCTCTAGATCAGATTTAGTGATAACATTTGTACCTCTCTCTAGATCAGATTTAGTGATAACATTTGTACCTCTCTACCCTCTAGATCAGATTTAGTGATAACATTTGTACCTCTCTACCCTCTAGATCAGATTTAGTGATAACATTTGTACCTCTCTCTAGATCAGATTTAGTGATAACATTTGTACCTCCCTCTAGATCAGATTTAGTGATAACATTTGTACCTCTCTCTAGATCAGATTTAGTGATAACATTTGTACCTCTCTCTAGATCAGATTTAGTGATAACATTTGTACCTCTCTCTAGATCAGATTTAGTGATAACATTTGTACCTCCCTCTAGATCAGATTTAGTGATAACATTTGTACCTCTCTACCCTCTAGATCAGATTTAGTGATAACATTTGTACCTTTCCTCCCTCTAGATCAGATTTAGTGATAACATTTGTACCTCTCTCTAGATCAGATTTAGTGATAACATTTGTACCTCTCTACCCTCTAGATCAGATTTAGTGATAACATTTGTACCTCCCTCTAGATCAGATTTAGTGATAACATTTGTACCTCCCTCTAGATCAGATTTAGTGATAACATTTGTACCTCTCTCTAGATCAGATTTAGTGATAACATTTGTACCTCTCTACCCTCTAGATCAGATTTAGTGATAACATTTGTACCTCTCTACCCTCTAGATCAGATTTAGTGATAACATTTGTACCTCTCTCTAGATCAGATTTAGTGATAACATTTGTACCTCCCTCTAGATCAGATTTAGTGATAACATTTGTACCTCTCTCTAGATCAGATTTAGTGATAACATTTGTACCTCTCTCTAGATCAGATTTAGTGATAACATTTGTACCTCCCTCTAGATCAGATTTAGTGATAACATTTGTACCTTTCTACCCTCTAGATCAGATTTAGTGATAACATTTGTACCTCCCTCTAGATCAGATTTAGTGATAACATTTGTACCTCTCTACCCTCTAGATCAGATTTAGTGATAAC
Organism: Sthenelais limicola; assembly: GCA_942159475.1. Lineage (NCBI taxonomy): Eukaryota > Metazoa > Annelida > Polychaeta > Phyllodocida > Sigalionidae > Sthenelais > Sthenelais limicola. The sequence goes on along the minus strand of OW804099.1, from coordinate 9,312,991 downwards.
ATTTGTACCTCTCTCTAGATCAGATTTAGTGATAACATTTGTACCTCCCTCTAGATCAGATTTAGTGATAACATTTGTACCTCCCTCTAGATCAGATTTAGTGATAACATTTGTACCTCTCTCTAGATCAGATTTAGTGATAACATTTGTACCTCCCTCTAGATCAGATTTAGTGATAACATTTGTACCTCTCTCTAGATCAGATTTAGTGATAACATTTGTACCTCACTACCCTCTAGATCAGATTTAGTGATAACATTTGTACCTCTCTCTAGATCAGATTTAGTGATAACATTTGTACCTCCCTCTAGATCAGATTTAGTGATAACATTTGTACCTCTCTACCCTCTAGATCAGATTTAGTGATAACATTTGTACCTCTCTACCCTCTAGATCAGATTTAGTGATAACATTTGTACCTCTCTCTAGATCAGATTTAGTGATAACATTTGTACCTCTCTCTAGATCAGATTTAGTGATAACATTTGTACCTCTCTACCCTCTAGATCAGATTTAGTGATAACATTTGTACCTCTCTCTAGATCAGATTTAGTGATAACATTTGTACCTCTCTCTAGATCAGATTTAGTGATAACATTTGTACCTCTCTCTAGATCAGATTTAGTGATAACATTTGTACCTCCCTCTAGATCAGATTTAGTGATAACATTTGTACCTCCCTCTAGATCAGATTTAGTGATAACATTTGTACCTCTCTCTAGATCAGATTTAGTGATAACATTTGTACCTCTCTCTAGATCAGATTTAGTGATAACATTTGTACCTCTCTACCCTCTAGATCAGATTTAGTGATAACATTTGTACCTCCCTCTAGATCAGATTTAGTGATAACATTTGTACCTCTCTCTAGATCAGATTTAGTGATAACATTTGTACCTCTCTACCCTCTAGATCAGATTTAGTGATAACATTTGTACCTCTCTCTAGATCAGATTTAGTGATAACATTTGTACCTCTCTCTAGATCAGATTTAGTGATAACATTTGTACCTCTCTCTAGATCAGATTTAGTGATAACATTTGTACCTCTCTCTAGATCAGATTTAGTGATAACATTTGTACCTCTCTCTAGATCAGATTTAGTGATAACATTTGTACCTCTCTACCCTCTAGATCAGATTTAGTGATAACATTTGTACCTCCCTCTAGATCAGATTTAGTGATAACATTTGTACCTCTCTCTAGATCAGATTTAGTGATAACATTTGTACCTTTCTACCCTCTAGATCAGATTTAGTGATAACATTTGTACCCTCTACCCTCTAGATCAGATTTAGTGATAACATTTGTACCTCCCTCTAGATCAGATTTAGTGATAACATTTCTAACCCTCCACACTAAAAATCCATTTAATTATGAAATAGATGGCCGCACCACAGAGCCCTGCAAATCTTTATACCAGCGTATCTCAGCTCCTCATGGAGCTAGAAATACATTTCAGATGTCTACATTTATGTTTCTGGAGCCTAGAAATTCGATGGAGCCATTAGATAAGTCATTGGACCAACAATTTTTATACCAAAATGGATTTTTACTAGAAATTATTGCTCTAATGAGTTATTGAATGTCTTCATCGAATGTATTTAGACATGTAGAACATGATTCTAGTCCCATTAGAAGCAGAGATATGCCTATTGTAGATTTTACGGGGTTCAGCGGCGGCCATTTTAAATATCTCATGTCATTGAATGCCAGGAACTTCAGACTGCACAGTAATATTATTTAGTGACCCAATAGATAATAAATCAAGAGAGAAAAAGACTTTTCTGAGATTTTTTAAATTGGCCGCCACGGCCGTAATAATAATAATTCAAGATGGCGCCATATCTGAAATTAATCCTGGGACCCTAATCTACAACTCTACCAAGTTTCATGCTTTTATGACAAAATGCACAATTGTTATGAATATTGTTACATATCTGCCTCACTAAATATAGATCAGCTGGATGCAGGAACAAACCTCAAGTTTTGCCAGGACTTGCTTCATGCTAACAGAAATAGATAGATAGATAGATGGAGGGATAGATAGATGGATAGATAGATGGGTGGATAGATAGATGGATGGATAGATAGATATATGGATGGATGGATGGATAGATAGATGGATGGATGGACGGATAGATGGATGGATGGATAGATGGATGGATGGATGGATGGATAGATAAATGGATAAATAGATAGATGGATGGATAAATGGATAAATAGATCAATAAATGGTTTATTGTGTCTTTGAGGTATACAACAGATCAGTGCATAGTCAATCCTACCATGGAAGGTTTTTATTGGGTCTAATCAGAAGCATTTATACATTTGTACAATATAACTTTCAGCTTTGTAGTGCAAACATGACGGTAATACTATGGTAAATCTAAAGTGTTAAAATATAACACTCCCAAATAAGTAATAGGATTTTTAATTCAGAAGTTTTATATCAATTATAAAGTTAATGTTGAATGATGTAACTGAATTCTGTATATGTGGAAATACTTAAGAAAACAGCAGAAGATACTAGAAAAATGGTCAAACAATCAATGTGAGTTCTCGTGTGTTTCTAAGGCTTTGGATACAGAAGAAACCCAAATATCAGTAATATGTTAGTTTCTTCTAAACTCAGCTGAAATTGATAGATTTATAGTTTTATACCCTATTTTTGTTTCCTACGTACAAAACAATGCAGAACTGCCAGCTAATGTGGTAGTTTTGCTGATTCGGAAAAAACTCAAAATCAGTTCTCCGATAAAATAAAGAAAAAATAAAAAAGTATTATATTTCTACATCCCCAAAGAAATAATGAGTTAGAACCTGTTGCCAGTGCAAACATATTAACAAATCACACAGTACATTGATGAGGCTTTTCCCTGTTATATTCATGCCATGAATATAGTTATTATGTACCAGTATAATTTGTATGACAGCAGTCACACCTTTATGGGAACTCTTGATCCATAAATCTTACCATGTCTTGTGGGAAAGGAACTGTCTTCCCTGAGACTCACCTTGGGATATATACTAGTATAACCCCCCATGTGTATACCAGGTTATCACCAATACATATATAATCACCAATACATATATAATCATCACCAATATACTTGCATGTGTCAGTAATCATTAATTACTAGATATATGAAATCACTAGCATACTAGGTGTGTAGCCCTTGCTGCTTTAAAGTCATTTATGTGGCAAAGTACATAATTTGTGTGGCTTTTCTCCTGTGTCCACCTGAAGAAGACCACCAAAACCAGTCGTGCCCCAAAGTACCTACATATGCCTGAATAAATTGCAAAAAGTGAAGTTTGAGGTTGTGGTGTTATTATTTACTTAATATTTTCTCCGGTGTGTTTTAACATGTGATTCTTCAGGTCTCCAGCCCGTGCTGTCCTATATTCTCACTCCTTACATGCATAAAGCTTTTCCCTAGTATGTGTTATCATGTGGATCCTCAGGTCTCCAGGCCGTGCTGCACTATAGTCACACATAGTACATTTATGAGGCTTTTCCCCAGTGTGTGTTCTCATGTGAACCCTCAGCACACTAGACTGTGCTGCCCTATAGTCACACATAGTACATGCATAGGGCTTCTCCCCAGTATGTGTCATCATGTGTCGCCTCAGTGCTCCAGCCTGTGCTGTCCTATAGTCACACTCAGTACATTGATAAGGTTTATCTCCGTTATGTGTTCTCATGTGTTGCCTCAGGTCTGCAGCCCGTGCTGCCCTATAGTCACACACAGTACATGCATAAGGCCTTTCCCCAGTATGTGTCATCATGTGTCGCATCAGTGCTCCAGGCCGTGCTGCCCTATAGTCACACTCAGTACATTGATAAGGTTTATCTCCAGTATGTGTCATCATGTGTTCCCTCAGGTCTGCAGCCCGTGCTGTCTTATAGTCACACTCAGTACATGCACAAGGGTGTTTTGTCATGTGAACCTTCAGGATTATTTCTTCTGTTGTCCTATAGTCACACTCAGTACATTTATATCTACCTATTTTTCCAGTATGTGTCCTCATGTGATCCGTCAGGGCTCCAGCCCGTGCTGCGATATAGTCACACACAGTACATTTATAAGGCTTTTCCCCAGTATGAGTTCTTATGTGATTCCTCAGGTTTCCAGCCTGTGCTGCCCTATAGTTACACTCAGTACATTTATAAGGCTTTTCGGTATGTGTTTTCAGGTGTTTTCTCAGTTGTTCAGCCTGTGCTGCCCTATAGTCACACACAGTACATTCAAAGGGCTTTTCCCCAGTATGTGTCCTCATGTGGTCATTAAGATTTCCAGCATTTGCTGCCCTATAGTCACACTCAGTACACTTATAACGATTTTCAATATGTGTTCTCATGTGTGTCCTCAGGTCTCCAGCCAATGCTGCCCTATAGTCACATTTGGTACATTTATAAGTCTTTTCATTCATATGTTTTTTAATGTGTATCCTCAGGCGTTTAGCCTTTGATGTCCTAAAGTCACACTCAGTACATTTATAAGGTTTTTCCCCAGGGTGTGTTCTCATGTGTTTCTTCAGGTGTCCAGCCTTTGATGTCCTAAAGTCACACTCAGTACATTTATAAGGTTTTTCCCCAGTGTGTGTTCTCATGTGTTTCTTCAGATGTTCACTTTGTGCTGTCCTAAAGTCACACTCAGTACATTTATAAGGTTTTTCCCCAGTGTGTGTTCTCATGTGTTTCTTCAGGTGTCCAGCCTTCAATGTCCTAAAGTCACACTCAGTACATTTATAAGGTTTTTGATTTCTATGTTTTTTAATGTGTATCCTCAGGCGTTTAGCCTTTGATGTCCTAAAGTCACAAACAGTACATTTATAAGGCTTTTCACCAAGATGTTTTCTCATGTGAAGCTTCATGGTGTTTTTATTTGTTGCCCTATAGTCACACTCAGTACATTTATATCTGCCTATTTCCCCAGTATGTGTCCTCATGTGATCCCTCAGGCATCTAGTACTTGCTGCTCTATAGTCACACACAGTACATGCATATCTACCTATTTTTCCAGTATGTGTCCTCATGTGATCCGTCAGGGCTCCAGCCCGTGCTGCCCTATAGGCACACACAGTACATTTATAAGGCTTTTCCCCAGCATGTGTTTTCATGTGTTTCTTCAGGAGTCCAAGCACTGCTGTTCTGTAGTTACACTCAGTACATTTATAAGGCTTATCAATATGTTTTCCCATGTGCGTCTTCAGGGTTCTAACCTCTGCTGCCCTATAGTCACACAGAGTACATTTATATTTCTTCTCAGCACTGTGTGTGAGCAAGTGTTTCTCTAAACGACTGCTCTCTGTAAACCCTTCAACACACACACTACAGTTGTGTAGTTTCTCCCCTGTATGATTCACAATGGTATGCATGATGCCTTCTGACATCAGTAGAGAAGGTACACTAGTCACACTTGTAGCATTTGCTGCCTGTTCTGTCTTCACTGTATGAGTCACACTATGATGCACTAAACCTTCTGACATCAGTAGAGAAGGTACACTAGTCACACTTGTAGCATTTGCTGCCTGTCCTGTCTCCACTGTATGAGTCACACTATGATGCACTAAACCTTCTGACATAAGAAGAGAATGTAAACAAGGCAGCATTTTTGCTGCCTGTTCTGTCTCTCCTGTATGAGTCACACTGTGATGCACCATACCTTCTGACATCAGTAGAGAAGGTACACTAGTCACACTTGTAGCATTTGCTGCCTGTCCTGTCTCCCCTGTATGAGTCACACTGTGACGCATCATGCCCTCTGACATCAGTAGAGAAGGTGCACAAGTCACACTTGTAGCTTTTGCTGCCTGTTCTGTCTCCCCTGTATGAGTCACACTGTGATGTATCATGCCTTCTGACATCAGTAGAGAAGGTACACTAGTCACACTTGTAGCTTTTGCTGCCTGTCCTGTCTCCCCTGTATGAGTCACACTGTGATGCATCATGCCTTCCGGCATCAGTTGAAAAGGTACAAAAGTCGCACTTGTAGCATTTGCTGCCTGTCCTGTCTCCCCTGTATGGGTCACACTGTGATGCATCATGCCTTCCGACATCAGTAGAGAAGGTGCACTAGTCACACTTGTAGCATTTGCTTCCAGTCCTGTCTCCCCTGTATGAGTCACACTGTGATGCATCATGCCTTTCGACATCAGGAGAAAAGGTACAAAAGTCACACTTGTAGCATTTGCTGCCTGTCCTGTCTCCCCTGTATGAGTCACACTGTGATGCACCATGCTTTCTGACATCAGTAGAGAACGTAAACAAGGCATCCTTTTTGCTGCCTGTCCTGCCTCCCCTGTATGAGTCACACTGGGATGCATGATGCCTTCTGACATCAGTAGAGCAGGTACACTAGCTGACATGGCAAAACCTGCAAGACTGGGGTCCTTGATCGCTGAAAGACATGTGGGACTGGTGAAACTTTAGTATCACCGGTTGGACTGTCTGGTGAAAAATTGATAGGAAATGATGGATAAACATTTGAAGGACTGGTGAAAACTATGGAGGTCCAGTGAAAGTTCACCAGTCCGACTGTCCTGTGAACGTTCTAAAGTTTTTGCCCAGTCTGCACTTGTCACTTGCTGCCTGTCCTGTTGGCTATGTCCAAGATTCTGATTGGAAGATGTAATTCTGCAAATATATAGAGTTCATAAGTTGCAGTGTATTGTGTAAAGTAGTCATTTTTACATGGTATATTTATTTGTGATTTTCATGTAAGAAAGAAATCATATTCATAATATGAAATAACCTTGATGTAACCTTGATGAAAGCACTCAAGTTATATGTTAATGTAGAGCTATTGTAGATGAATGTATGAATACTATAGTAAGATTACCATAGTGTGGGGTATGAGGTGGACTATACTATAGTAAGATTACCATAGTGTGGGGTATGAGGTGGACTATACTATAGTAAGATTACCATAGTGTGGGGTATGAGGGGGACTATACTATAGTAAGATTACCATAGTGTGGGGTATGAGGGGGACAATACTATAGTAAGATTACCATAGTGAGGGGTATGAGGTGGACTATACTATAGTAAGATTACCATAGTGTGTGGTATGAGGGGGACTATACTATAGTAAGATTACCATAGTGTGGGGTATGAGGGGGACTATACTATAGTAAGATTACCATAGTGAGGGGTATGAGGGGGACTATACTATAGTAAGATTACCATAGTGTGGGGTATGAAGGGGACTATACTATAGTAAGATTACCATAGTGTGGGGTATGAAGGGGACTATACTATAGTAAGATTACCATAGTGTGGGGTATGAGGGGGACTATACTATAGTAAGATTACCATAGTGTGGGGTATGAGGGGGACTATACTATAGTAAGAATACCATAGTGTGGGGTATGAGGGGGACTATACTATAGTAAGATTACCATAGTGTGGGGTATGAGGTGGACTATACTATAGTAAGATTACCATAGTGTGGGGTATGAGGGGGACTATACTATAGTAAGAATACCATAGTGTGGGGTATGAGGGGGACTATACTATAGTAAGATTACCATAGTGTGGGGTATGAGGGGGACTATACTATAGTAAGATTACCATAGTGTGGGGTATGAGGGGGACTATACTATAGTAAGATTACCATAGTGAGGGGTATGAGGGGGACTATACTATAGTAAGATTACCATAGTGTGGGGTATGAGGGGGACTATACTATAGTAAGATTACCATAGTGTGGGGTATGAAGGGGACTATACTATAGTAAGATTACCATAGTGTGGGGTATGAAGGGGACTATACTATAGTAAGAATACCATAGTGTGGGGTATGAGGTGGACTATACTATAGTAAGATTACCATAGTGTGGGGTATGAGGGGGACTATACTATAGTAAGATTACCATAGTGTGGGGTATGAGGTGGACTATACTATAGTAAGATTACCATAGTGTGGGGTATGAGGGGGACTATACCATAGTAAGATTACCATAGTGAGGGGTATGAGGTGGACTATACTATAGTAAGAATACCATAGTGTGGGGTATGAGGGGGACTATACTATAGTAAGATTACCATAGTGTGGGGTATGAGGGGGACTATACTATAGTAAGATTACCATAGTGTGGGGTATGAGGGGGACTATACTATAGTAAGATTACCATAGTGTGGGGTATGAGGTGGACTATACTATAGTAAGATTACCATAGTGTGGGGTATGAGGGGGACTATACTATAGTAAGATTACCATAGTGAGGGGTATGAGGGGGACTATACTATAGTAAGATTACCATAGTGTGGGGTATGAGGGGGACTATACTATAGTAAGATTACCATAGTGTGGGGTATGAGGTGGACTATACTATAGTAAGATTACCATAGTGTGGGGTATGAGGGGGACTATACTATAGTAAGATTACCATAGTGTGGAGTATGAGGGGGACTATACTATAGTAAGATTACCATAGTGTGGGGTATGAGGTGGACTATACTATAGTAAGAATACCATAGTGTGGGGTATGAGGTGGACTATACTATAGTAAGATTACCATAGTGAGGGGTATGAGGGGGACTATACTATAGTAAGATTACCATAGTGAGGGGTATGAGGTGGACTATACTATAGTAAGATTACCATAGTGTGGGGTATGAGGTGGACTATACTATAGTAAGATTACCATAGTGTGGGGTATGAGGGGGACTATACTATAGTAAGATTACCATAGTGTGGGGTATGAGGGGGACTATACTATAGTAAGAATACCATAGTGTGGGGTATGAGGGGGACTATACTATAGTAAGATTACCATAGTGTGGGGTATGAGGTGGACTATACTATAGTAAGATTACCATAGTGTGGGGTATGAGGTGGACTATACTATAGTAAGATTACCATAGTGTGGGGTATGAGGGGGACTATACTATAGTAAGATTACCATAGTGTGGGGTATGAGGGGGACTATACTATAGTAAGATTACCATAGTGTGGGGTATGAGGGGGACTATACTATAGTAAGATTACCATAGTGTGGGGTATGAGGGGGACTATACTATAGTAAGATTACCATAGTGTGGGGTATGAGGGGGACTATACTATAGTAAGATTACCATAGTGTGGGGTATGAGGGGGACTATACTATAGTAAGATTACCATAGTGTGGGGTATGAAGGGGACTATACTATAGTAAGATTACCATAGTGTGGGGTATGAGGGGGACTATACTATAGTAAGATTACCATAGTGTGGGGTATGAGGTGGACTATACTATAGTAAGATTACCATAGTGTGGGGTATGAGGGGGACTATACTATAGTAAGATTACCATAGTGTGGGGTATGAGGGGGACTATACTATAGTAAGATTACCATAGTGTGGGGTATGAGGGGGACTATACTATAGTAAGATTACCATAGTGTGGGGTATGAGGTGGACTATACTATAGTAAGATTACCATAGTGAGGGGTATGAGGGGGACTATACTATAGTAAGATTACCATAGTGTGGGGTATGAGGTGGACAATACTATAGTAAGATTACCATAGTGTGGGGTATGAGGGGGACTATACTATAGTAAGATTACCATAGTGTGGGGTATGAGGGGGACTATACTATAGTAAGATTACCATAGTGTGGGGTATGAGGGGGACTATACTATAGTAAGATTACCATAGTGTGGGGTATGAGGGGGACTATACTATAGTAAGATTACCATAGTGTGGGGTATGAGGTGGACAATACTATAGTAAGATTACCATAGTGTGGGGTATGAGGTGGACTATACTATAGTAAGATTACCATAGTGTGGAGTATAAGGGGGACTATACTATAGTAAGATTACCATAGTGTGGAGTATGAGGGGGACTATACTATAGTAAGATTACCATAGTGTGGAGTATGAGGGGGACTATACTATAGTAAGAATACCATAGTGTGGGGTATGAGGGGGACTATACTATAGTAAGAATACCATAGTGTGGAGTATGAGGGGGACTATACTATAGTAAGATTACCATAGTGTGGAGTATGAGGGGGACTATACTATAGTAAGATTACCATAGTGTGGGGTATGAGCTGGATTATACTATAGTAAGATTACCATAGTGTGGGGTATGAGGTGGACTATACTATAGTAAGATTACCATAGTGTGGAGTATGAGGTGGACTATACTATAGTAAGATTACCATAGTGTGGGGTATGAGGGGGACTATACTATAGTAAGATTACCATAGTGTGGGGTATGAGGGGGACTATACTATAGTAAGATTACCATAGTGAGGGGTATGAGGGGGACTATACTATAGTAAGAATACCATAGTGTGGGGTATGAGGTGGACAATACTATAGTAAGATTACCATAGTGAGGGGTATGAGGTGGACTATACTATAGTAAGATTACCATAGTGTGGGGTATGAGGGGGACTATACTATAGTAAGATTACCATAGTGTGGGGTATGAGGGGGACTATACTATAGTAAGATTACCATAGTGTGGGGTATGAGGGGGACTATACTATAGTAAGATTACCATAGTGAGGGGTATGAGGGGGACTATACTATAGTAAGATTACCATAGTGTGGGGTATGAGGGGGACTATACTATAGTAAGAATACCATAGTGTGGGGTATGAGGGGGACTATACTATAGTAAGATTACCATAGTGTGGAGTATGAGGGGGACTATACTATAGTAAGATTACCATAGTGTGGGGTATGAGGGGGACTATACTATAGTAAGATTACCATAGTGTGGGGTATGAGGGGGACTATACTATAGTAAGATTACCATAGTGAGGGGTATGAGGTGGACTATACTATAGTAAGATTACCATAGTGTGGGGTATGAGGTGGACTATACTATAGTAAGATTACCATAGTGTGGGGTATGAGGGGGACTATACTATAGTAAGATTACCATAGTGTGGGGTATGAGGGGGACTATACTATAGTAAGATTACCATAGTGTGGGGTATGAGGTGGACTATACTATAGTAAGATTACCATAGTGTGGGGTATGAGGGGGACTATACTATAGTAAGAATACCATAGTGTGGGGTATGAGGGGGACTATACTATAGTAAGAATACCATAGTGTGGGGTATGAGGGGGACTATACTATAGTAAGATTACCATAGTGTGGGGTATGAGGTGGACTATACTATAGTAAGATTACCATAGTGTGGGGTATGAGGGAGACTATACTATAGTAAGATTACCATAGTGTGGGGTATGAGGGGGACTATACTATAGTAAGATTACCATAGTGTGGGGTATGAGGTGGACTATACTATAGTAAGATTACCATAGTGTGGGGTATGAGGGGGACTATACTATAGTAAGAATACCATAGTGTGGGGTATGAGGTGGACTATACTATAGTAAGAATACCATAGTGTGGGGTATGAGGTGGACTATACTATAGTAAGATTACCATAGTGTGGGGTATGAGGTGGACTATACTATAGTAAGATTACCATAGTGTGGGGTATGAGGGGGACTATACTATAGTAAGAATACCATAGTGTGGGGTATGAGGTGGACTATACTATAGTAAGATTACCATAGTGTGGGGTATGAGGGGGACTATACTATAGTAAGATTACCATAGTGTGGGGTATGAGGGGGACTATACTATAGTAAGATTACCATAGTGTGGGGTATGAGGTGGACTATACTATAGTAAGATTACCATAGTGTGGGGTATGAGGGGGACTATACTATAGTAAGATTACCATAGTGAGGGGTATGAGGGGGACTATACTATAGTAAGATTACCATAGTGTGGGGTATGAGGGGGACTATACTATAGTAAGATTACCATAGTGAGGGGTATGAGGGGGACTATACTATAGTAAGAATACCATAGTGTGGGGTATGAGGGGGACTATACTATAGTAAGATTACCATAGTGTGGGGTATGAGGGGGACTATACTATAGTAAGATTACCATAGTGTGGGGTATGAGGTGGACAATACTATAGTAAGAATACCATAGTGTGGGGTATGAGGTGGACTATACTATAGTAAGATTACCATAGTGTGGGGTATGAGGGGGACAATACTATAGTAAGATTACCATAGTGTGGGGTATGAGGTGGACTATACTATAGTAAGATTACCATAGTGTGGGGTATGAGGGGGACTATACTATAGTAAGATTACCATAGTGTGGGGTATGAGGTGGACTATACTATAGTAAGATTACCATAGTGTGGGGTATGAGGTGGACAATACTATAGTAAGATTACCATAGTGTGGGGTATGAGGTGGACTATACTCCAGTAAGATTACCATAGTGTGGGGTATGAGGGGGACTATACTATAGTAAGATTACCATAGTGTGGGGTATGAGGGGGACTATACTATAGTAAGATTACCATAGTGTGGGGTATGAGGGGGACAATACTATAGTAAGAATACCATAGTGTGGGGTATGAGGGGGACTATACTATAGTAAGATTACCATAGTGTGGAGTATGAGGTGGACTATACTATAGTAAGATTACCATAGTGTGGGGTATGAGGGGGACAATACTATAGTAAGAATACCATAGTGTGGGGTATGAGGGGGACTATACTATAGTAAGATTACCATAGTGTGGGGTATGAGGGGGACTATACTATAGTAAGATTACCATAGTGTGGGGTATGAGGGGGACAATACTATAGTAAGAATACCATAGTGTGGGGTATGAGGGGGACAATACTATAGTAAGATTACCATAGTGTGGGGTATGAGGTGGACTATACTATAGTAAGATTACCATAGTGTGGGGTATGAGGGGGACTATACTATAGTAAGAATACCATAGTGTGGGGTATGAGGGGGACAATACTATAGTAAGATTACCATAGTGTGGGGTATGAGGGGGACTATACTATAGTAAGAATACCATAGTGTGGGGTATGAGGGGGACTATACTATAGTAAGATTACCATAGTGTGGGGTATGAGGTGGACTATACTATAGTAAGATTACCATAGTGTGGGGTATGAGGGGGACTATACTATAGTAAGATTACCATAGTGTGGGGTATGAGGGGGACTATACTATAGTAAGATTACCATAGTGTGGGGTATGAGGGGGACTATACTATAGTAAGATTACCATAGTGTGGGGTATGAGGGGGACTATACTATAGTAAGAATACCATAGTGTGGGGTATGAGGGGGACTATACTATAGTAAGAATACCATAGTGTGGGGTATGAGGTGGACTATACTATAGTAAGAATAGGGATGCAAGTTGGGTATTCAAAATTGACAGGAAAGGTTCAGAGGTGTAAAGCAAAGGTAAAACATTAAGATATATACTTTACAATGTGTAAATAATGAAAGTATTATGCATATAGATAAGTTGATAGGCAGGCATTGAGCAGCTGCTGCCACTCACTACCATCTGCAAGTCCCTGCACCAGGTAGCGGTGTGTGGTGTGTACCCCAGTAGCTGCCCTCCTCTGCCTCTCTCAGCGCGGCGCGGCGCCATGCTTTAGTTAGACTCCTGACTCAGCCCATAAATGTATGGCATTTTTAAAGGGTATCAAGCAAGTTTAGAGTAACTTTCCACTTTATATTAGTTCCTATAAATGTGATTAACCTCCTCCCACAACTTAAAAGTTTATTTGATAATTTAATATAAAGATAGCCGATTAAAGTGGTGAGGTAGAAAAATCACAGCAGGGTGCCACTGGAGCTATAGTCAGGCAAAACATAGAGATATGTGACGTCACCAGTGGTACTGGCACATCTGGTCATGCATGGGTCCTGTACTAAAGATATACTGAAAGGCCATTTAGGATAGAAAACCCTTCATTTCCCAAGGAAAGCCTTCATGTTTTAATCTCTAATACCTACAGTATTATAGGCACAAGTGTAGCTTCCTCTCATATAAATGGGTAATTCATAAGCGAACTGTAGACATGGTTTCTAGGGCAAAGAAAAAGTTGTTTACATGTACATTCACAACTTTCAACCCAGTCCTCAACATATGGAATTCTATCTTAATTGGGACTAACCACAATTATGTGACAGCTCTGCACGATGCCACATCACCAAACCGCCTAATCTCAATGTCCAGTTGGGTGTTCAAAGCATATAGATTAGCTGCAGCTGTTGGTCTGTCCCAGGAGCTGATATCAGTGGGGGGTGAAACCATCAAGTGAGTGACTTGAAGGGGTGATGTTGGCCCTTGACTTTGATAAGCTCCCTATATGTTATTAATTAGTCAGGTCACTGTCTCTGAGTCAAATGTTGTTATACCTCTCATGACATCACAGATTTGGAGGGGTGAGAGTGAGGGGGCGTTGGCTTTCTGCTCATATCTGCCCATATAAATTGTGTTTTTTTAGCATTGTATTAGCATCAACCTCAAATTGAGACTGGGAGATACATACGGAAAGATGAGTAAATGAAGAAATTAAAATAAAAATGATGTGTAATAATCTTGCTTGATACCCTTTAAAGGTTTTTATAGGTAATCTGAGAGACATATGGGAAATTAATTACACATTTGTTAATGATAAGATTGAAGGAAATCCGTCAAATGAAGGACAACTTGCATCCCTGTAAGATTACCATAGTGTGGAGTATTAGGTGGACATTACGCACTGAGTAAGTCCAGATGGAACGAGGCGTTGACTTAAGAGTCAAATTAAACGATTTTGGAGGTTGGAGGTTGGTGGGCGGGATGGTGGGCAATGTCAACGTTATATAACATTCCATATTTATGAAAGTAAATAGCCCATCAAATTGTGACGATAGTCCTACTTGCCACACACACATCTGGTCCTAATATATATTAATTAACCCAACAATAACAATATTACAACAGCTTGTTGGTTGTAAAATAAAAAAAAGTCTCCCTGATCTATATTGGGAACTATACCACAGATTTAACAATATCTGTTTTCACCGTTTTTGTCAGTGTACCGTATGGCGAGCGTTTGACAATAGTCTCACCTTCCACTTAAGTTTATCAATTAATTTATTTACATGGGTTTTGTATGTCAAGTCTTTATCGATAACAAGCCCCAAATAATTATATTTGTTTACCTCGGACAATGTCTCTTTACCCAAGCCCAAGGAAAGGCTCATGAGTCATGTTTAATTTTGCTTCTATTTTTTGGTTTTGGATTTTTCTTTTTAAAGGTTATATATTTAGTTTTTTGATACATTCATCGTTATTTTGTTGGCCTTACACCAAGTGTCGACCCAGTCTAAATCTGTTTGTAATTTTTGGAATAAAAGGAAGTGTGGCCAAGGTTCGACCACTGGCACTGTGGCACTGTATGAGTGTATCTATGTAATGACATAAAAATCCTTCCCTCCCTCCCTCCACCCGCCTTCAATGGGAGGCAAGGTGGCGCATATATACCCAGGATTGACGGCTTATGAACAGAGTTGAACCAACAACTCCACTTCTCGTGTCCCTTACCTAATCCAGAGCTATACATATACATATATGTATAGCTCTGCCTAATCTTACACCGCCCTGATGCTTCATCAAATGATCAATGGCCGAACGGCGGCAGTAGCACGAGTCCGTCACAGAGCGGGTCGAGAAGCTGGGATTTAGTGGTCGATAACTCACCATCACCACCTCCCCGACCCACACTATTCCACAGCAACACGCACACAACTACAGAGAATGAGGAGAAACAAGCTTACTCGTTAGAATGGTGGAGAAATGGGTGTAAATCTGGATTTATGAGTTGCAAACTTCTATTTAGGTCACAGAACCTCTGGGCGCCATCTTGTGGAAACAACAGCAGATTACGACATTGGCTGCGGTACATTTACGACACGTGTAGAACCGCTTGACGACCAAGATGGAGGAACTTTGACGAAACGCTGCTATTCCGTGTTTTGGGATCACGTTAATCACAATTCTGGTAATTATTCACTATTTGTTGACTATATTTTGCATCACAGCAAGTCGTTTGTCTTTATGCAGAGTTTCTATTAACTTGAGCGCGGTGAAAGGCGCGTAATTCTCCGTAGCGCGACTAATGTAACCAACGCGGCAATGGCGGAATGCCCGCGGGGGACACAGTGGGCCCTAGAGAGTCGCCTAGACTATGTAGATCTATGAGTATGACTGTGTAATCTGCCTCACTCCCAGCACCCGGGTGGGGGGGGGGGGGATACTATTTAAGTTGGCCGTCATTCATGGGTCAGATTTTCAGAAAATGCACAATTGGCAGCACTACACATTCAGTAGATTCTGAAGGCAGGAAAATGGTCAACGCTAGATGTATCTGAATATATTTGTTACCGTCTTCGTATTGGATTGATTCGCGGAATCTGTTTGGTAATGACTTATTATAGTTTCAAATAGTTTCAGTCATGTGACTAAATATGTTATCTTATTGGTTCATTATTGTTGTAAACATAGCGTTTTTACTTGTCTTTTCAAATGTCACTCTCCTGCCTAATGTCGGGTTGCAGATTGTTCCAATGTTCAACACCATGGTTACTGGTACTGGTAGACAAATACTTTCTGTATAATTCATACTTAGGTTTTAATACAATCCATTGTGTCTTCTTGTATTACCAGGGGTTAATTGTGACAAGATGTTATCCTAATTGATGACACCATTATATATGCAAGTGGCACGAACACCCTAGAAGCTACAAACCTGCTTCAACAGGACTTAAATGCCATTATATACTGGTGTAAGATTAACAAAATATCACTAAACTTAACAAAATCCAAAATACAAACATTTTTTGGAAATCAAGCACTGAGGTCGAGGTGGGCTAGGGAACAGCAACAACCGCAACAACCAAATATTGTACTGAGCCTGGATGGAATCCCCATGGAAGATGTGGAAACATACAAATATCTAGGAGTCGAAATTGATAGAAATCTAAAATTTAAACCATTAATAAGCAAACTAACAAATGCAATGAACTATAAGAGCTGGCAAATTGCCAAACTATCAGGGAAAATCCCTAAAGAAACAATGTTACTGATATACAAGGTAATGGTCTTACCTCTGATAGACCAAGCAGATTTCCTTCATGATTCACATGCAGTAAATAGCACAAATAGACTCCAGATAATACAAAATAAAATTCTGAGGAAAATATATGGCCTTCCATCCAGGGCCAATGTCGATAATATCCATATAGAAAAGAATGTATTAACTTTAAAGCATAGAAGAAGACTGCACTTATTGCAGGTGGGCCATGGTTTGGCAAGGGACCCAAGGTATATAGATGTAAGAAATTTAAATACACGAAACTTTGCACAAGGAAGAAAAACATTGAAACAAATAGTACCAAAAAATGAACAATTAAGAAAATCGATCCTTTATAGAATACCTTTTGCCTGGAACTCCTTGCAGACAGTGGCCCATAAGATAGGAGACAAAAAAGGGTTTAAAATACTTGCAAAGAATGATTTAATTTGGCAAGACCAAAACTTTATAGATTAATTAAGAAATATAGACTGGTGAGATATAGGTAAAGGCATCCGAAAAATTGTCACTGAATACTGAGTTAATTAACTGAAAGTTATGAAAAGGAATGGAAACATTATCTGAGAATACTCAACATGATATTACTTACAGCGCTAAAAGTTTTATTCCGAATGTATTAAAGACTAATTTAAGTATAACAGTGTACCCCTCTCGTCAATGACGACTGGGGATTTGTTCACTGTTTTTTACAAAATGTAAACACATCAGAGAACATGGAGACCTCCCTTAGTCGGAGAACCGTCCTCTGTCAGCGAGAAAGTTCGAAAATAAAAGTTTCTAATCTAATCTAATTATTATGGTGTACATCATGATGTGTCAATTTTAGTAAATTAAATTCCATCTTTTGGTTAAAATGTAATATTGTTTCTTGGTGCAGCTGCTGTTGACAAGGAAGACAAAGGCTGGGCAGCCACCCTCCGACCAATAAACATCTGACACAAGTAAGTCTTGTTCTTCTGGTTTTATACTCTTCTGGAAGTGTTCTGTCTGGAGATAGCCTTTTTCACAATAACATTTCTGCTGACGCACTCAAGGACCTAGTCACACATGTCCTATAGTCCTAGTTGACGGACACACGCAGGGGTGGGAAAACCCGGGAACCCAGTATAAGAAAGTAATACCAGTGGTTTTGTTAAAGCTTCTATTTATACTAGCTATAACAGAGTCCCTTGTTCGGGGATTTCCACCTGCCCCTAGTTCTGTTTGGTGCATACAGCTGTATATATCTGATGACTAGGGTGTATTTACATTGTGATGCTATGAGTGTGTAATAAGTGTGTGTAGAATCATAAATCCGTTTTAAACCATTACATTTAAAGTATGAAGGGAGGGGGGCGGGATAGGTGATAAGGGGGGTAAGTTGGTTAATGAGATGAGGGTGAAAGGGGTGTGTGTAGGGGGGAGGGATAGGTGATAAGGGGGGTAAGTTGGTTAATGAGATGAGGGTGAAAAGGGGTGTGTGTAGGGGGGAGGGATGGGCAGTAGTATTATCCATTGGAATTATTGAGTGCTTAAACGAGAATCACTCAATATTTTTAGTTATAATAGGTCAGTAGGGGGTGAGTCTTAGTGGCTGGGGTAGCAGTAAATCATTAACCAATAGGTCTAATTTCAGTTTCGTTTTGAAAGCTAGAGTAGTCGGTAGGTTTTTTTTCATGAAAATGCCAATTATTCCACCACGAAACCCCAGCGTAACAAAAGGATTTCTGATACAGGGGAGACACAGGTCTGCTCAATTCAAAATTTAAACGACAATTTTCTCTGAAGTCATAGTTTTCATCGAGATGACGAAGACTCGACAAAAGTGGGAGGGACTCGACAAAAGTGGGAGGGACTCGACAAAAGTGGGAGGGACTCGACAAAAGTGAAGTTGTTTGTGTAGGAATTTTATTACATTGAAGATGATTCTCTTCCCCACAGTCATGGTTTTTGAGATAACACGTAAGTCATTAACATTATCCCAACGTGGCATACGTTTGTAGCAGTATAAAGTCATTAGAACTAGTCGCGAGACGGATTATAAGACAAACTTTAAAAAGTTGTTAGTATCAAGAAGTGAAGAATGAAATTAACAGTTTAATGTTTATATTGTTTAATGGGAGGTCGTTGGAAGAACTACATTTATGCAGATGTCCTAACCCACTTCCTGGATTTTAATATAACACTTGAGTAAAAGTATTGCAAATGTAAATTGTTTTCTGAAAAAAAGTACTATATATATGGAGCATTAATGGTTTATCTGAACATACCATCAGTAAAATACATAATAAGATACGTTTGATGTTTGGGAAACAAATGTTTGGCAAACAGTTGGTTTTCTGACTGTAACGTTTTGTTCCTTTATATCATGGGGGGGGGGGGGGTGCTGTCTACTGAAACACTAGAGTAGGGCTTTGTACTTCAATAACGGAACATTCTCTGGTGGACGAGTACACATATCTTGAATTGAATTGAATTTGACATACCTCCCAAGGAGAGAGTTTCCCTAAAAATTGATAAAATGATGTAAATCTATGAATTGGAATAATTTGATAATTTTCGGAGAGGGATTTGTTAGGTCAATAGTTAATATGGCTTATTTTACTTTTGGAATTATTTTGATTGCCCAACTAACGTTGCATTGGTAAGTTAGACCAGCGTTACCATGGTTCTAACCAGAATTTATTGTCAGAGCTGCGCAAGTTGTCCATCCCACCGTTTTCATGTCGGTCTCCGAATATTTTGCACAATTACTTTTTAATTGGTGCATTTGCGTGAATAATTTTTTTATTATTTATTTGAAGAATCAAACTCCAATTTTTTAGAAAAACGTCAAACTACTAATATAAATTGTAATCTATCATGATAGAATTCAACAAAGGATATCGTTTTTCAAGGTCATAAGACCATCTAACACACTTGGTACTGTAATCATTTTGATACCTTTATTGTAAATCTTGCTGATTTCACCACTGGATTCTATCAACAGCCACCATTCTAAAAGTTTAAGTGGCTAAGATAATTAAAAACACAGGTTTGGGAGTAGTCAAGAACCGCCTTGAAAATACCCTCAGCAAATAAAACAAACGTTCTTAGTCCTATCATGATCTTATTTTATTTTTAGCTTTTCTATTTGCTTTGAAAATACAATCTTTTTGTAAGCTGTTATCTCGTTCCTCACTGCGGCTTTTGAATCGGTAGAACTGGGTCAAAATATGTCAATGTAGCTCAAATCACAATATGGCCAGTGTCATACCTATTTTTTTGTTCTAACTTAGCTCTCTCCCTTGCTGATGCAATTTTACATTAAATCACATCACAACTGGACTGGCCGTGAAGAAGGACAGAGATGTTCAAAACGTCGACCAGTTAAAGTTAAATAAAAAGTGTAAAAATTCCACCCCAAACTCTTTTCCAACCGAAGTCACAAGCTAAAAGAATCTGAAATTCAGACGGTTGGCACAACCCCTCCCAACATCTTTTACATTAAATGTATCATTTGGACTTTCTTCCTAACTTTGAAAAACACATTACAAAACCGTGTTAGTGTCAGTTTGTTTAACACTGCCCAATCTGGGTCCGCCATCCCTTGACTGGAGAAATCTCTCATGTGACCTACTGCACATGACAACTCGCTAAATGCGTACATAGCAGGATAGAACAATAGTTAGATACAATTTGACGTATGTATAATGTACAATGTACAATGTATAAATGTTAGAATAAGGATCTTATTCGAATGTAAAGAAACAGAAGTGGTCGAAATATTAATGACATATCATTAATGCAATGATTTAATGCGTTTGTATATGTACTACTTACCATCTATGGCGTATAATGCCATTCTATAAGATTGAGGTATCAATGGGAGTTCATGTGGGTAGGACAGGGTGGATCGGGTACTCTTTTTTAAGAGTAGCATATAATGCCAATGTTATTCCATTGTAATCCATGTTATTCCATTGTTAATCAATTGTTAATCCATTATTACTATGCAACCATTCTATTGTAAGTACACCGTGTAGAAATTATATCGGAACTGTAACTCAATCAATCACAATGATAATCCGCAGTAACATAAGGGTAATACGCCCACGTACTTGTAATACGATAATAAGATGTTAGACTAAGATTTTAATGTTGTCAAAACAGCTCTAAGATTCTTCCATCTTATAAAGGAATTGTAATATATATATATATATAACAACTTTTATTCAATAAACATATACATCAGCTATAATGAAGTATCGAAAAGGAATGGTCCCTCTCAAAGTACCACATACAATGAGTTCTTCCTGGTATCCCTTTTAAATAATATGTTGTGGTAATAACAATATTATCTAATCAATGTTCAGCTTAAATTGTTGGTTTCTCATTTCCATTTACAGATACTGGGGATTAAAACATTCCCTTTAACACTGCTCATAGATAAATTTAGTCAAATTCTACACAACTTTACTAGGTCAATTTTAACAGGTGTATTTATAATGTAATAATTATGTTATTAGGTTGCATGAAGATGTGAATTGGTTTGATAGGCCCAATAGATTGGTTTGATAGGCCCAATAGATTGGTTTGATAGGCCCAATAGATTGGTTTGATAGGCAAGAGATTGGTTTGATAGGCCCAATAGATTGGTTTGATAGGCAAGAGATTGGTTTGATAGGCCCAATAGATTGGTTTGATAGGCCCAAGAGATTGGTTTGATAGGCCCAAGAGATTGGTTTGATAGGCCCAAGAGATTGGTTTGATAGGCCCAAGAGATTGGTTTGATAGGCCCAAGAGATTGGTTTGATAGGCCCAATAGATTGGTTTGATAGGCCCAATAGATTGGTTTGATAGGCAATAGATTGGTTTGATAGGCCCAATAGATTGGTTTGATAGGCCCAATAGATCGGTTTGATAGGCCCAATAGATCGGTTTGATAGGCCCAATAGATCGGTTTGATAGGCCCAATAGATCGGTTTGATAGGCCAAATAGATCGGTTTGATAGGCCCAATAGATTGGTTTGATAGGCCCAATAGATTGGTTTGATAGGCCCAATAGATTGGTTTGATAGGCCCAATAGATTGGTTTGATAGGCCCAATAGATTGGTTTGATAGGCCCAATAGCCAGGGCTTCAGTACTTCAGTGGGGAGCATGGGTATACATGATGCCTTCTAATTGACTCCAATAGCTCTAGTAGTTGTCGGTGCTACGGCGCCATGCTTTAGTTAGAACCTGATTGAGCCCCTGATGGTGCGCTGTTTGTGATTCACTCTATGTATACTTGCAGGTGACGCTGGGAATCCTGGATGCACATAAACACTGACAGTGGACACTACATGTGTGACACACTCCTGACAGTGAATGCTACATGTGTGACACTCCTGACAGTGAATGCTACAAGTGTGACACTCCTGACAGTGAATGCTACAAGTGTGACACACTCCTGACAGTGAATGCTACAAGTGTACCAGTGAATGCTACATGTGTGACACTCCTGACAGTGAAAGCTACAAGTGTGACAGTGCATGCTACAAGTGTGACAGTGCATGCTACAAGTGTGACAGTGAATGCTACAAGTGTGACAGTGAATGCTACGTTTGTAACCAGTGAATTACTCCAGTACTGAGAGCCATGGCGGCGCAGGCGCTGGCAGATCATAACTACATCAGTAAATACACCTACACTCCTTTCCTGTGTGTGGCATGCCAGTATATAGCCAGCAGCGGGGATGAGCTGAGACAACACATGGTGGCCAGCCACAGTGAAGTCCTGTCCCCGGGAACCAACACTGGTGAAGTCCTGTCCCCGGGAACCAACACTGAGGACAAACCTTATCTGTGTGACGTGTGCGGCTACAGGGCACCATACGCTGGCAAGCTGAAGGAACACATGAGAACACACACTGGGGAAAAGCCCTATAAATGTACTGAGTGTGACTATAGTGCAGCACAGGCTGGAGGCCTGAGGAACCACATGAAAACACATACTGGGGAGAAGCCTTATGCATGTGGGAAGTGTGACTTTAGGACAACATGGGCTAGTAACCTGACGCTTCACATAAGAACACATAGGCCTACTACAGATAAATCTCATCACATGAGAAACCATATTAAAAAAGCGACTCATAGATGTACTGAGTGTGACTATAGTACAGCACGGCCTGGAGACCTGAGGAACCACATGAAAACACATACTGGGGACAAGCCCTATGAATGTACTGAGTGTGACTATAGTACAGCATTTGCTAGAAACCTGAGAGATCACATGAGAACACATACCGGGGAAAAGCCTTATGAATGTACTGAGTGTGACTATAGGGCAGGAAGGGCTTCACATCTGAAGAGACATATGAAAACACACACCGGGGATAAACAATTTAAATGTACTGAGTGTGACTTTAGTGCAACTGAAAGAAGATTCCTGAAGGTTCACATGCAAACACATCCTGAAAAACGTCCTTTTAAATGTACTGAGTGTGACTATAGGACAGCACATTCAGGAACACTGAAGATACACATGAGAACCCACACTGGGGAAAAACCTTATGCATGTACTGAGTGTGACTATAGGGCAGCAAAAGGTGAACACCTGACAAGGCACATGAGAACACACACCGGTGAAAAGCCTTTTGCATGTACTGCATGTGACTATAGGTCAGCAGATAGAAGTGTGCTAATGGAACACATGGGAATGATACACCCTGATGAAAATCCTCATAAATGTACCAAGTGTGACTATGGGGCAGCAGGTGCTGCTGACCTGAGGGCACACATGAGAACTCATCTTGAACGCAAGCGGTTTGTATGTACTGTGTGTGACCATAGGACAACACAGCCCAATATCCTGAGGGAACATATGAGAACACACACAGGAGAAAAACCTCTTATATGCGCTGTGTGTGGCTTTAGGACAGCACAGGCAGGAACCCTGCGGATGCATATGAGGAGACACACTGGGGTAAAGCCCTATAAATGTACTGTGTGTGACTATAGGACAGCACGGGCTGGAAGCCTGAGAAAACACATCTTAACACATACTGGCGAAAAAGCACATCATTGTACTCTGTGTAACTATAGGGCAGCACATGCTGAAACCCTGAAGCTACACATGAGGAGACACACTGGGGAAAGGCCTTATAAATGTACCATGTGTGACTATAGGGCAGTACAGTCTGGAGCCCTGAGGGGACACATGATGACACACACTGGGGAAAAGCCTTTTAAATGTACTCTCTGCGATCATAGGACAGCACAGGCTAGACACCTGAGGAGACATATGATGACACACACTGGGGAAAAGCCTTATGAATGTACTCTGTGTGACTATAGGACAGCACAGCCTGGAGCCCTGAAATTTCACATGAAAACACACACTGGAGAAAGGGTGTATAAAAAATGCACTTTCTGTAGCTATCAAACACCGAGGCCAGCGGACCTGAAGAGACACATGAAGAGACACATAAAGCCTTGTGCAAGTACTGAGTGGGACATTAGGGCAGCACAGCCCACTGCCTCCACAAGTACTGAGTGGGACACTAGGGCAGCACAGAGTGTGCCCACTGCCTCCACAAGTACTGTAGTAATGGCCGCCAATACACAAGACTACAACAATGACGCAGCGGACGACATCAGTGTTGACATGGCAATGGACACCGAAGATGTGTCAGATGGAGAGCATGAAGACCAAACTGTAACACTAACCCTAGGGGAGGCCAATAAATGTACTCAGTGTGACTTTACCACAGCATGGGCTGGAGCCATGAGGTTTCACATGAGGAAACACACTGTGAAGAAGTCCAGTATATGTACTGAGTGTGGCTATAAGGCAACAGGAGCTAGACAACTTAGAGATCACATGAGGAAACATACCGGGGAAAGGCCTTTTGAATGTACCGTGTGTGACTATAGGGCAACAAGGGAGTCACATCTGAAGAGACACATGAAAACACACACTGGGAAAAAACAATTTAAATGTACTGAGTGTGACTTTAGGGCAACTGAAAGGAGATTCCTGAGGGATCATATGCAAACACATCCTGAAAAACGTCCTTTTAAATGTACTGAGTGTGACTATAGGACAGCACATTCAGGAACACTGAAGATACACATGAGAACCCACACTGGGGAAAAGCCTTATGCATGTACTGAGTGTGACTATAGGGCAGCTAAGAGTGAACACCTGAAAAGGCACATGAGGACACACACCGGCGAAAAGCCTTTTGCATGTACTGAGTGTGACTATAGTGCAGCAGAAAAAAGAACCTTAGACGTTCACATGCAGGTACATACAGAAGATACCCCTTTTAAATGTACTCAGTGTGACTATAGGGCAACAAGTTGTAATGATCTGAGGAAACATGTAAAAACACACATTGCAGAAAAGCCTCATATGTGTACTGAGTGTGACTATAGGACAGCATGGGCTGAAAGCCTGAGGGAACACATGAGGAAACACACAGGAGAAAAACCTCATAAATGTACTGTGTGTGACTTTAGGACAGCCCGGGCTGGGACCCTGAGGATTCACATGATAAGACATACTGGGGAAAAGCCCTATATGTGTACTGTGTGTGGCTATAGGGCAGCACGGCCTGCAAGCTTGAGAAAACACTTTGTAACACATACTGGCGAAAAACCACATCAATGTACTCTGTGTGACTATAGGGCAGCACATGCTGGAACCCTGAAAATACATATGAGGAGACACACTGGTGAGAAGCCTTATAAATGTACTGTGTGTGACTATAGGGCAGTACAGGCTGGAGCCCTGAGTAGTCATATGATGACACATACTGGGGAAAAACCTCATCAGTGTACTATGTGTGACTATAGGGCATCAAAGGCTAGACACCTGAAGGAGCACATGTGTACACACACTGGAGTAAAGCCATATCAATGTACTGAGTGTGACTATAGGACAGCACAGTCTGGAGCCCTGAGTTTTCACATGAAAGCACATACTGGGGAAAGGGTGTATAAAAAATGCACTTTCTGCAAATATCAAACACCGCGGCAATCAGACCTGAAGAGACACATGAGAACACAACATGAATCAAACACTTGTATGATGGCGCAGGAATGATGATCCCAGCAATGTGAGTATGTTTCTCTATCATTATTCCCCGTCTTTCACAGGCGGCAGTTGTCCTATATGTGATGTGTTCCTGGGAAATCAGTCATAAGTCGAAAAATGACACTTTTCAAAGTGTTTATTTTACAAGATCACTTTATTGGAATGTTCTGATTCTTGGAGAGTTTATCATTTATGGTTACATCGATCGATGTATTAAACTTCAGGACAATGTATGCTATATATCCTTTCGTTTTAAATGTCAACATATATATGGAGTATATTTAGTTACTTTACTGGTCAGTGGTGTGGGAGTTGCCCCAAAACTCACTTGCCCCGGGCAAGTGAACAAAGAAAAGTCACTTGCCCGCCTTAAAAAGTCACTTGTCCGCATATCTGCACTATAATTTACCATAAAAAATAGACACAATTCTGAAATGTACATGATTTGATGGTGTCAATTTAAGAGATGGTAAACTATGACAGTTCAGAGCAAATAATTATGGCATTCATTGGCTCAGTATCATGCTAAACGGTCAGTGGACACAATTCCAATATGAACATGATTTAACTGTGTCAATTTAGGAGATGGAAATGCAAGGCTCCCAACCTGTGATGATCCCAAATCCTAGTTTTTCGCGCCTCTGGCGCAAAGCCCTTCTAGGGGGGTTTGGGGGCATGCTCCCCCAGGAAATTTTTTAAAATTAAAGAGTCAAATGGTGCATTCTGTGAGTAATTAATCTCATAAGACTTTTAGAAATTTGAGGATTTCTTTCACACAGTATAAGGTAAATATTTATTTTAATTTTTGGCAAGTGATTGGTACCTGAACCAAAATTTCCAAGATAGAGCCTTCCAAGACAGGTGTGGTGAGAGTAAAAAGAGCTATGAGATTTTTAGATCAAAATTGTTCAAGAATCGTATTTTGATGCTGAAATCATAGAAGTTGGTAGCTCTGGAAATGCCAGCATTCAAATAGGCACCTTCTGATATGTTTGCCCCAATGTTAAGTTAATTCATCAATCTCGCCAACATGTCACAATACTTTAATTCAGAAAAAATAGAAAATAATAAGAATATGAAAAAACTGCATTGAAAAATTGAACATATACCATTCATGTATATCACATAAAAGAAGGACTGGTGGTCGGCAGACATTGCAGGCACAGACATAACTTGATACCATTTCATAAACTCAAAACAAAACAAAACAAAACCTGCATGTTTCTTTGTATTTGTCTGTCCTCTAATTATAGGATAAACATGGTACAAAGTTATTGCTGCACTGAGAAAACATTGTATGTAGCTGGTCATCTGACGATTCACTTTCATGATGCATATGGCCATTTCCACCAATTTGACAACATTTGGGCCCCTGGCACCCCCCTGAGTACCCAAAAATAATTTTTACATTAATCAGTTGACTTGTTATTTTTTATCAACCTCATATATATGTGCATTGAACTACCAAGTATGGAACCATTCTGATTATTAGTATTTTTGTTACAGGGGGGTCAAAAAATAGATCCCGAATATGAAAAAAATGCCAAAAATAGCATGTCAGATAATGGTTCATATTTCTACATAGATGAGAATTTAGATTAGAAATAAATAAAACAAATATGCACATAATGTATTGAACTATTTTGTACTTGATAGGTCTCGACATAAGGGTGATAACACTTTTTAGTTTGTGAAAATATTCTAACTAGAAGAAAAGTTATAGACAAATAACCATTCCAGTAATGGCAATGATAATGGCAGCGGCAAGTTTAATGACCCTGCCTGTATATGATCCATTATTCCTGGCTTGAATAGAGTCTTCATTGATACTCTTTCTTACAATCAGAGAGTCATTTTAACATATTAATAAGGTCTGAAATCATAATTTTGAATGAAATCTGTTTATTATTCATAATGAAATCGATTAGTAAAAATGGCCACAAAATTTAGTTCACTTCTGACCAACAAGGTGATATTAATAGACTAATAGGTTCGTTAATAGACAAATATGTTCGTTAGTGGACACATGGATCGTTAGTGGACAAATAGGGCATTTTGCTGTATAAATCATATGAAAATTAGGCAGAAATAATAACTATCGATCTATATAAACTGATATTATACTAAATCAATAATAAATGTCAAATTTAAAGTTCATTCTTAAAATACTGCCTTATAAGACCATAAAAAGCCTTAAATAGGGTGTTCGTTAGTGGACACTATCTCCAGTTCCCATAGGTTCTTGGCACTATGCATTTTCTCAGCTATGGTTCAAGAAAAACTTTAACCAATACATTTAATGTTCATTACATATCAAATCCAATGCATTTTATCATTATTTGTTATAATTGGATAATTTTCATTTTTTTGAAAAAAATTATTCCACCTTAGGCAAATAAATGTTCGTTAGTGGACACCAGGGGTACCCATTCCAAAAAAATTCTGTTTTTTATGGCTTTCACCGTGAAAATCATTTTTTTTGCTAAATTTTTTTACACAAATCATGTACAAGTAACCTACTATCTATCACAACATGTAATGAAAAATGTTGGATTTTCATGATTATTTAGAAATTTAGCAATTCCACCATGTAATGACAGTTCAAAAAAACGGTTTTTGCCCCCAAAATGGGATTTTGAAATAAAAAGAATGAAAAAAATTGGCTAAAAATGAAAAAAATGTGGTTCCACAGGTTGGTCGAACCATCCAATCAAAAAAAATAATCAAATTAATGATAATTAATTTGATTTAAGCCCATTTTATCTCTTTCCACAGTTGGGGGCCAAATGTTGTCAAATTGGTGGAATTGGCCATATATGCAGTTAAAACATGGTCATAAATTGGTGAAAAATGAAAAAAAAAAAATAAAAAAAATTGTCTATTCGAAAGTGACCTGCCCGCGGGCAGGTCACTGGGAAAATCTCACTTGCCCGCACTGAAAGTGGGGCAAGTCGGAGCGCGGGCAATACAACTCCCACACCACTGCTGGTTATTGCCCCAAGAAATATTGGAAACTTTTTTTTTCAAAAATGAAAATATCAAACTAAAACTCTAGAAATACTTATTAGATTATTAGACTGTTTACTACCATCGGTATCTGCTTGATCTCATCTTTTCAAATATAATGGTATCTCAAAATCAATTTTTTGCGACTTACGACTAATTTTCCTAAAATATATATATAAAAACTTTTATTCAATTCACATGTACAATAAATTGTAAATGGCGACTGAAATGGGATCGGCCCTCTCAGCGTCCAGGACCCTGAGTTCTTCCCGGAATCCCGAAATTTTTTAAATGGATCACATATGTAAACACTGGTGTTGATGACTCCTAGACTTTCTGTAGTATGTGTCTTGCTATTAAATAACTGGGTCAGATCGTCAGTAAATGTACAATTGACGTTCACTAATCCTCTCAAATAACCCAAAATCAAGAAGAACATTAGGTTCAAAATATGGTTCAACATAACCAGACTGATTTATTGATGAATACAAAACAGAATGTACACAGAAATATACTCAGTATTTATCATTTTTCACCCAGGGCTAGAAACATAGCTTGTCTGGTTACTAGAGGTGACTATGAGTGGAAACAAACCTTGGGCAATAAAGATTTAATTTTAGTTGTTAATATCAGATAAATGTTTGATAAAGTAAAGAGTTATCTCCATTTAGGGAGTTAGAGGTACGATGTGGGAAAATATATTCAATATACAATAAAACTAAAGGTGAAACATAATTATGCTTTTAGTTTTTATCTGACCCACTTTAAATCAAGTTAAATTTTATTCTATTCACATATTTTGCTGTGCATATGATCCTCCATATGAAGGTTTCCCCTCATTATTCTGACACTTCTTTTACAGGAAAATGCTGTGATCTGAAGTCAGCTACCAGGCCACCACTATATCAGAGGTGGGGCAAGTTGGGCACCGATCGTGAAGGACAATGGACAAGTGCCCGTCATACTGTGACTTCAGCTCATTACCACTACAGGAACTGTGGCACTGGCACCACAGGAACTGTAGAACCATATCACAGGAACTGTAGGGCTATATCACAGGAACTGTGCTCTGTTATATCAGATGTTACTTGTTGATATAATAAGACTTAATTATATCAGATGGAACTTGGTCATATACAGTGAGACTTAATTAGACTTAATTATATTAGAGGGAACTTATTGATATACAGTGACTTTATCCTACAATTAACTGATTACACTTGTTCTAAAAATAGATGACCTCTATCAACCAATCAGATGCCCCACACCTCAAAGACAGGTCACTGGAAGGTCAAACGTCCAGCGTCCGTGAAGTGTTGGTCCTTATAACTGTAATTGGACTTTTGTTATTGGAGTTTTCAATAAACTGAAGAAACTTTTGAACTCATTTACTTGATCAGGATTTTCCCACAATTCTTTTACTTATCCAACCTCCAAAGTAAGAAATGGTGTTATAGCAGCATAATTGTCTGTACAGAAAAAATGGTAAAATGTGGATCAAATGAAGAAAATAAACAGATTCTTCTTCTTTATTAAAGTCTACCTTTGTTAAAGCGTTACTGTGGTTTTAAACTTGTCCTTTGTTGAAGCGTTAAACTTGTCCCAAGCAGCGAAAACTACTGATATTGAATAGTTTAAAGCAGTAAATCTCAGTGCAAAGTGAGTCTGGCCACGAGTCCAAGGTGGAGTTTCTGATCTGATGAGGGCCTATGTCACACACATTGGATATATTATAACATAACATCACATAATGGTATCAAATATCATATAAGATTACAGTGAATTATTAGTGTGTAGTGAATTCCATCAATAGTAAATATCTCTAATTAGATCACTAGATGATCACTCGACTCGACAAAGGCAAAGAATAACACCAACACGGAATGGCGCTTATTGGGATTTATTGCCACCCACAAGCAAGTCTAACCAAGACTGAACGACAATACCTTACAGGCAGGAGCAGGTCATGCCTGTCCTCTAGCACTAAAACATCTAACAACAATACCTTACAGTCAGGAGCAGGTCATGCCTGTCCTCTAGCACTAAAACATCTAACAACAATACCTTACAGCCAGGAGCAGGTCATGCCTGTCCTCTAGCACTAAAACATCTAACAACAATACCTTACAGTCAGGAGCAGGTCATGCCTGTCCTCTAGCACTAAAACATCTAACAACAATACCTTACAGCCAGGAGCAGGTCATGCCTGTCCTCTAGCACTAAAACATCTAACAACAATACCTTACAGCCAGGAGCGGGTCATGCCTGTCCTCTAGCACTAAAACATCTAACAACAATACCTTACAGCCAGGAGCAGGTCATGCCTGTCCTCTAGCACTAAAACAGCCAGGAGCAGGTCATGCCTGTCCTCTAGCACTAAAACATCTAACAACAATACCTTACAGCCAGGAGCAGGTCATGCCTGTCCTCTAGCACTAAAAGAGGTGTTGCACCAGGCCAACATTATCCATAGACATAACACATAAGAACAGGTCATAGGAGAACACAGGGAAAGGTTACACATGACACACATTCTGCTGTAGTTGAATACAATATAAGAATCCTGCAAATGGGTGATAATAGTAAAACACAGTTGTCTTGCAACTAACACAAATCTGAAAGCTCAGATCATGTTTGGTGAAGCGTTACCGAAGCACGGAAATGTCAAGGACACTTGATCATATATACACTCTTGATGCGGAGGGCTATTTATAACCTCCGATCCACTACAAGTGCATATAAATATTGTGATTATTCTACTGTACAAGTCCACCTGGACCTACCCCATAATTATGTGGGTTAAACCCTAATGGGGAACATCACACATATTCTCTCCCTATTGGTGAAACATATGTAGTGATAAATATATATAATATTCCTGTATAACTCATGGAACCTATGTTACATCCTCAGTCAAATGTAATGGGTACACAGGGGGATTACTAATACTCAGGAGTACACCTGATTACCTCTCTTCATACCATTTCATTCACCAATACTTTATCGAACTCAGAGATCCAGCACTCAGGAGTATACCTGCACGCTAAGAAAAGTCCCTAGATCTAGTAATTAATAGCGTATAGTGAGTCATGTGTATCGCGTAATTAAATATAATATAATTCTACGCGGTAGCAGGCATTGGGATAACGCAATGCGGGGATTAGGAAATCACTCAAGCGCACACAAAAGTGAAAGCTTGCCTAGCCATTGTCTTAACTAACACCTCCCATAAGGCTTCCTCTACATAGCTATATATATAACTAGGTGCGAATATGAATCCATATTCCCTTGTGGCATTGTAACATGAAATAGAGGTGTATGGTGAGGAAGTATATTCTACCAGAAATTAAATCGAATAATTTCATTATTCTAAATTCCATAACTGATATATTTATGTTTGCAATATCTCTCGGTGGACACTTACTAATAAAGTAACTAAATGTACTCTATGCGACAACCTTGAAAACACAAGGTTATATTCAATGCAATGTCTTGAGATTTGGTACACCTAATGATATGACTAAGAGGAATGAATCCTGCAAAAATAGTAACATTCCAATAAGGAGATCATGTGAATAAAGTACTTTGAAAAATATCAATATATAATAATGATATAAAATGCATTTTATATCGGTTCGGACAACTTGATGCGGCCGACGGAAATAATTCTTTACAAAGGAACTAACAATGCGATTTTAAATCTGAAAGCAGGACTGTCTTTCCGACATTCAAAGGGTTCTGTGATAATTTTTATGTTTAGATCGGAATTATTTTGAGGGAGCTATGAGCTATCCAAAGCGGAAAGCAATATTTTTTATTCTTTTTAAATTTGTGACACCTTTTCCTATAACACATCACACATATACCTGGATATATTCAATATATATATTCCTGAAAAAAAATAATTCCCTGCTCTTCCTCTCCTTTCCAGTCTTTCTTACTTAATTTCAATTGCAATCTCCCTGTCTGCCTCTCCCCCACTTTCTCTTTCTGTTCCTGTCTCTGTTTCTCTCTCTCTCCCTCTCTCACACACACTATTAGCATTCAGATTGATTAGTTGATGCCATGTTGATAGCTGGTTCAGTAGTGTAATGGTTAGCACGCTGGCTTCTTAATCATAAGGTTCTTAGATCGAACCCAAGCATGTTCAGGTTTTTTTTCTCTGCTTTCTCACACCGTCATGGGTGAGTGCACACGCCTTCACGCACTGCCGCCCACGGCTGGTCGCGCCACCGCTTCACGCTCTGTCGCACAGCCAGGGGATTAGGGAATTTATTAGCTTTGTCTGGGATTCCAATTACGCGATTGAATACTACGAAATACGATATTTTGGAGGGATATTTCCAATATATCCCCCTTTATTTACGCGATCAGCATTTAGAGTGTGTTTCTTTCTATCAACAAGCAAAGTTTAATCTCTAAAAGTCCCAAAGGACTTAGTTAGTCTTACCATGTTAATCTTACCATGTTGTTTTATTTTTATTTTATTTTATTTTACTCTTATTCGATCTCGTTTAAAAATTAGATTTAACTTAACCCTTTCGGCCAAGGTAATGGCAGGGAGATCTGGAGGCAATCTAGAAGTCTGTTTACCTATTTATCATATATTGTCCTATTCGATAAATAAAGTAGTTCTTATCTTATCTT
The DNA here is from genome assembly GCA_942159475.1 of Sthenelais limicola. NCBI lineage: Eukaryota > Metazoa > Annelida > Polychaeta > Phyllodocida > Sigalionidae > Sthenelais > Sthenelais limicola. The sequence continues at coordinate 9,279,341 of OW804099.1, read as the reverse complement.
AAGTGGGTTAAACCCTAATGGGGAATATCACACATATTCTCTTCCTATTGGTCAAACATATGCCACCCTGTGTGGTTAATAGCTGCACTCAGAGATTGGGTGTTCGCTTGTAAAAGAGGTAGAAAAAACTTTCTGACGCGGTGCTTTCGGCACCTAAACTTCCGGGTCTGTAGCTAAGAAGTATGCAACATGAATCAAAGTTTCTTTGAATTTGGAATTTACATGCTCTGATTATGCTAGACAAGCTTAGGGAACTATGGTTAATGTATGAATAAAAGGTTGACCATGAAAGCATTAACAAAAGAAGGTGAGTGGTGCATCAGCCAGTGGAAGTGCGTATATCGTCGACACAATATTTCTACATCCTTCCCCCCGCTAGGGAGATTTCAGAAGCGATGAATTGATTTATATATTGTACTTGCAAAGTACCCGTCCTCTGCACGGTCATCGTCTTCCTTTCACTCTTTCTTTCTGTCACTCTCTCTTCCTGTCACTCTCTCTGAAACAGAAAAATCAATCTCCAAATCTGGCAAAGAATAAAGTCCTAAAAATACCAATGACAAAAACGAAGAGGATCAGAAAATCTTTTATTGTACAAGCCCCAACCCTTTTCAATATAATTTCACCAGCTTGAAGAAACTTCCCAACATTGGTTGAATTTGAAATATACCTTGAAGAAAACTTCTCCCACATGGGATAATGGAGAGACCCTGGCATCAATCTCTATTGGGCAGTACAAAACTAGTCAAAGTATATACAAATGTAAAGGGTGTAGATGTGAAGTGGGGCCAGTTTTGGCAGAATGTTACCCCACATGCATCTAAACCCTCTAGTCCTCTAAACAATTAAAGGATGTATTAACAGCAGTCAACGCAGTCAACACCTCAATAAACTATAAGTATTGCAACAGACTTGAGGTACATTTCATCATCATTTCCAGGCTTCCTGCAATACACAGTGGCCATTTCATCATCATTTCCAGGCTTCCTGCAATACACAGTGGCCATTTCATCATCATTTCCAGGCTTCCTGCAATACACAGTGGCCATTTCATCATCATTTCCAGCCTTCCTGCAATACACAGTGGCCATTTCATCATCATTTCCAGGCTTCCTGCAATACACAGTGGCCATTTCATCATCATTTCCAGCCTTCCTGCAATACACAGTGGCCATTTCATCATCATTTCCAGCCTTCCTGCAATACACAGTGGCCATTTCATCATCATTTCCAGCCTTCCTGCAATACACAGTGGCCATTTCATCATCATTTCCAGGCTTCCTGCAATACACAGTGGCCATTTCATCATCCTTTCCAGGCTTCCTGCAATACACAGTGGCCATTTCATCATCATTTCCAGGCTTCCTGCAATACACAGTGGCCATTTCATCATCATTTCCAGGCTTCCTGCAATACACAGTGGCCATTTCATCATCATTTCCAGCCTTCCTGCAATACACAGTGGCCATTTCATCATCATTTCCAGGCTTCCTGCAATACACAGTGGCCATTTCATCATCCTTTCCAGGCTTCCTGCAATACACAGTGGCCATTTCATCATCCTTTCCAGCCTTCCTGCAATACACAGTGGCCATTTCATCATCCTTTCCAGGCTTCCTGCAATACACAGTGGCCATTTCATCATCCTTTCCAGCCTTCCTGCAATACACAGTGGCCATTTCATCAGCAGCTCGTGCTACTGAGTGGACACTGACCATTGCATCAGCCTCCAAGTTAATGGCGGAGCAGCTCGCATGCAATGGTGCACAGGGATTTCATCATCCAGCTCCACTGCATCAGCTCGCTCTCCCCAGGGGTCAGACCCCCTCCCTACCATCATCCAGCTCCACTGCATCAGCTCGCTCTCCCCAGGGGTCAGACCCCCTCCCTACCATCTCTCGACCGATCGACCATAATACAAATAAATAAACAAGTAACACCAATTAAATAAACAGATCTGACAATCGAATACCTTTAAAAATAAAAGGGACATTGACACATGGAACAGGCGGTGACTTATCCCCTCTGCCCCGATCACTAAAACAATTGTGGTAGACGCATGTCTTACTGGCATACGCAGATCGGACGGAAAACTAGCCTATGCACGGTAAATATGTAACACAGATGAACGGGCCGAAAAAATATTTCTGAAATAGAGGCGCTAAATCAGGCTGTGGCTCTTGAAACTTTCCTCAGGGAAAAGGATAAAGGGGCTTATATATTGGTGCTGTGTGATAACTGGCCAACTGTGTGTACATCATTCTGGTAGAGGTAAAAACAATGTCATTCTCACCGCAGCCCGGGCTGCATGGCTAGTATAAGCCAAATATGGTGTCCAACTTACTTTCCAGCATATTGAGGGTTTCCATAACGTCCTAGCTGATTGTTTGAGTAGAGCTCTACTCAAACAATCAGCTAGGACGTTATGGAAACCCTCAATATGGGACAATCGTACAGACGGTTTTATCAGTGACTATAGTATTACATTGATCAACCCCGTCATGAATGAATGGGACCTTAACAAATATTTGATCCGTTTCAGCTCTTTGCCTGTCCAAACTGGTGCAGGAAGCACAAGCCACACAAGAGCGGGCCTGGGTGAACGGAACTTTTGTGGCATTTACCAGAGAAGCAGTAATGTCCATTGAAAACTGTACATATGTAGATATATGCGCATATATTCAATATCTATCAAAGCACGTCCCATCACCAAAGACTATGCAGAATAATCTATATCACGTCCGAACCTTCTTTACTAAGAGAAACCTCTTACCCAACCTCTCGATGTTCCTGAATAAAGTGGGCCATAAAGGCCATAGTGAATAACAAAGAATATATCCCCAGAATCAAGCTACCAGTTGACATACAATGTTTTAGAAATATAATACTGAATATTGAACCAGACCAACTCGGCATAGTGTTTAAAGCAGTCCTCCTAGTGCTCTTTTATGCAGCCCTTAGGCAATCAGAAGTAGTACCACCACAAATCTCTAAGTTTAACTCCGCTATACATCTGACAAGACAAGACTTCAAAATTAATATAATATATAATATAAAGACATATAACAGTTCATATAAAATCTGCAAAGAATATGGCCAGTACATACGACCGCCCCACAGTGACACACAGAGCGGAACACAGGCAACTGTGTGTGGTAACGGCAGTGGGCGCCATGTACTCAGCCTGCCCAACTACAGCACCGCACCAGCCTTTAGCAATGTTTCCAGGTTCCAACACTCCGGTGCCAGTCACATACATTAACAAGAAATGGTCCCAGGCCATACAGCAAGTCGGCCTTAACCAGAAGCAGCACTCACTCCACATCATCCGGAAAATGGCAGCCACCACCGCAGGATCTCGCAAATCCAGAAGTTTGCAGAATGAAAGAGTGCCGCTTACAAGACATATGTCCACACAAATCCTTCTGTTGTGAAACTGTTGTGAAACTCATAAAATCATTAATCCCTAAATAAATTTCATCCTTCCCATCTCATCCCACCCTTTGGCTTCTTTGGGTTATATATATCTTATGACCAAATTTATTTATCATTTTACCTTCATTCAATTTTACAATTCAATAAAAACCTTTTACCACAACTTATATATATATTACCAAAATAAAAAATATACCCAAAACAGCCATCTCTTACTCTTAGTCCTTCGTATGCGATAATGTTTAAAAAATTATGCCCAACAAACCCCATTTTAAAGCCATTTCCTCTTAAGTATGTCTGAAATGAAGATCCATATGTTTATCCTATTCTAATTTATTATTTGTTATTGTAATGATCCTGTGAAGTATGTATATCACTGACTTAAAGGTCAAATGCAAAGGTTTCAATATGGTGTTTAAAACATTTAGGATAATATTTAGAAGCGATCCCTAAAGTTATAGCCTCCTACCTAATAAATTGAGGCAGTGGGAGGTGTCTAAGTGTTATTATTTCATGGTGCTGATTCGACCGGCGCGGCAAAGGTGAGTAGCCATCTTTGCACGGGTCACGTGACCTGTGACGTCATCCATGCCCAAGCGAGTTTGTTTATTGTGGCAACGTGTTTATTGTGGCAACCGGATGGTCTTTATACTGCGGCGATCATGGTTCATTGCGTGGTTTATGGCTGCAACAATACATCAAAAATAGAATATACGTTTAGTGGATCCTTCCATGCCTTCCCCTGTGACCTTCAGCTAAGGAAATTATGGATTTTGCGACTAAGCAGGCTAGATTATACTTGGCGAAAAACGCACCGGATTTGCTCCGACCATTTCACTGAGGATGATTTTGTAATCTCCCATGAAGAGGCTAAAAGGATAGGATTCCAACCAGGAAAATTCCAGCTGAAACCAGGTGCTATTCCTTCTCTGAATTTGAGGGGTGATCTACATCTTCAAGAGTCAAAAGTGAGAAGAAGTGCCGCTCTTACGAAAAGAAGGAATTTGGAAATGTTCGCTTCAAATCTTGATGATTGCACATCATCCCAGGTCGACCCTTCTTTGCTAGATGTGTCCAGCACCTAATGCCAAGAAAGTGAAGCTCCTGAAAATTCTAATGATGATGATATCCACGCAAATTCGATGGGGACTCAATGCTATGTTCAGGTAGGTACTTTTCTTGATTGGGCAAAGTTTAATTTAATCAGAGATCTTTTGAATTTCTAAATGGCTTGTTAATTCATGGCTTTGGTCGTGTAATTACTTTTAATTAATATAGGCCCCTACCCCCTTTCGGATTGCCTTTAATTTCATCTCATAGACCTGGTATTGCGGATATATTTAGTTTATTGTCTTCCCTGTCAATATTCAAAAGTTCATCACTAAATACCTTAAATTAAAGTAGTTATGTGGGTTTTTGTCAGGCTTGTTTATAAATAAATTTGCACCGAGCACAATGATTTATTTTTATTATTTTGAATTATTTCAATTTATTATTGAGCCCTTTCGGATTGCCTTTAATCTCATTCCACAGACTTCATATTGCAAATATATTCAGTTCAATACCTTTTCTGTCAATATACAAAAGTTCATCACGAAATACCTTAAATTGACGGAGCTATGTGGATTTCCGTAAAAAGTGTAATTTGGCTCATTTATTCATCGATCTTAATTGTAGTGGACACATGTATTTAGCCAAGAACTGGGGTTTGTTATTGTGCATTTCCAGTTCTCCTGTCTTAGAGCTACCTTGTGAGTAATCGTATATATTCTTTACTTATATTTTCAGATGTATGAAAAGACCACAATGGCGAAGCCCAATTCAAAGGTGAAAGCTACACAATATAGTGCTCCAAGCAAATCATTTTCCACACAAACTGCCTCAGTCATGACAGCTGATAAGGGAACAATGTGCTGTATGCTCTCTGACCCTGACCCCGTCCCTAAAGAAGACTCAGATGATTCCTCTGACTCAGATGGTGAGGGATCTGACTGTGAGATGACAAATGACCCCACGTATGACCCTGTTGCAGATATGGAAATGAGTTGGTCTGATGATGATGATGACGATGACAGTGACAATGCAAATGAAACAATGTATGTGTGGTTGTATATTATTAACCCCATTCAAATATAAACGAAAGATGAACATAATTAAATAAATAATTATTTATTATTTATCAGACCTGGAATCTTACTAAGTTATTAACATTGTAATATGTTAAACAAAACCCAGATAAATGGTTATCAATTTAGAGAGATGGTGATTATTTGTGCAATATAAATGTCTCTTATAGGCCTATCCTTTGATTAAAATATTTCAGAAAGCCTGAAGTGACTGAGGATGATGACCGCCAGTTCATAGTTTATGCCTCTTCCCTGCGCCTCCTACTCTCAGCATGTTTCGTTTGTTTTGCACCATGCAAAGTATTCATCAAATTCATCAAGGGGACGGCAGTCACATAGGAGTCAGTCTGCCCCAACCAGCATACCCATACATGGACTTCTCAACCAACCAACAAAGGAATGCCAGAAGGGAATCTAACACTAGCAGCCAGTTTGCTATTTTCTAGATGCAGTGCAGTTAAAGTGATCAATATGTTTAAATTTTCAAAAATCGCCACAATTTCTGTCAGAACTTTTCAATTAATTCAAAGAAGCTACCTCGTACCTGCAATATCAAATGTTTGGGAACGACAACAATTTATTCTATTCAGCATGATTCAAGAACTAAACAAAAAAATATCAGTTGGAGGTGATGGGCGTTGTGATTCGCCTGGTCACTGTGCTAAATATGGACTCTATAGTTTGCTTGATGTTGTGAGTGGCCTGGTCATCTCGACCCAACTGATACAGGTAGGGACATGAAAATATATGAATTGTTTTAATGCTATTTGGTCATGATTCTTCATTGTACCTAGTAATCATAAAAAAAATGATATTTTGCAAAGCTTACTTCCCCCCTGAATGTGTCCATACATTGTACTTCTTTCATTTAAGAGTGATAACTAATTTTATATTGTGATATCATATATACTGAAATGAAACTCAAAATAAAACACTCAAATATTGATGATTTTTATGTTTTCAGTGTAATGAGGTTGGGTCTTCTGCTGCCATGGAAAAGGAGGGGTTGATTCGATGCTTCAAAGAACTGGTTGAGAATAAAGTTCAAGTTGGAACTATATGATTACAGACAGACATCCCAGCATAAGGAAATACATGCGTGAAAACTGGCCAGAGATATTGCATTACTTTGATGGTTGGCATATTGCAAAGGGTAAGTATATGAAATTTGTGATATTGCTAAATTGTAACTAAGCCCCTTTCCTCACTTAGTTCTAGCTACTGCTATTACCAATTTAGAAACATTAACCAATAGTCCGAAACATTGGAAATAAAATTCAACAATTACAAACCTATGAATCAAGACATCATTAGGCTTTTACAGGTTCATTTATGTAAGTATTAAAGAATTAACATCTCAACCCAGACAAATGTATATCAGACATTCTCATGATATATGGAATAAATGTGGGTGGGGTTATAACATAGTTTTACTTGAGCTTCCTATACTAATGTGACCTATCCATCTATTAATACAGGATTGAAAAAGAAACTTCTAAAGCAGGGTCAGAAAAAGGGTTATGAAATAATTCGTCGCTGGACCACATCACTTATCAACCATCTGTACTGGTCAGCAAGCTCAAGTGGGGGAAATGGGAAATCAGTCCAGGCAAAGTGGTCGTCAGTCTTGAGGCATGTTTGTGACGTACATGTGAGCCATGGAGATGAATTTCCATCCTGTGAGCACAAGCCCCTTGGAGAGAGAGAATGGTTCAAATCAGGTAAGGAAAGAGATGTATTAAATGATTTTTCTACTTTATTACATATGCAATGACACAGTTCAGTGATAAGCCAATATTTCAAAATGTTCACAAAATAATTTACTAATAGAATACCAGTCTCAGTTGTACTACCTGCATTCGGGGCCCTCAGTATGTTACATGATCATTACTATATTTTTGTAGGCTCAAGAGAGCACAAAGCCTTAGCAACGACTGTGAACAACACTTACATAATGAAAGATGTCGCACACATGTCCCCTGTTGACCAAACCTCAGCTTTGGAGGTATTCCACAAGCTTGTGTGCTTCTTTGCACCCAAACAAGTCCACTTTCCGTACGGCACTATGAAAGCCAGGTAAAAATGCTGATGGAATTGTGATCATATTATTGTATTTGATATGTCATAATAATGTAGTTATTTATATAGATAAAACGGTATAAAGGCTAGGTATTCACAACAACTTCTTCACCTCCAAGCTGTTTATTACCTCTGCTATTACTATCGAGATGCATTATACATTTTGTGATACTCATAATACCCATTATTTCCCTCCATCAGGTGTTTACTTGCAGCGATGCATTTTAATGAAAACGCTGGACGGAATCAACAGGAAGACAAAAACGGAACCCTTATGTGGCGAGCCACATATCCCAAGTACCGAGGAGGTGATGGGATCTTGAAACCAGTTCGGGGACCCTGCACTTATGGTAATTTGTCTTTGATATAATATGCTACAGCATACAGGAAAAGAATATAACAGTACATGAAACCATCCATTTCAACAAGCACATACAAATGTTTGCTGATGAAGGGACTGAGGAAGAATTGTTAACTATTTGGTATTTTGTGTTGCATTATAATATGTCCTTCCTGTATGACAGAAAACATATGATACACATAGCCATTATACTTTGATAAATACCCACTATCTAAAACTGGTTATCAATGTTTTCAGATTACGTAGAACCACTGATAGACGAGGTGAGGAACCTCAGAGCGCTCTACCCTACCTACAAAGAGGCGGGAAAACTAACTGTAATGGCTCCTCCACCTATCACAGAAACCCTGGAGACAGTGCCAAAGGACGAATTAGTGGCACGTCATTATAAGCGTTTTATTGTTCCCAACAGCAATGGTGATTGAATTTACGATATCTATCATTGTACAACAACAATAATAATGGGTGGAACTTTAGTCAAACTGCTGATGATAATGTATTAGCCTTTACCATGGTGATAGATATAAGACATGAGTTTAAAAAACAGTTTGTATCTGGATGTAAAAAGCATCAACGCAGGTCGTTTATGTTTACACATTATTTATTCCTTAACACCAACATGTTTATACAGAATTATTCAGTGTGTACCTCTCTCATGTTAACTTATAGTGTTGGGGACAACCAAAAACAGTATTTGATATTTCTCGATTACATTCAATTCAGTTCAAAATGTTAATATATAGGGAATCTAAACCCATGATAGTAATCTGATGGGAACTCCTTTCGTATGCGCAGCACAGCACAAGCTGGTATGACTCTCCTGTTTTTCCTGCCTAGTCGTCCATGTACCCAACGAGTAAACCTTCTATATGCGATGTACCTCATGATTCTGGGGAAAAAAATGATATCAACTATTAAAATATTACCCAATGTATATACTGGTATCCACAGAAGCTATTTTACGAGAACGAAATTGTATTTAAAGTGTTTCTAAATGAAATCAAATTCCTTAAGGTATAACACTGCATTCGACCAGAGAAGCTGTAAATGGTTGAAGAGAGTGGATAGATATGTTGAACAAATGTATAAATTGTAGTAACGAAAAATGTAAGGAGGTGAAGATATATAAGAATTACCAAAAGGTTAAGCTATGGTCGATAGGTTGTCATATTGTCATTATCCTACACTTGCTGTTGAGTCCCTATTCCCCAGCATTGGCTTGGGGGGACTCCCATGCCTGAAGAGTACAGTCCTGAATTCCAGGTGTAGTCTTTGGGCATTCTGAGCGGACTCTTTAATGAAAGAGTCCGCTGCTAAGAGTCCTCTCAGATGCCTGAGCGGACTCTTTCATTAAAGAGTCCGCTCAGGTATCTATTGCAAATAATTTTGAACTAGGATTGGCCTGGATTCGAACCCAAGACCTCTCACATAAGTATAGGCTGGCAAGTAGAGTTGAAGGCTCTACCCACTCAGCCATAGAGGCTCAGATAGGATCTGTTGTGTATAGCATAATATAATTCCTGAAATAGAAAATGTGATGTGTCACAGGAAAATGAGTCAAGCGGAGTCCAATGATGGTAAACATTGGGGAGAAGTATATCTTATTTAACCAGTTGGAATTGTGTGAAGTTATATAACTAATAAACAATTGAAGTTGGAGGATAAGCATGCTAGAGGACTCGACTCTGTTCTCTTAGTGAATATGAGTCCTACCAGGGATAGCTTATTAAATATTAAAAATGAAACCTGCTACAGTAAATTGAATATATTCCTTTGTTCTAGAATCCAATGAGAGAAATAGTAAATGTTCATTATAACATTATGAAGATTTGGAATTTAGAGAATACAAATCAATGTTGCAAATTATATCGAACACATCCTGGTGGTGAGAAGGCAAGAAAAGTGTTATATGAATCAGGTATAATTATATTACTCAAAATCTCAAAATCCTATTTTTGCAACTTGTGACTCCTTTCCCTGTAGCACATCACTTATGTGTTGGTGAAGACCAATATAGAACAGTGGTAGGAAGTGTAAGGTGTTGTGAATAATTCGAGGTAATGGCAAATGTGTATTGGGACTGGATTGGCCAATAATAAACAAACAATCAAAGTTGAGAATACTGGTCACTGATGAGGCAGTGATCGTTGTTATGTGATTAATTTCTCGAGATTTTGTGTCTGAGGCATTTGCTTGAAAATAAACCCCAAGGCCCGAAGGGCCGAGGGGTTTATTTTCAAGCAAAAGCCGAAGACACAAAATCGAGGGAATTAATCACTTTAATAGCCGATTTTTGGATTCAATAACACTGTTTAAACACATATTAACAAATATTAGGCTCAAAAAAAGGTTTTAGATGTACTTACAGCATGAAGAACTCCAATAATTTAACTCCTTAACTCCAATACATAGGTTACTATTTTACATCTGACATGGAAAGGACCGAGTCAAATGCAGCCTTTATAACGTCCAAATTAGCATGTTTTACACATTTTAACCCATCACATTCTAATATTTAGATTATTTTACCTCTTTCTAACCAATATCACATATGTACACGTAATCATAACTTCACAATGTCGTTTACGTCAGCCGCACTCTCCGTTCCAGAAACAAACGAAGCTTCCAGTTTTTGCATGCAACCAAGCATCAGACTTCCGGTTTACGAATGCCGTATCCGTGTGTCTAGGGACTTAAAAAAGAAATGAATAAAAGATTTGAATCGGTAGAAATGTTTTAAATGTGGTTTTAGCCCGATAGCGACGTTTTCCTCTATGGAAATCAAGTAATAAATGAATGGCGATTTCAGAAACCCTGTGTTTACTCTCCGCAAGTTTGAACCGCTTTAGTCGGAATCTAAATGACAACGCGACGGCTGGCCGAATGAACCTCCAGCTACAACAGCCAATCAGAGATGCGTATTTACTTATGTTTATGTTCAGCGAGCCGGCCTGTTTTTATAAGGATCCGCTGCTTGCTATCCAAAGCATCGGAGACTTCCGGTTCTCGAATGCCGTGTTGCGTGTGTCTAGGGACTTAAAAAAGAAATAAATAAAAGATTTGAATCGGTAGAAATGTTTTAAATGTTGTTTGAGCCCGATAGCGAAGATTTAGTGTACGGGAATCAAGTATTCAATGAATGGCGATTTCAGAAGCCATACATGCCTGCCAAGGTAAACCAGAAAAGATGTGGAACTTTCGGCATAGCCACTCATGTGCACGTTCACTTGGCGTTGCATTGTGTACGGTAGTCTATATAGCGCACGGAGGATTTCATTCGAAAGTGACCCACACGTCAACAAACTGAGGCTTGCACGATGTCTGGCACGATGTCTACTGTGGCGGAATTGACAAATGGATTATTCCCTATTTCGTTGCTTACCACCATTCAGCAAGCGGATCATGCTAAGAACAAGGATATTTGGAACATTATCGGTGATTTTGGAGCTATTGGGAGTGATATTTAGGCAGTTGTACAGAGTCTGGCTTGTTTCGTCTGAGTGTCACTGGGAGACAGCCATTGTCACAACATCGCTTGCACGATGTCTATCATCGTCACGTTATGGCGAACCCTATGCCCTAAATACTTAAAAATGGCTAATATTTCCATCGAAAACAGTGAAGAAAAGACTTTAATGTGACCAGGACTTTATACACGTTCAAAAATGAACGCGGAATCGACGACAAACAACTAATTGATGAGGTAAGTGATTGAGTGGAAACGCCGGCTGGGGTTTATTTTAACTACATCCGAAAAATAATTCTACATCCGAAAAATAAACCTCTGAATCCGAAAAATAAACTACTACATCCGTTTTCCGGTTTGACGACTTCCTGTCCAAACAGTAATTTATAAGTATCCAGAACCCCAGCAGAATCCAAAGATCTGCTATTAAAGGGTGATAGGGGGTGGGTGGATTTGGTCACTTCAATTATAAACAAACAATTGAAGTTGGAGGATAAGCATGCTAGAGGACTCGACTCTGTTCTCTTAGTGAATATAATTGTCTTCGGCCTAAAGGCCTCAGACAATTATATTCACTAAGAGAACAGCCTCTCGTCCTCTATCCTACACATAGAAGGCTAGAGTAGTTTATGTTAAAACGATCGGTTGGTGTTTTCATTTTGTGGGAAGTGAATCAAGTTTTTAGTTTAAGAAAGAGTGGTGACAGATCAATTGAAAATCAAAAAGAAAAGTGTGTTAACGCAGGATGTGTCTTAGCTATGTAAAAGCCCAGGTGGCAGGTATATTCGAATAAAACTCTTTAAAAACAAAAAAATATACTGGTATCCACTGTTCCTTCATGGTGATATTTTGTATGAATGCTAACACTTGATCGTCAAAAACGCTTTAAGATTTTCATGAAATGTCAACTACATTGGGTACCAACATATGTCTATTAAACTGTCTCAAATTTTCATCAACAAATATTTATTTTTTCATTGTTTTTTGTAAGTCGTTGCAAATGCAACATTGTGTTTTAAAAGAAAAAAAATTACTATTCCTTTTCGGAAAAGTATCTGACTGTCTATGCCCTTATTTTGAAGAACTATACATGATTTTTACTTAATTTAAATTGTATTCGATAGCCACATATGTCTATTAAACTGTCTCAAATTTTCATCAACAAATATTTATGTTTTCATTGTTTTTTGTAAGTCGTTGCAAATGCAAGATTGTGTTTTGATAATAATACATACTCATTTAGTGGTTCATCATCTCCAAATAACCCTTCATCTAGAACGAAATCATACACTGATGCCTCTAACACAAAGGGATTCAGGCAATTTCCTTCGAAACCTATTATGCTCTGTGATGCAGGTATGGGTTGTTACTGACAAGATGTCTTGTAGTCTTGGTACTGATTGGCAGCAAAGATTTTCCCCGTCAGATGGCATATCAGAACATCCCCCGCAAGAGCACCTGAAATATATATTTTTGATCAATACTTTTTCCGAACCTTAACTTTATTACATCAGCACATAGTGGGGGAGGAAATTGGTGAATATCATAAGAATCGTGCAAATCACGACACCTTTTTTAAATTTTGCATGTTGATAGTATAGACCATGAGGTATTCAAAAACCACCGGCTACACGCTGGCAACCCCCCCCTGGTGGCCAGTAGCTACAAAATTCAAAATGGCTGACCAAAATATCAAATGTACAATATCTTCGCTTTTACTGACTGTATCGTCAAGTGTAATACCAATTTATAGATGTTTTTGACTATGAGGAATCCATTTCCGAAGGTCATTTTTAGATTCAAGGTCATTTTCAAGGTCAAAATCCAAAATGGCTGCCGCTGTAGAACAAGAATCTCATATCTCCACTACAACCAGCAACATACACTTGTATAATACCATATTTCTATGTTATATGTTGTCAGCAATCTATTTTAGAAATCGTTGATCTGTTTGTAGGTCACTTTTAAGGTCAAATTCAAGGTCAAAATGCAATACGGCCACTATTCAAAACAATAGGACCCTATCTCAGCACTTACAATCATTATATCTATGTGTGATGCCAGTTTGATTTAAGGTGTGTGATTTAAATTTTGCATGTTGATATTATAGACCATGGGGTATTCAAAAACCACTGGCTACATGCTGACAACTACCCTGGTGGCCGGTAGCTGCAAAATTGAAAATGGCTGACCAAAATAGCATTTGTACCATATCTCCGCTTCTATTGACTGTATCGTCAAGTATAATACTACTTTACAGATGTTTTTGAGTATGAGGAATTCATTTCTACAAGTTATTTTAACTTTCAAGATCATTTTCAAGGTCAAACCTCAATATAACCACCACTGATAAACCAAAATGTCATATTTCAGCTCCACTTTACACCATAAACATAGACCAGCTTGCCTATGTTTTAGGTTGCAAGGAATCCATTTTGCTAACTCATTATTCTGTTCCAACTGTATTTCCAAGGTCACAATCCAATATGGCCACTACAGGGTACAACAAATGTCATATCTCTGGTCCTGTTTGCATTGCATCTATATGGTGTTGTACATAATGAAGTCTATGTTTCTTTTTTGCACTTTTTTTGATCTCAGCCCTAATATAAGGATCAATATACAGATATGACACATGAGGTTGGGGTGATTAAGTCACTCACTTATAAATAGCCAGCACAACCACCACCTGTCATTCTTTAGTACTCCAGAGTTGGGGAAAGAGAACTTGTATTTCTATCTCTGACTGAAGACTATCATAGGTGCTACACAAACCTGTATTGCATATACTGCCCTTGTTTTGCCTTTATACTCGAGTTCATACCATGGGCCTTGACCAAAGCCAAAAGCATAGTATTAAGTTGCTTAAAGAGAACAGTGGTCCAAAAAGCCTGTATGGCCAGGTTGAAGAAAAAAATTGTAATTGAACTCTCAAAGGCAGAAGTTCTTGAGGGTCTTGGGGTGATTGAGAAATTTGAATATGCAAGCATCCATACAACTACCTCTGACTCCATTGAACACCTGAAAAGCTTTGTATGTGAGCAGCAGAAATTCCTTAATTACCTCAAACTTCTGCTTGACCTTGTAGATCAGGAGCTAATCATCAATCCTTATGAACAGACATGCACTCTTTGGAACTGCCTTCAGGATTTGCCAACTATTGGAAAAGCCATGTATTTAAAATTTGTAGAGGAGCAGATTGAGGAGTGTACCACACCACTCTGATCTCATCCCCAAGGCAAATCTCTATATCTTCCTCTGATGACCTGCAGTGAACTTAAATAAATGCAAAGACAAACTGGCATCATTGAAAGCTTCTGCAGCAGTTGTGACACAAATGTTACACATGGCTGTTGTAATACATATCATTAAACCACAGTGAGCCAATGTCTTTGATGAATATGCTGGTTTACATCTCCTGCCTTTCATGGAAAATCAGATCAATACATGTGCCACAAGAATAGATGCCATCTGGGATTGCTATCCTCAGGATTATCTAAAATATCAATCACATGTGAAACGTCTTGGTGAGACAGTTGCTCAAAGAACAAGAGTTTCAGAAAAGGTCACCATCTCCCAACAGAAAAGATTGGCAGGCTTTCCTGAAAGTTAGTGAGAATAAAGATCAACTCCAGTTTCTATCTAATGAGCTTGTGAAGGCAACTTCCAGATCCAATTATCAGCTCTTGACAATAAAGGGAGAACTTGTGCTGTCTAACAAGCTATTAGAATTGTCTGACATCACTCCATGTGAGCATGAGGAGGTAGACTCACGGATGAGGCTGCACATGTGCCATGCTTCCATTGGTGGCCATACGAAAACTTTCCTCTGGACTGTTGATTCTGATGTCATTGTACTGTCTGTCCACCGCTTTACAACAGTTCAAAGCCTGGGGCTTATTGAGTTGTGGGTTGACTTTGGAAGCTGACAGGCATACACTGATATACCAGTTCATGAACTTTCTATGCAGCTAGGCCCCGATAATTGTAAATCCTTCCATTTTTTCATGCCGTTACAGGTTGTGACATAACATCTAGCATGTTAGGCATTGGGAAGAAATCTGGACAGAATGCTTGGATGAACTTTTACTGAAGTAACTGGAACAATGGTTGGCTTAATTGAAAATCTGCAAGAGCTGACAGAGGATTCCCTCCATATGTAGTGCATGGAGCAACTTACAGTGCTCATATACTGTCAGAACTGTTGCTGGGTAACAGTAAATGCTGCACGAAGATTTCTGTTCACTCACTGTCTCAGGTCCCTAGAGAGCATACCCCTAGTGCAGCCTTGTACCAGCATGTTAAAAGAACAATTTTGGTGTCCGCTTTCATTTGGCATCCAGCCTTGGAGAAGCAATTATGTCTGCCAGATCCTGCAAAGTATGCTTGGGAATGGAATTGATGCCTCGAGACATGGGTCCCATATTGGACTGACTTGGGAGACGCTAGTGCAACCTGTTCACTAATGCTTCACTGCACTTGCATGAAAGCATGTAAACGGAGGTGTGAATGTTTCAAAGATGGATTGAGGTGCCCACCATCGTGCAAATGTCAGGGTGGATGCTACAAGAATTTTGCAGAATTTAAACTTTTTTATCCTTAATATTGAACTAAAAAAAATAAAGAGTAATAGCTTTGGACCTTAGAAATGACCTTGAAATGCAAAAAGGGCCCCAGAATTGGATTCCTTACACCTTAAATCATAGACTAACCGGTATCATACATAGATATAGTGATTGTAGGTGCTGAGGTCCTATTGTTTTGAATGGCTGCCATTTTGCATTTTGACCTTCAAACAGATCAATGATTTCAAAAATAGATTGCTAGCAACATATAACATAGAAATATGGTATTGTACAAGTGTATGGTGCTGGCAGTAGTGGAGATATGAGATTCTTGTTCCACAGCTGCAGCCATATTGGATTTTGACCTTGAAAATGACCTTGAATCTAAAAATAACCTTTGGAAATGGTTTCCTCATAGTCAAAAACATCTATAAATTGGTATTACACTTGACAATACAGTCAATAGAAGCGGAGATATGGTACATTTGCTATTTTGGTCGGCCATTTTGAATTTTGCAGCTACCAGCCACCAGCGGGGTTGCCAGCATGAAGCCAGTGGTTTTTGAATACCTCATGGTCTATAATATCAACATGCAAAATTTAAATCACACACCTTAAATCAAACTGGTATCATACATAGATATAGTGATTGTAAGGGCTGAAATAGGGTCCTATTGTTTTGAATAGCGGCCGTATTGCATTTTGACCTTGAATTTGACCTTTAAAGTGACCTACAAACAGATCAATGATTTCTAAAATAGATTGCTGACAACATATAACATAGAAATATGGTATTATACAAGTGTATGGTGCTGGCAGTAGTGGAGATCTGAGATTTTTGTTCCACAGCAGCAGCCATTTTGGATTTTGACCTTGAAAATGACCTTGAATCTAAAAATGACCTTCGGAAATGGATTCCTCATAGTCAAAAACATCTATAAATTGGTATTACACTTGACGATACAGTCAGTAAAAGCGGAGATATGGTACATTTGCTATTTTGGTCAGCCATTTTGAATTTTGTAGCTACTGGCCACCAGGGGGGGTTGCCAGCGTGTAGCCGGTGGTTTTTGAATACCTCATGGTCTATACTATCAACATGCAAAATTTAAAAAAGGTGTCGTGAAGTGCACGATTCTTTGAAATTGCTCCCCCGCTAACAGAAAAACGGACGAGAAAGGTTGGCAATATGATGTGTTTGCATGGCAAGGTAATTATGTGGCTATTGTAGACCTATAGTATAGTTGCCAATGTCGGCAATATAAAGATGGGAAAGTACTGGAGAAAGTAGGCAGTATATATACTTGAAATAATCAAGGATAGATTAATGAGACAGACAATCAACAATTAAAAAGGTAAATACATCCGACTGACTTACCATTCATTCACTGTCCTCATGTCTGCTATTGCTGCAGGAGTTTCAGGCTCTGAATCTGATTCTGAGTCGCTGGAACTTTGGATTTCTGTGGTTCTTGTATTAGGCAATGCAAGTGGTTCAAATTGATATGGTCGGACTGGTGTATGCATATCAAAATTTAAAATTTCCTCATGGTTTTCCATTGACGATTCCATCCTTATTGATGTATTGGAATTACACCGTCTAATGCTGCTGAGGGTAGCGTTAGACTGGTCGCGCCTAGGGCATGGATGACGTCATAGCGCGAATACACACCCTAAACCAAGGCATAGCTAGCCCCATTTGCTCGCTCATAAAAAAGCTGTGAAAAACGGGCGTTAGTGTATTCTTTTCGGATTTTTTAACATTGGAGGTCATTATTAGACCCACCACCCATGTAAAACCGCTTTCATCTCGATTTTTATAATTTTCTTTACACTTCACCTTTAATAACCTCCAGGGTAACCTCCAGAGTAACAGTAGTTGTTAGATGACATTCTGAAACGTACCTTAGGTCGAGGCTGAACCCGACCCTGACCCCTAGAAGATCTAAGGGGATCAAAGGGAACCCAATACCCTGCCGCACCTGTCTAATGGGTTTTGACTTCTGGGACTAGACTGTCTGGCGCCATTATGACATATGGAAACATATAAATTATTATTAAGTACCTTAATGGGTTAAATCCCACCATAACCTTTAACCTGATAGGTATTATAATGGTAAAACCCCTAACCCTTAACCCCAGAACCCTGACTCCAACCCTGACCCCAACCCTGACCTTTAACTCTTAATCCTGATCCCGACCCTGACCTTTAACTCCAGGCACCTGCACATCTGGATGTAACACATTAGACCCTGACCTTAGACCTTAGAGATTTACATGAAGTCAGGAGATATGATGGATTGATGCACAGGGGAGATGAGACATGAGAGATGATAGGTTACAGGTGTCATGAAGTGGAGATTGGTGGAACTATTAAAGGATGAAAGAAAGAAATCAGTAGATAACAGTTAGCTGCAGATATCGGTTTTAGCTTTGAAGTGAGCTGTAAGCATATACCTTATTATAATGGATAAAAACCTACCCCCTCGCATATGACCTTAGACCTTAGACCTTAGACATTCACCTAAGACATTGAGTTGTGTAAATTTTGATCGTTAATCATAACTTTGAGATATTTAATACACATACATAGGAAGGAGTCAGCGAGATTGAAGGTGGGAGGTTTATAGGTATATATAGAGGAATAGAGCAGGTCTTATTTTCATTACGACCGTGATATCTTGAGAGAGCAGTAAGGGATACATGAACATTCACCTATAATCAATTAGAATTGGAATTACTTTTAATTGATTGACAACATTGTGATATGCTGATATTGTGATATATTGATAGTGTGATATTTAGTTGCAATATAAATACATTTGTGATATGCAAAAAGGATATACATACATAATTGAATGAATATGGCATTTTCGGATTGGGAATTGCAATTAATTACTCGAGGATTTTACGATCGACTATCATTGGTGATATGGGCTTTGGAGAACTGTGTTCTTTCTCATCGCATTGTACAAGAAAGACTTAGGACCTTAGAATCTACACCAGAACAGGTAAGTTTAATAATTGTTTTAAATTACAATACACTAGTATACACATTAAGATTAATCAAAATTAACAAATGAATGAGTGAATGAGTGAGTGAGCGAGTGAGTGAGTGAGCGAGTGACTGGATTAGCGACTAAATATATGAGTCAAGATTAACCGCGTATGTAAACAAGTTTTATTTAATCTATTTATAAAATTAACAAATGAATGAGTATATGAGTGACTGAGTGAATGACTGAGTGAATGAGTGAGTGAGTGAGTGAGTGAGTGAGCGAGTGAGTGGATTAGCGACTAACTAACTAACTATATGAGTAAAGATTGACCCGCGTATGTAAACAAGTCTTATTTTATCTATTTATGATAGGTGCAAGCGAGAGGGCAACCTTCAACTAATTGCTTTAACACGATACACACACGCGACGTGAATCAACAACATAAGTCACACCACTTTGGTTTATTCGGTGAACACCACAGGCGTACGACATGTCAGTACTTTACTGGTGCAACACCTGACACCTCCATAAATGACAACACAGCAAGACGTAGAGATAAGGGCGATATAGGGAAACATCCGCGTCCCTCATCTTCAGGCTATAATAACAATAACAGAGGTGCTAATGGGTGTGAAGTACGGATCTACAACTGCCCATTTTGTAATGTTCAGTTTAGAACTAGGAATGATTGTGAAAATCATCAGACTACATGTTCAAAAAGAAGACAGAATACGTTAGATATTAATTACACATGTGATAACTGCAAGAGAACATTTGCATCT
The DNA here is from genome assembly GCA_942159475.1 of Sthenelais limicola. NCBI lineage: Eukaryota > Metazoa > Annelida > Polychaeta > Phyllodocida > Sigalionidae > Sthenelais > Sthenelais limicola. The sequence goes on along the minus strand of OW804099.1, from coordinate 9,259,528 downwards.
AATGTAGCACTGAGATTACACAGAAGACATTGTCGTTCGGATAAAGGTTTTCATAAGTGTAAAAAATGCAACCGACTGTTTAATTCTTCTCAAAGCTTGAACAATCACATGAAAAGCTGTCTTAATAAGCAAAACAATTCTCCATCTCATAAATGCACGACATGCAACAAACTGTTTAATTGTTCTCAAGCGTTAAATATTCACATGAAAACATGTTTGAAGAAAATTCAATGTAAATACTGCAATCGTAAAACGTTTAAGTCTGAGAAGGCTGCAACACTTCATGAAGGAAAATGTCCTGCTCGGACTCCCTGTAGCGTTTGCGGTCATAAAAGCAAGACCGCTAAAGATAGAATTGCACACGACAGGCAACATGCTAAGGAAAGAGCTAGATTTACATGTAGGAAATGCTTCCAAAAATTTGCAAACAGGAGAGATTTGATATATCACCGATCAGTTATGCATGGAGGAGCAGACAATGGTCAGGCATTACAAGATGAACCTTGGGCTAGACAACCCTGGATTGATGAAGAGAATAGAATAAACGATGATTTGGATTATATTTTTAGAGCAAACAGAGGTCATATTCTAGCAAATCACAGACGCGGTAACTTAGCATCGATTTATAATTTCCCAACAGATGATATTTCCGGAGGAATTGAAGAATTAATTAGACATTTAGAAACAGTATTTGAACAACAAACAAATACGTTTAAGATAAACCTATCTTTAGGATTGGTATTAAGGCACAGAGAAAGGGATGAGTTCAGATACTTTGTTGGTCATAATAATAATACATTTTTTAATGAACCAATCCAAGTCTCATCAAGAAGAGATTTACAGAATGTTATTGAGACATTACGTCAGATGGATTGGATGAACTATTATGCAGTCAATAGACCGAATACAAAATGGGAATTGTACATGGTAACAAATATCTTAATTTATGTTACCAATACATACTATCCCTTAGGGAAAGGCAACCTTCCTGATCACATAAGAAATGACCCATCAATTAGGGGACTAGACATCCATAGAAGCGGAACTCCTATCAAAGATAACCTATGTATCTTTAGATGTTTATCCGCTCATGCTGGGAAGGATGATAGATGTATGGAAGAGACATCTGTTAACTATTATCATGACTGGCGGAGATATTTAGGGGAACGACTGGACATATCAATTCCTAATAATCCCAAGGCATACAAAGGTTTAGATTTCACATTTCTTCCAGAGTTAGAAAGATGCTTTAGTGTCTCGATAAACATCTATGACAAGCAACCTGACAAGTCTGTTATTGTTACATATCTATCCACCTCTGAATATGAATCTGTGATGTATTTGAATGTACATGAACACCACCTTTCTTATGTTATTAAATTTGAAGTGTACGCTCATAAATTTCAATGTTTAACATGCAATCGATTGTTTAAAAAGAATGAGTACTACAAGAAGCATTCCAAAGTATGTGGAAACATTACTCAGTTACACTACAAGAATGGGTTTCATACAAATCCAAAGACCATTTTCGAACAGATGGAAGAGTATGGTATTGTTGTTCCGCCTAATGATAGGATATTTGAATATTTTTCGGTCTTTGATGCAGAAGCGGTTCTTGAGAGAATTGACGAAGGATGCGCTGACAAATTAAAATGGAAGCAAGCTCACAGAGCGATATCCGTAGCTGTATGTAGCAATGTTCCTGGGTATACAGATCCAATTTGCTTTGTTAATCCAGATCTTAAAATGCTAACCAACTCTTTGACAGATTATTTATATGAAATTCAATCGAAATCTCAGGAACTATGTAAACAGAAATGGCATAATGTCCTTATTCAGTTGGAAGATTTGAAAAACAAATGGACTATAGATAAAGAGACAGATAAAGATAAGGAGGAAGGAGAGGAGGAGGAGAATGGCAAGAAAAAGGAGGAAGGAAAAGAGGAAGATCAAGTGCAGGAGGATGAGGAGGGGGAAGGGGAGGAGGAAGGGGAGGAGGAGGAGGAGGAGGAGGAAGAGGAGGAGGATGAAGAGAAAGAGCAAGAGAAAGAGAAAGAGAAAGAGAACAGCATTGAAACATTGAAAATACCGATTCAAAGCGATTGTTCTAAAATAATGTCACGAGCTGTTAATTGTCTTTATCAGAGATTTACAGAGTATATTTCCGTTCTTCCTGTGTTAGGATTTAACTCTTCAAACTATGATATAAACTTATTCAAGTCTGAAATTTTTGAAAGTCTGAACTTGGGAGATAATAAGAACTCGTTTGTTGTAAAACAAAACAATGCTTACATGTCAATATGTAATGAAAAACTTAGGTTCTTAGATATCTGTCAATATCTTGCACCTGGTACTAGTTATTCAAAGTTTCTAGCTGCATATCATGTCGAAGAAAAGAAAGGTTTTTTTCCTTATGAATATCTAGATGATCCGATGAAATTAGATGAAACAGAACTACCACCTTATGAAGCATTTTACTCAGAGTTGAAAGGGAAAAACATTTCTGAAGATGAATATAAACAGGTGAAAGAGCTTTGGATCGACGAAGGAATGCTAACTGTTAGAGATTTACTTGTGCATTATAATCTTACAGACGTTCGTCCATTTGTGACTGCTGTTATTAGAATGCAGAAATTTTATTTCGATCGCAACATTGATATGTTTAAGATATCATTATCTGTCCCTGGAATAGCCAGAAGGCTTCTATTTCAATCAGCTTTGAATGACGGGGCATATTTCCCAAGAATGGGTAATGCCAATGAAGATTTATACATGACATATAAGAAGAACATAGTTGGAGGACCTTCTATTGTGTTTCAGAGACATCACAAAGCAAATGAAACATACATAAGAGGAGGACAAGAGCTAGCTCAAAAAGTTATTGGATATGACAGCAATGCACTGTATTTATGGTGCATAGCTCAGAAAATGCCTACAGGATTTTTTGTGCGTAGAGATGCAGAAAAAGACTTTAAACCAGAAAAGCATTCTACAAATACTATAATGTATGTTTGGTTGGAGTGGATGCAGTACATATCTGGGGTTAAAATACATCATGCATTGAACAATTCCAATGAAGTAAGAGTTAATGCATATCTTTTAGACGGTTTTTCAAACTTATCAAATGGAGATAGAATTGCGTATGAGTTTTATGGGTGTTATTACCATGGCCATGATTGTATGAAGGGTCAAATGGATGAAGCTCGCAGAGTAAAAAGTTTTAATAGAACTAAAACTCGGAGAGAGTACATTCAAAGTCAAGGCATAAAGGTAGTAGAAATGTGGGAATGTGAATTTAGACTTGATATGAAATCCAACTCGGAAATAAAGGAATTTTCGAACAGATTATTTCCTCTGTTTTATCGAAATCATCCTAAGGAAGTATCCACTAATGAAATTCTAGAAGCTGTACAAAATGAGGAACTGTTTGCTTCGGTGGAAGTGGATATTCGTATTCCTTCGGAATGGGCAAGAAATAAGGAGAAACATTTACCTCCTATGGAATACTTTGGGGAGATGTCTCCATTATTTTGCACAACTGACATTCCTATGGACGAAATAGGAGAACACATGATTCAATACATGAATGAAAACAATTTATCTACTAAATCTAGAAGATTACTTGTAGGTGGTTTGTCAGCTACAAAAATTCTTATCTGCACACCATTGCTCAAATGGTATCTCGATATTGGGCTTGTTGTAACTCGCATTTATCAAGTTGTTGAGTTTGTTCCTCAGAATTGTTTTGCTTCGTTTGAAAAGGAAATAACAAACGCAAGACGAAAAGGAGATAGGGATGAATCTCAGGCAGTTATAGCAGAATTATTTAAGCTCGTAGGGAACAGTGCCTATGGAGGGGTCATTCTCGACCGCCAAAACCATAAAAATGTTTCATATTCCAAGGATATAATGAAAGTTTCCAAAAAGGTTAACGCTCCGCAGTTTAGAAAACTAACAGAACTAGCGCCTGATTTCTGGGAGATTGAGTCTGCAAAGAAGAGGATCGTTTTAGATCTCCCCATATATCTAGGTTTTACAATATTACAGTATGCCAAGCTTAAAATGTTGCAATTTTATTATGATTGTGTGGATGTTTATTTACACAGAAATACGTTCCAATATAATACCATGGATACAGACAGTGCATACTTAACCCTGTCTAAATCAAACTTTGAATCAGCAGTCATACCCAGTAGAAAAGCTGAATATTTGGAGGCAATATACAATCGATGCTCAGATAGTATGAATGCAAAATGGTTTATACGACAGTGCTGTGAGAAACACAAGAATTATGATCGTAGAGCTCCCGGAATAATGAAAGAAGAAGCTACAGGTGATGAGATAGTAGCATTAGGAAGCAAAACATATGTGATAAGCAATGGATGTGATACAAAACTGAGTTGTAAGGGTGTGAACAAATGTCGTGTATTAAATCCAATCGACCTTTACAAATCGGTACTGGATCATCGATTGATTAGAGAAGGAAGTATTAGAGGTTTTAGAGCTGTGAATAACACAGTTTTTACGTATACGCAACAACGAAATGCATTTTCATATTTTTATTGCAAGCGTATTGTTAGTCAAGATGGAATACCTACTACTCCGCTCATGATAGATTTATGTCCTTGGTCTTTAGTTCCAGACTGGTATGCATTCTCTGGCAAATCAAATCCACTCTCTCCTGAATATCCATGCGATCTGATATATAGAGGCTTTACATTCTCATCAGCAGAACATTTGTATGTTTTTAGAAAAGCCATATATTTGGGAGATACAGATGCATCTCAAGAGTTAACCAAACAGTTTATATCATTGTGCGATATACAAGCTATTCACAAGAGAATTAAGAAAAGCACAAAGTGGAATGCTGTGATGGATGATGTGATGGAGGACATAGCTATTCTAAAAATAGAATCATGCGCGGACGTATCAGATACCCTAAATGCTTCAGCCAATAGACCTCTAGTCTATGCTTGCAAAAGAGAAAGATACTGGGGAGCTGGAGTATGTAGCAGGGTGCTATTGCTTACTACAGAGTCAGAGCTAAAAGGGAGAAACCAACTAGGTAAAATATGGGAGGAAATTCGAATGCTACTTTATGTTGATGCTCAACAAGACATTTAGGAATTGAAAACAGAGGAAATATAAATACTGTCATGGAAGTTGAAATTCCCAGCTTCATATTCTATTCTCCAGCTACAATAAATATCACAGGGTGTACAAGCTCAGGTAAATCCTGGTGGACTAAACGACTGATTGAACACAAAAGTACAGCTTTTCAAATACCTCCTACAGAAGTGATATATTGCTATGGCGCATGGCAAAAAATGTTTGAAGATATGCCAGGGGTTACGTTTCAAAATGGTTTACCTGATGATATAGATAGCATAGGAGATGGACATAATCATACACTGTTGATATTAGATGATTTAATGCAATTAGTTGTGGAAGATCCTAAAGTTCAACAACTATTCATTCGAGGATCTCATCATAGAAATATTACGGTTATATATTTGAATCAAAATATGTTTTGTCAAGGTCGATATGCTCGAACAATAAGTTTGAATTGCCACTATTTGGTTTTGTTTAGAAATCCCAGAGATATTCATCAAATTGCAACGCTAGGAAAACAGCTAGGTTTAGGAAAGCTTTTAGTTGAGTCTTATAAAAGCGCCACATCAGAACAATTTGGTTGTTTACTTGTGGATTTGTCACCTCATAACAGCACTCAATATAAGTTAAAGAGCAATGTACTACCAAAGGAAAATAAATTGCAAATGGCTGACGATAAAGACAAACATGAAGCTGAAATGACGAACGATCGTGAGCCAGCTATTATTGTATACATATGAGCGACGCATCGAGAGGGCGCATACGTGCCTATGTGAAAACTGAGTATTTGTTGGAATGTGTGTCATAGCTGTAACGACCACAGAGTGCATAAGATGGGAATATTTGATGGAGAGAAACAGACAATAGACAATGTCTAAAATACTTATGAAACACAAAGATTACTTGAGACTTCTATTTAGTTGTTCAAGTAGATGTCAAACAGTTGCTTTGTTGGATACATGCACAAATGGACAAATTGAAGCCTTGGGAAATATTTTTATGAACTTGTTAAGTTTACCACTACCTCCTAAATCTAGGATCGTTGTTGTGAAAAGGAAATCTTTATTAGAGAAGTTATCTCCAAAGTCTAAACTATCAAAGAAGTCAAAAGCCGCCCTTATAAGTAAACATTATAGACTTATACTTGAGGTATTATCAGCAGTTGAAAAGCCTATATTGAAACTATTGTATCTTTGGGAACGAGAAGAATATCAGGATAGATTACTAAGAACATCTGAAACCGAATCATCATCATCAGAGGACAACGACGACGACGACCAGGAAGAGAGTGGCGAGGACGAAGCCAAGCACAAGAAGGAAAACAAAGGCGAAGTAAGACCAAATACGAGTAAAAGTTTAACTATTGATAATGAGGCGAATGATATTGATTCCGTATGAGAGATATCAACTATTTTTAAAACAAGCCTCTTCTCAAAAAAGTAGGATTACTGGTAAAGGAGATGGAAGTCAACCTGATTTAAACAGCACACCAAATAATACAGATTCTATAGCAAAATCAATTGAACAAGATCATGGAAGATACGAAGAAGAACTATCTGCTTATGATTCGAGAGAAATTCAAAAGAACTCAAAGGATACAGAAGAATGTGAAGATGTACTTCCTATGCTCACTAACAAGCTGTCTTCGGAGGAAAAGAAGAGACAGCTTTTAGAGCTTCTACAGGAAACATTGGTTGGTTATGGATCAAAAATTCCAATTAAAAAGCAAAGAAAAAAGAAAGGCACAAGTCAACCTTTAAGGTCTATTCCACCTCCACCGGGAATACCATTGACCAAGAAAAAGAAATCTAAACAAACTGACAGTGCGAAAAGTGGTAAAACCTGGAAGAATATATGGCAATAAATAAATGAATTAAGTATTTAACAAACGTATTTTTTTGTAAATCATTTCACAATGAATCAATATCTAACAAATGTATTCTATAATCCATCCGACCCCGATTCATTCGGAGGACCATATAAACTTTACAAAAGAGCTAAAAAAGATGGTTATCAATGGAGAATTAAAGATGTAGAAAATTGGTTAGATGAACAGGAAACATATACATTATTTAAACGTTCTCGACTAAGACCTAAGTCAACAAATGTCATAGTGTCAGACAAGCACTATGAATATGATATGGATACTATGAATATGAAAAAGTGGTCCAAATATAATGATAAATTTGCATTTGTTCTTGTAATTATTGATATTTTTAGTAGGGTGTCATATGTGTATCCTTTGTACACATTAGGTGGTAAAGAAATAAAGGATGTACTAGAAAAACAATTTCAAATATCAAAACCTAAAGTAGCAAGAACAGACGGTGGGACAGAATTTAATAATTCCTTGGTAAAGCAGCTATTTATCGATGAAGGAATTAGACATTGGGTAACTAGAAATACTCTTATAAAAGCTAATTATGCAGAAAGATTAATTAAAACATTAAAAACACGAATTGTGAAAATATTACATCACAATGATTCTCTTAGATGGATAGACATCCTTGATAAAGTTAATAGAGCGTATAATACTTCTTTCCATAGATCAATACGCATGACCCCATTCGAAGCATTGAAAGCTGACAAAGTTAAATTATGGAATATACAATATACACCAAAGTTAGATGACAAAGAAACTAAGAAAAAATTAGCAATTAGTAAGAGAACGAAATACACATCTGTAACGAAAAACAAAGCATCTCGCCCCAGATCAATTTTCAAATTTAAAGTCAATGACGTTGTTAGAGTAGTTTGGATGAAAAGAGCATTTTCTAGACAATATGATGTTCAAAATAGCTATGAGCTGTTTGTTGTAACAGAAGCATTTAATAAGGCAGGAATTGCTCATTACAGAATAAAAAGCTGGGCAAATCAACCAATTGATGGAATATTTTACAATGAGGAATTGGTAAAGACAATTGTCGACGATGATACTGTATATAAAATATCCAAAGTAGGAAAGAAAACTATCAGACGAAATGGCATTCCAGGTCGGATCGTCTCTTGGCGGGGTTGGCCTCGTATTTATGACAGTTGGGTGAGTGATCGCGAGATTAAAGATATCAGAGCCATATAAAGAGACACACGTGGAAATATACATTACATTCTAGTGTTAATAAAACAACAGAACAGACGGGTGAATACGTAGAGAAAAATACTTGATATGTATCTTTTCTTAAATTCATCTGACTCTCAAAACAGTCAACAGTTTAATACTCCTTGGGATTTTACAGTTGATCTTCCATTACCGATTCCTTTAAATGAAGGCAAGTGGAAAGTTGCACTAATTGATTTTAAACTTATTTCTTGCACTAAAATTGCTAAAAATGATGACATTTACATATATAGCAATATTATAGAGCACAAATCATATGTGTTGAATTCAAACCAACCAATCCTAAGAATTGTTGACATAAATAAACATTCAATTGAATCATCGGGCGCTGTAGATGCTGCCGAACTGCGTGACTATAGGGTTCCATATATTTGCTCATACTATATGAATGTATCGAGTGAGTATCTGAGACAAGTTAGGATATATATAAGAACAGCTCAGAACGCCATTCCTAGCATTGACACAGAGGCAGTGAGGTGTACGCTTCATATAAAGAAAGTAAAATGACTGGCTATATACACTATGTTCCTAGTACTTTATCATTTCAACACATAAATGAGAAGCAAAGAAGGATATTTTATCCTATTCAGAAAGGAGGAGGAACAGACAGTGACGGACCGCCTGTTAAAATGGTGACATCGTCGCAGCAGGCCTTAGATAGAGCCAAGTCTAATCTTAAGCGCAGCATCGCTGAGGATGCTTCTCCTCAGACAATATTTAATTCAAACCCTGTGAGTAAGCCGTCAGTTCCCGTCAAGAGAAGAAGGAAGCAAGTTGCGCGGCCGAGAAGCACAACTACTAGCAAAAAGAAAAAGAAAACTACCCAGACCAAAAGGAAGCCAAATATTCCAAAAAAGAAAAAGTCCAACGATTCCATTAGGAAATACAGGCGAAACTAAAATAAAATGTCTATGATCCTTAATGAAGCCGTAGAGGGATATGAAGAGAGGCTAGCGCTTTTTTCAGTGCCTCCTGTGGAAACGGGGATTTTGGAAATGAATTACCGCGATTATTACCCAGTTGGACAACTTGCTGGTAAAAACGTTCTTGAATTTGATATTCCTAATAATTCTAGTGAATACATATATTTAAAAGAAGCCAAACTCTATTTATCATTACAAATAGTAGGGGATGATGGACTACCGATTAAAAAAGTAGACAACGTAGGATTAATCAACGTTCCTTCATGTACGATCTTTAACCAGATGGAGATAAATTTGCAACAGACTACAATTACGACAACCGTTGGATCTCATTTTCCTTATAAAGTTCTTTTTGACGTTTTATTAAATAGTGGTTATTTTGAACAGAACACTGAACTGTTTGTTAGTGGATTCACAAAAGATGAACCCGGTTATATGGATACTTTACCAAGGTCGGGCAACATCGGAGCAACTAAGAGAGCTGTCCAAACAGAAGAAGGGAAAATAATGACAGTATCTACCCCTCTTCTTATGGATATCGCCCAAGTTGATAAGTGCATTATAAATGGCGTCCCAATAAATATCAAGTTTTTCCCCTGTACGGATGATTTCAGGCTAATGTATGCTCCCTATACACCCCCGCCATCTGAAACCCCTAAATCAGCCGCCACCGATAGCGGCGGCGAGTCTGACTCTGAATCCCAGACACCTGTTAGAACGAGCAGGCATTACTCATTACAGATAAAACAGGCCGTTTTAAAAGTCCCATTTGTAAAGGTTCACCCTGGATTACTTTTATCTCATGGGAAAAAACTTGAAAAGGAACCGGCTATATACCCATTTACTCGTTCGGATATAAAGTCATTCAACATCCCAGTAAACAGTTATGACTTTTCAACTGAAAACCTATTTCAAAGCAATATTCCCAAGAAGCTTGTATTGGGTCTTGTTTCTTCATCTGCCTTCAGTGGACGGTGTAATTTAAATCCATTTAACTTCAGACATTATTCGTTACGTCACGTGTCGTTTGAAGTTGGAGGGATAAGCGTTCCTGGAAGACCTTATGAGTTAGATTTTGAAGAGGGGAAGTATATTTCTGCCTACAGCTCTATGATAGAGTCCAGAGGGATCGGACAATCAAGCATACCAAATATTGACTATGCGGAATATGGGAAAGGATATCTATTAATAACGTTAAATTTAGAGCATACTAAATCGCAGTTTTATCAAAACCCAAAGAAGTCTGGAAATACAAGACTTTCGTTAAAGTTCAAAGAACCACTTCCAGAACCGGTCACTGTGATCTGTTATGGAACATTTGACTCTGTCATGAATATAGATTCAGCGAGAAATATAATCTTGCATCTTTGATCATAATGAATGAATTTGAAATTCATAAAGCTCTTTTGAATATTGATGTGTTGCGTCTGAATTATAAAATATATGTTTTACCCTATGATCTTTTACCAATGTATCCAGTTTGTCCAGCTGTGTACATAATTAATACTGGACCCTCATGGTCTAGCGGTTTGCATTGGACAGTTGCTTTATTTCCAACTCCTAAGAATGAATCTGTTCCTGAGTTCTTTGATAGCTTAGGGCGAAGAGCCAATGAATATAATGTAGCCATAGAAGAATTTATATTTAAAAGTTATTCAAAATATAAGTACAACTCAAGACAAATTCAATCTTCAGATAGCATTGTTTGCGGGCAATTTTGTTTGTTGTATGTATATATGCGAATACATGATAAAAAATCATTTCAATACTTTGTTAACATGTTTGGAGACGAACTACATAAAAATGATACCCTTGTATATTTCTAAAATAAAACAACATTATTTATACGCATGTTTTATGTATGTATTTATTTATATCAAATTGTAAAATCAATATATATATTTGTCGGTGTTCTTCTTGTTAAGTCTGTCGACATGTGTGTGTCTGTTTGGGTAGAACATTAAAGATCCATCCATCCATCCATCCATCCATCCATCCATCTTTGTTCCTTTCTTCTGCTTTCTGTATTTGTCTGGTTTAACCTATAGAAATAAAATAGAAAAATGTCAAGAATTCTCGTTGTACTTTATATTTTGACTTAGTATACACTTTACTAGTTCATTTTCCAGATCTTAACGAGTCAACTGACGCGCAGGAAACGATAAGTGTAATGTACGATAAGATACAACCAATTAGGTCTATCTTAAAACATGTGGTTCTAACATCATAGACGTTAATAATTTGTAATGGGGTAAGCCGCTCTTAGTAACTTTGCCGCGTAAATCTTCTTAACGGGTCAGCTGAGGTTAATTTGGGAAGCAATTATAATCAAAAAGAGTCACAAGAAGTTTGGACATCGGACAGTCAACATGGCTTTCCTTCTCCGCAGTTTTGCTCTGCTTCTTATGTACATTACGGGTATAACAGGAGTATCACATTGCATACTATGTGATTGTGAAGAGTCGTCAACGTACTGTAGTTCAATCTACATTACCCAGCTACCTTTTGGAAAGGGATATGTATTTCCCGAAACGACACAACTTACCCTGGAAAACACACGATTTAACGCTGACATTGGACTAAATGATATTTGTGAACTATTCCCTGCACTTTCCAAGCTGATTATTATAAACGCGAAAGGATATTTTAAGGATGCCAAAATCTGCAGCCAATATCACATGCTCAGTGAAACAGAAAAGAAAAGCATTACGTTGGAAGGTTCGTGCGTTGCAGAACGAATAATACTAGCCAGAACATCAAGTTCAACTGTGCGTACTACTTCTAGTGCTGTGAAAAAGATCAGATCTACAACCTCGATCGTGACAACAAGTTCTCAGGTTGTAGAAGCAACGTCAGAAATATCGTATACATCTCGTAAGTCCTCTAATTCTGATTTTGATTCTGTTTTTATTTCCGCTAATGTGTATTCTACAAACACTCAGCATTACTTGTATTCATCTGATATTCCAACTGATTCTATAAGGATTCCTTCTGATTCTATGAGCATTGAGCATTTTCCTTCTGATTCTACTAATGTTCCAACTGATTCTATGAGTATTGCGCATTCTCCTTCTGATTCTACTGATGTTCCAACTGATTCTATGAGTATTGCGCATTCTCCTTCTGATTCTACTGATGTTCCAACTGATTCTATGAGTATTGCGCATTCTCCTTCTGATTCTATGAGCATTGAGTATTTTCTTTCTGATTCTACTGATGTTCCAAACGATTCTATGAGCATTGCACATTCCATAATATTGGATGTTCTGTATTCTACGGATGTATCAATGACATCAATGAGCTTACTTAATTTAAACAATCGATATCATTCTACTCCTATAGACACTTTGAAGACTAGTCAAACAACGACGACAACCATGGAAACAACGACCAGAGCCACTCAAATTACTTCGAACAAAACTGTAACATCATCGTCAGTATCTAGCGACATTAAGGGAGTATCAACAAGATCCCTTATCATCGGTTGTCTGTCTGTACTGGGGTTTGGAGGAGTCTGTGCGCTATGCTATGTTGCCTATATCGCTCGAGCAATTTTAATTGAGAAAATAAGAAGGCAGAATGGTGACATCTCATATACACGATATGGCAATCTTAATGATGATGAGGAAGCAATTGAAGCCCAAAAAAGAAAGGAAGAACGTGATGCTGCAAAAATGAATCAGAAAAAAGCAACTCCTAGTACTAGTACTACCCCAGATGACGAGGGATTTACATGGGATGGATATGGCCTCATAAATCCAAAGCATAGGGAAGAAATGATGAAAGCAGCAAAGATCAAGAAACGTGAAGAGAAGCGGAAACGCAAGGAAGAACAAGCGAGAATCGATGCTGGACTCAAACAAGAGAAACTAAGAAAGAAGGATGAGCACAAGTTTGAAAAGGTCCCCCTTTCGGATGATCATGATGACGTTGAGATGGACGAGATAACAACTACAGCTGACATCCATCTGTAAGTTATATAAATTATCTATCTATCTATCTATCTATCTATCTATCTATCTATCCTTTATAAAAAATAAAATATACGTTTTTATCTGTTTGAATTATTGATCAACTGTCTACGTCAGATAAAAATTCAACATGTGATTTCACTCATAAACATGATATTTATTAATAACTTTAAATTACAACTAAAAGTCTCTCTCTCTCTCTCTCTCTCTCTCTCTTCTCTCTATTAAAGTAATCCATCTAGTCCTTCTAAGAAGAAGAAGAAGACCAGTCCTATTAAACATTCAATGGCTACATCTGACTCTAATGTTGGTAAGGAAAATGCATCTGACTCTAATGTTGGTAAGGAAAATGCATCCAAGGACAAAGATAAATGTGTATCTGAAATGGGTTCTGGGTCTGTTGCTGCAGCCGACGACCAGAAGAAGATCAAGATTGGGAAGAAACAACTAAATGATGTGGACAATGTGGACGATGTGGACGACTCATTATTTGAGTTGCGCCGCTCCACAAGGGAAAGATATAATACGGTGTTTTACGGAGTTGATACTTAAATACATACATACATGCATATATATATACATACCGATTAGCTCAGCCTCTGCTTCCACTCCTGAATCTGATGATACAGACTCGTCATCGTCATCCTCAATGATAGCCTATTAAAGAATGGAATACATTTATTATATGGGGATATTAGGTAACTGCTTATGATAAATTAAGATTAAACGTGTGCTTTTATTATATATATTGCTAGACATACATATCCATTTTTAACTGTATTGCAAATTATCATTGATATACTTACTTTGCTCTGTATGCAGAGGAAGTCACCGTTCGGCATGCATTGACTTAAATTTGCCATCAATGTAGAGCGAAACCTGTAATAAAACATGTATGTATATTGAGTAGTGATCATCATTAACGATAAATTGATTCATGTTCGGCAGGAAAATTGATCAAAATCATTAATAAAACTCATATGTATATTAAGTATTTCTTAGTTTCATTTATAATCTAATAAAATAACTGATTTTTGGTGACATACAAATATACTTACAAATATGAAAATAGGTGATTTTCCAGTTGTTCGGCTGGAGACGCCCATGTTTTAATGATTGTCATAAATCGCCTCATTCTTATTATTGCAGCCGTTTTGACAATAATACAAAATCCTGTCGTTGTGACAATGTATAGATCTCTGTACTGATCACAGTACAGTTGGGCATTCGGTCCTATGTCTATGCGATCATTTTTCTCAATCACAACATGCGGATACTGCATACAGAGAATTCTTGCTAAGCGAACAATTTCTTCACGACTCAGATTGAAATTAAGGCTTAAATCGCCTTCATTTTCAGGTTCCTGGAACAGATCAAATACTCTTTCTGTGCTTCCGTTGGTTTGCATTTCAGCGTATAGGTTTAAGGTAAATGTTCCAAAGAACAAACCCAACTCCATCGCAACAACAATTCCAACTGTGTTTTTTTGAAACACAAGATGGTGCTGACATGCGACAGGGTCCTCGTCCTGCTGGTTGTTCATTTGTTTTTCGTACTCCTTTTCTAATCGCACAACTGTTCACTCCAAATGCTGGAGCGTAAGTAACTTTCAAGTTCTAAAATACTAGTATATGTACATATTTGTCATGTGATCATCACCATTATAGAAGACACATGTTAAACGTCTCTATCGCTACGGGTGTTGTTTTTCAATACCTTAACATGTCAACATACACCATTTATCACCATATAAAGTTGTCAGACAACAGTTTGTGCCTTATCAGGTAAGTGTAAAATGTCATTCTAAGCGATCACCCTCTGAGAGCTGACTGAACATCAATGGATGCAGCGTTTTAATTTTATTCTTGTTTTGTAATTTAAAAATTCTAACTACGTTTAAAATATGTTAACCTTATTCAAAACATGAACATAAACTAACCAAGTTAGAAATAGCTTATTATGTTTAGTTTAGTTTATGTTCTCAGACCTGTGTTCTATGTACTAACAGATGTGCACTTGAATGTAAAGTGTTAAATATTTTAATGAGAATCACACATGTTTCATCTTTCTGTCTCTTTCTTTCTTTCTTTCTCTCTCTATGACATCGTTGCTGAGATTATAAATGTTAAATCTATTAATCATAAATTAAGGATCAAGGCTATATTCATGACATATCTTATTTCTAATAGGAAATATCAAAGGTATATTGATCTCGTCTTATTTCAAATATGAATATCAAAGAAATGTTATTAAGCTAATTGGATATCACATCCTCTATATATATAGTCAGGTCTTGGTATTTTGAGTTAGTCTTGTATCTTCAAGAAAACCCTAAGGACGCATATCGATCTTTGCACATAGCTACCTAACATCTCTCTGTACTTTCAAAATGGAAATAAGGTAACACCTTTTTATATTACTAATCAATATAGATAGATAGATAGATAGTAGATAGATAGATAGATAGATAGATGTGTATTATTATTATTACGTAATGTTTTACTTCATATTTGTTTTTTATTATTATTATTTAGTACAATTGCTTCGATTATCTTGCTGCTGGAAAGAGTCGAGGAACGAATGGTGGCTATTGAATCGAAACAGGCCAGGACAAATCTCCTGCTGACTACCTTAGTGGAGAACGACATAAGGGTATGTTTCTGTTAATTACTTTAACTTAATCTTGTTAATATTTAAATTATTCATTATATAAAATTGTTAAATATTGTTTGTTTGTTTGTTTACGTTACTAATTAAACATTGTTAATATTTATAGAAAGATGCTAACGCTGATGTCGGTATCAATCCTAGCCCCGATGCTACTACCAACGAAAAAGACTGTGATAACGCCAGTAACAGCGCCTCTGGTATCTCCACTGTTTCCAACAGTCCTATCTCTAGTGTAGGTGATAGTAACATTGCCACTGCCGGCAATAGTGGGATTCATTACGTATCATCGCCTGGATCTACAATAGGATATACAAATGCGGATTTAGAGGACTTTTTGTCTGATATGCCTCTCTCATTACCTGTGAATTCCCCTGTGTACTCGGATATTACTGACTTTACCCTGGACTCGCCAGATATAATAACTTTTTCCCCCTTACCGGATAATAGTGTTTATATTCCCCATAATGCATTCTCTGCATCAACATCTTCATCTGTCGCTACATGTCCTAGTACGACACCAACAAGCTCAATTGAGTTTGTAAAGCGAAGTCCTGAGAGAATCGGATTTTACTCGAGAAGAACTCTGAACTTCAATGAGTGTTAAAAAATGTAAGTATACTATTAAATCTTAGGAAATGTACAATTATTAGCTGTATACATTAGTAAATTCTGCATAAAAATGATGTACGTTCAATCCCTTTGGAAGATACATTTTCTAAAAACTACAGCTCTAAATTACATTACATTACATTTAATTGTAAAAACTTGATCGTGATTCATAATAATAATAATATATTAAACACAAGAAATACCATATTTCTAATTGTCTGTTTTATTTTTATCTCATTTCAGATTATAAAGTACATTCGTGTGACACTAATCAGTTCAAATTGTAAGTGTTTTAAAATTTAATAAATCAAAATATAATCGCTATTGGCGCAATATATGAATAATGTTATTGTTCTTTCTTTCTTTCTGTCTTTCTGTCTTCTTCTTCTTCTTCTACATGTTTTCAAGAAGTTTAAACTCATTTTCAAACTTCACTTTATACAAATCTTTGGCCGTTACAAAGCTTGTCAAAACTTGTAGAATGCAAACCCATGAGTAGCATGAAGGGTTTGTATCAATACCCACAGACTTTCCATATCCGTAGTAAGGAGCCATGATAATGCTTGCCTCGTTCAGACGTTCTGCCGTAATCCGTTTCTGAGCCATTGCGATAAATTTGCGCTGAGTAGACTCTCGTCTGGGTATACGATCTGGGCATGTTTCTCGCTCGTGCCCGTCCTGAGTAACAACATGGTTAATGCATGCCTTGCAGACTTTTTCTTTAATTTGAATAACCTCTTTTTTAACCAAAAACATATAACACTTAAGTATGAATTCCTCCATACTAGGCTGTTCCTCCGTGCTTAGGGATACCTCACCAAAAGCGTCACAATCCTTAAGGACTCCCTTTGTTAGTCCTATTTGCTTATCTTTTTCTTCGACACATGCACCTTTGTCGAAGAAACACCCAGAAAGTGCTACTTTTTCTGGTGTTCTAATAGGAGGCCTATTTTCCTTTTCATCAATATCTGAGCATCCATCACTCATTTCCGTAACATCCTCCTCGCCGGATTTGCAGGTCCTCATGTCATAGATTGTATATCTATACCTGCTAATGTAACACTTAGAAGGCGGCTCTAATGGTATTTGCGGTGGCGGCGCCTTCGTAATGAGGGGAGTGAGAGCGGATTCGTTTGCATTAGGTATCGATGTAGAGGGTAATTGTGAGCCTTGATTCGTGGGTGTTATATCAAGCAAAGCACCAGCTGAAGGTGAATGTGAAGGCAGAGCCGGAGTTGAAACTGGAGCCGCAGTTGAAGCTGGAGCCAGAGTTGGAGCTGGAGCACAATCAGGAGGTAGACTATTGACCGGTTTAGTGAGCGCAACATCAACAGCATGAGTCTTAGGAGGAGGATGAGAATGAATATGACAATGAACATGAGCCTGGTTGGGTGATAAGGCAAATGCAATCTTCTTTTTGGGATTTAGCTGTTGTGTAGCTTCATTTAGTTGATTAGCATGGTGGTTCAGTTGTTTAGCATGGTGGTAAAACAGGTATCTCATCTCCTGAGCTGTTAACTTCCTCTTTGTGGGAGCTTTTGGTGTATTGTATTCCTTCTCATTCAATGGAGTACTTAATACATCTCCTTCCTTTTCTTCCTTCTTTTCCTCCTTGTCTTCCTTAATCTCCTGCGTATCATTATCAGTATCCGTCTCCTCCTCGTCCCTCTCTTCCTTCTCCTCTTGCATCCTTTCCATTTTCTGTCTCTTAAAGCAAGGTTCCGATGCGTCTTCTGGTGATGAACTTAAATCATTTATGAAGTCCATTGTGGCCGTTCTAACCTCGTGAATATCTTGGCTTCGCTTACTCAAATCTAACGGCTCATCTATCTCCTTAGAAGCTTTTGTAGCTGATGCCATAGCAGCGCTATGCTCAGCCTTCCTCTTCTTTTCATTTCTTTCCGGCAGCACAGATGCCCGAGTATCTTCCTTGTTAGCACTACTAGTGTCGCTATTTGCATTCTCAAGGGTGCCATCTTCCTTGTCGAATGGAAATGAAATCTTCATCCAGTTTGAAATCTTATGAATCTCAGCTGAAGATAGGTTAAATGATCTCCATCTACAATTAAAACAATAAACAGCGTTTTAGTGTATGCGCAAATGTTAATGACAGTATCTATTTTATAGGTCCTTATCTCTCACTCTCATCTCCTTATGATACCAGCATCAGAAATAACCATGATTATATACAAACTATGTCAACACTTACTCAACACATGCTCAACATTATCATATCACATGTCGCTGAGTCACGCGTAGACGTCTTCTCGCGTATGCTATCTATCTATCTATCTATCTATCTATCTGTCTCTCTCCCTCTATATATATATACCAATCTACAAATCATGTTTAATATTACAGCTGTTATCATATCTAATTTAATCAGTATTTAAGTGATATACAGTTTAGCTGTTTATAATTAAAAATAAATCAATTATCAAATTATGCCATATGTTCTATCTATATGAATATCATGACAAGGCGCTAATCATAGATCATATCAACAACAACAACATCAGAACAAATAGAACATATCAATAGCAGCAGGATAAATAAAACTTATCAACAGCAGCAGCAGCAGCAGGACAAATGGAACAATATCATCAATGGCGACATCAATGAGAGAACCAAAAGGACTACAGAAATATCGGCTTTCATGATTAAAACAACTTAACATTAATATTTATTCAATGAATCAATAACTTACCCTACTCGGTTGTGGTATGTATCATAGAAACAAAACCCGTAGTAGTCCTTCTCTTTAAAGGTCTGCTTCTTTAGTCGCCACATGCCATCCGTCTCCGTGCACTTTCGTGTAACTTCTTGATCACTGTCCAATGCATGTTTCTTTGTAATAGCCGCTCTTAGTATCCTTAATGGAACATTCACCGTGCGATCTTTAACTCCTGGATCTTTAAGTCGACACAGTCTAATGGTATCCGCCCCAACCTTTCTAACACACAAATCACCTGTAACGTATTGCCAAGTCATGATGAATTCACATTCATAATAACAAGCAATATTCACTATCCAACGTTTGTCTGACTGTCTGACTGTCAAGCAGTGAAACAATCAAGTGACTGAGTAACGCCCCTGCATCCACTCTATATATACTGCACCATGTTACATCTAAAGAATCACCGATAAGCTCACCTTTGACATATAACTCCACCCCCTAAGGTGTATAATCCCTTAGTAGCTCAAAGTACCGACACATGTAAATCTGTTAAGGTCTAAGGTCAGGATTGGATATATTACATATACATAATGCATGTGTCTAACAAGGATCACTCCATCAATCAATCAAACATATGTACCGATACATGTAAATCTGTTAAGGTCTAAGGTCAGGCTTGCATGTGTCTAACAAGGATAATCGTATCAGTCCATCAATCAATCAATCAATCAATCCAACATATGTCTTAAGTTCATGTAAATCTCTAAGGTCTAAGGTCAGGGTCTAATGTGTTACATCCAGATGTGCAGGTGCCTGGTGTTAAAGGTCAGGGTCGGGATCAGGATTAAGAGATAAAGGTCAGGGTTGGGGTCAGGGTTCTGGGGTTAAGGGTTAGGGTTTTTACCATTATAATACCTATCAGGTTAAAGGTTATGGTGGGATTTAACCCATTAAGGTACTTAATAATAATTTATATGTTTCCATATGTCATAATGGCGCCAGACAGTCTAGTCCCAGAAGTCAAAACCCATTAGACAGGTGCGGCAGGGTATTGGGTTCCCTTTGATCCCCTTAGATCTTCTAGGGGTCAGGGTCGGGTTCAGCCTCGACCTAAGGTACGTTTCAGAATGTCATCTAACAACTACTAGTAACCTCTGGGGTAACCTCTGGGGTAACCTCTAGGGTAACCTCAGGGGTAACCTCTAGGTGACCTCTGGGGTAACCTCTAGGGTAACCTCTGGGGTAACCTCTAGGGTAACCTCAGGGGTAACCTCTAGGTGACCTCTGGGGTAACCTCCAGGGTAACCTCAGGGGTAACCTCAGGGGTAACCTCAGGGGTAACCTCTAGGTGACCTCTGGGGTAAAATGTTTAAAAATGTTTAAAAAATTGTATAACGTGTCTATTTCTATGTGTCTATTTCCACGGACTTGAATCTGATTACAAGTCCGTGCTATTTCTATCACAAGCTGTATTCTTAACTATGTGGGTCAGATTTTCAGAAAATGTACAATAGGCAGCTCTACACATTTAGTAAATTCTGCTAAATTAGGCTGCAATTTGGCCAATAATGGGTAAATTCGAGTATATTTGGCATTGCATTGATTCTAGCAATCTGTCGTAGGAAATTTGGGTTATTTGAGAGAATTGGTGAAGGTGAATTGTATATTTTCTAAAAATCTGACCCAAATAATGATACTCTAGGCTCTTCAGTCAAATGTTCTAGGCCTTTGAATGACTGGATGTTATCTTTGTTCAAATTTTAACAAGGCCCCCCCCCCCGCCCGCCCCCCCCCCTATTCTTTATGTTTCCAGTTCCAGCTTCAGTATATTAATCTACAACTTTCCTGAATTTAGGGTATATGACATTTCTATTTCATGGTAAAATTAAATTGTTGTATGGAGTGTTTATCGCCTTATGCCGCGCCTCACTTCTCATTCTTTTTTAATTATTAAATCATATCTCATCACATAATTTTATAACTATCCACTGTTGTATAACTATAATTTATTTCCACTATCCATGTTGTTATTGTGTAATGTATATTCATATACATAAGTATTGTGTTCAGGTGACCACAGGTGGCGTCATGCGCACGCTCACCGGTTACTGCCTCCACCCATTCATTCTCCACCTTGCCTTCAACCTGTACGACACGGAAAAATTGTTGAAACAAAAATTAAGTAAATCAAGATTCTAGGCATTCGTTGGAAAACCTGGCTGATCAGGAATTTATTTTTGTTTTAACCAGACATCGAGCTACCTATGAGCAACAAGATCCGCAAATAAAAGAACAAGTGATGAGCTTCTAGGTAAAGAGAGAATTATAAAATGTTGCAAAGTATGATAGACCAGCCTAATTGTGTGCAATTCAAGTCACAAATTATTCCAGTAGAAACAGAGCTGTAGTCTGTGTGCGTTATCCAAAAAAGAAGAAAGAAATAAAAAATCTCAGTCCATCAAACTAATAAAGTCTAGAGAGTAAAGAATTCATTATTGTCAATGTTCGCTATAACAAAATGACTGAAGATTTATTTGGTTGTATTATGTATAACACTATTTGTTGTAATCTGTATTTAAAAGATGTTTTGGAATAAATTATGTTTTGAGTTTAACAAGAATGATATTTTAAGACATAAGCTAGCGCAACTATTCCTGTTATTTTTATTTTTTTTGGAACAGAATTTATTGCAGGATAGACATCAGCGTCGTCGCAGTGACGATGTTCCCACTGCCTGCCTATTTAACAGTTACAATGATACCATATTCAAAATCCAAAGATATATAGAAAATTAGCAGTTCGTTGTTAGTAATTACATTAGTGTGGTCGGTCGAGGGGGAAGACCAGGTGAGCTATGGATAGAATGTCATATTAGAAAGGGGCATATTTAATATAATAATATATATCAACACAACACAACATAATGACAAGTCAAGGCGGATGGGCTGTTCGGGGCAAAGACCCCAGGGGGGTTTATTTATCCAAACCAACTGATTCAATCAATCAATCAAAGCCAAATTTGAAAGTCAAGTCATTGTCACTATGAGAAACATTTTTTCTCGCTTCTTGCGTACTGGTGATGGCCGAACGACTACCCTCCATACGTCGGACGCACAGTGACGTCACTCCAACCGTCACGCGGACGTGGTCAGTCTCCAGGGTTCTCCGGGGCAGTCGCTTACACATTTGTGATGTGTTTCAGGAAAATGAGTCATAAGTCGCAAAATTGATATTTTTCAAAGTATTTTTTTCACAAGATCACATTATTGGAATGTTCTAATTTTTGTAGGGTTGATCACTTATAACTATATCAATCTATGTATCAAATTTCAGGACAATCTATATAATATATCTTTTCGTTTTAAAGGTCCTCATATGGACTACATTTAGTAACTTTACTGTTAATTGACCCCCAGAAATATTGGAAACTTTTTTTTCCAAAACGAAAATATCCAACTTAAAATCTGGAAATACTCATTAGATTATTAGACTGTTTACTATCATTGGAATCGGCTTGATCCCATCTTTTCAGATATAATGGTATCTCAAAATCTATTTTTTGCGACTTATGACTCATTTTCCTGAAACACATCACATTTTGTAAGAGGTCTGAGTGAAGGTGCCATTTGGGATATTTGGGTAAAAGTAAATATGGATGGTTTATAAATTGGATTATTCAAATGGCCAAGAATTATATTCATCGACAGAAATTATTCCATGAAAATGACATTAAATTTAAGGCCTTCTTAAATAAAATTGAGAAAAAATATTATGTGTTAAATACAATGTGGTTTTTGATTAGGAAAGCTATAAGTGGCTAAAAAGGGTTAGTAAGTAAATTGATCAGGTGTATAAATTATAGAAACCTGGCTCATATATGGGATGATATTGTACGATCATTGAAACATTGGATCATAGGTAAACCTAATTTTGTGATATCAATAAATGATTTTGTGATATCAAAAAAGGAATTAGTGATCTGTGGCCCCAGAAGTTTCAAGTTTCTTTTTAATTGAATGAACTATATCTCTAAATGATTAATATGATCTATTGGTATCACTGAATCATTTAGAGATATATCTAAATGTCGTAGTGATATCAATAAATATTGAATAAATGTCCCCATGGCTCTTCATATATTACCCATGTATATGTTATATACATGTATGTATACACGTTATTGAATTAATTTGGCAGGAGCTTTGCCAGCGTATCCACCATACACGCCCTTGCTGGCAAGAAGCCAGTGTCACTTCTGTTTTGGACCAGAGCTCACTTTTATACTGCTAATTTAAGATCGTTCCCTCCAAAATTGTATGTCATACATCAAAATGTATAATTGGCAGTGCTACACATTTTCATGAATCTTGTTAGATTAGGCTAAAAATGATTAAAAACAGGCATATTGGGGTATATATACAGGTTAACTAACGAGTTGGTTGAAGGAGCGTGAATATTGCACGAGTTGCGTAGCAACGAGTGCAATATTCTAAGAGACCGAAACCAATGAGTTAGTTAACAGATTTATTATACATGCTTTCAATCATGAAAATAGAAAAAAAAATGACACATAAATTTGAATTTTACCGGTAATCTTAGCAAAAAAACTGATTTGTTGCCATGACAACCCCACATAAATCACTAGTGAAATACGCACTATGCGTAAATCACTCTAGATACGTTGTTTTCAGAGCAATGCGTGTATAATAAAGCATATGATACCACTCCAACTAAACATATCTGTTGGATAATGCTGATACTATATCATGTAAGTTGAACCTTTTTTTAAAGTTTGAGTTCTTTCAGACGATTGGTGAAGGCAAATTGTACATTTTCTGATACCATGTGATAAAACAATATTTGATTTTATACTAGACATATATATTCATATATTAGAAAAAGGAACTTAGATGAGAGTAGAAATGAATTATTGTATAAATGTAAGCTACCACACCTCTACGCTTGGTAGGGTTGGGTTAGCTGTGCTAAAGCTAATCCCTTTGTTGTCTACCTGGACTGGGGTAGCAACCTCACTTAATCTGGGTTGGTGAACATGTCTGAAAGCATGTTTGAAGCATGTTCACCTACCAATTTCATGATTATTGTTTGTTTATGGTTGTTCATATTATATAGAAAATGTACTGTAACCATATGGCACCCATAGTGCTTGGATACTGAGCTTCTGGGGTATATAGGAGGGGTATTGAGTGAAGTAAGACAGAACCACTCTGACTAGAGACCTGCTGCTACTACTTCACCATCACCTTCTCCATGCCTATATACTCTAGACTCTGTATCCCATAGTACTTGTTCATTTACTTTGACATTACTTTGGAAATACAGTTTGATTGATATTGGTATTGTGAGTTGTGTTACCTTTACTTTAGCAGTAAGGCTCGTCGACCAGAGCAATAGTTATTATAGATTAATTCTTATTTAAAGGATAAAGTCATTCCTAGTGATATGATTGATACAGCATAATCATATTTACACATGTGTATTATTATGAACGGCGCAATAAGTAAACAGAACAGTGTCATGTAAAGGCATGTGTCCCATGTATATCATGCAGTTCATTACAAGTTGGCAGGGAGAAAACATTACGGTAGGTGCACTATTTATTAACATTCATAAAGGCCCATACATATAAGAGAAATATCAACAAGCTGTTCATTGTTTGAATGATGCATGGGTTGTTGAGCTTTTGTAGAGGAACTCTGATTTTCTAGGTTGTTATGATTCTGCAATTAATTAATTTAATTTACTGACTCAGAGGCACTTTCAGAGGCACTTCTCATTAAATATGACAGAGTTCCTACACCTATATTTCATGATAATGAGTCATTTAGAAAAAGAAATAGCTTGGTATCCGATTGAATTCAGTTTACTTAATGCTAGATGCATATGGGCACGGAATGAAGGCAAAAACTGAGATAATTTATTTTTATTTGGCCCAAAATGCAGGGAAATCTTCCATTATAGGAGACTTTTTCAATAATTAATTGCAAATGATAGAGTTTATTTGTCAAAATATATTATTTAAGAAATTTATCTTTGTGGGTATGTAAAGAATGATCATAGGCAGTCACCCTCAGCAAATATGATCAAAATGCAATGAGAACTCTAGTACCTATGGAAACCTATAACGGATCACATATGGATAATATTTTCAGAAAGTTAGGGTAGACTAATATCAAAAGATTCTAAGAATTATAAAGGACAAATTGTGTTATGATGTAGTAGTATTTAGCGACAATAAGCTGTGAGAAGTGTGAGTTATAATAGTCAAAGAAATGATATGTAATGTGGGAGAGTTAAAAGTAAATCAATATTTAGGATTATTTGTATCAGAGAACCCCGAGTAGATGCCTATTTGGTAGGTAGTGAAAGAGACTGCTTGTACGTGGGTCAGATTTTCAGAAAATGTACAATTGGCAGTTGTACAGATTCAGTCAATTCTGCTAAATTAGGCTGTAATTTGGTCAATACTAGGTAAATTCGAGTATATTTGGCATTGTATTGATTCTAGCAATCTGTTTGGTTAGGTTGAAATGTATTTTGAACTTTATTTTTGTCTGAAATTTGGGTTATTTGAGGGGAGTGGGGAAGGTGAATTGTACATTTCTGGTGACTTCACCCACGTAGTGAATACATCCACTTTCATCACGTGACACAGACCTGCGGGATTCGACACAACTCAAGTCTCACTCAACGCCACAACATCATCGACATGCGTCTTTGTTATAATATATTGAATCTGGCTTTGTTGTCTAAGAAATAGCATATTTACCAATATGATAGCCTTAAATGTCACAAACTCAATGAATTAATATAAAATACATATATAAAGTGACTCCTTTTCCTGTGATACATCACATTTTCTATTTCAGGAATCATACTATGCTATATACAGCAGATCCTATCTGAGCCTCTGTGGCTGAGTGGGTAGAGCCTTCAACTCTACTTGCCAGCCTATATTTATGTGAGAGGTCCTGGGTTCGAATCCAGGCCAATCCTAGTTCAAAATTATTTGCAACAGATACCTGAGCGGACTCTTTAATGAAAGAGTCCGCTCAGGTAGGTAAATACGAGCATATTCAGCATTGTATTGATTCTAGCAATCTGTTTGGTTAGGTTGAACTGTATTTTGAACTTTATTTTCGTCTGAAATTTGGGTGGAGGCGAATTGTACATTTTCTGAAAACTTGAGCCGAATATTAGCCAAACTATAACTCGTCTCTACATTGACTAAGGATCTATTACAGTGTGTATGGGTCAGATTTTCAGAAAATGTACAATGCGCCTTCACAAATCCTCTCAAATAACCCACATTTAAGATTTAATGACTTTCAAAATGCTGTTTAACAAAACAAAACTGATACTTTAAATCAATGCGATACCAAATATACCCAAAATTTATCATTTTTGTAGCAGAATTTAGCAGAAATTACTAAATGTGTAGAGCTGTCAATTGTACATTTTGTGAAAAGTTGACCCGAATATTAGCCCAACTATAACCCATCCCTACATCAATGACTAAGTATCTATTGCAGTGTGTATAAACACCATCATCCTATATTGGGTACAATACGGCTCGTCCAACCTTGCACCATAAATGGGTCAGATTTTCCGAAAATGTACAATTCGCCTTCACCAATCCTTCCCAATAACCCACATTTAAGACAAAAATCAGCTTCAAAATGGAATTTAACTTAACAGAACTGATACTTTAAATCAATGTGATCCCAAATATACTCAGATATACCAGGTATTCATCATTTTTCACCCTAATTTAGCAGAATTCTGTAAATGTGTAGAGTTGCCAATTGTACATTTTCTGAAAATCTGACCCATATACCCGTCAGATTGTCTGACAATTCTACAATTATTGGCAGCTCTACACATTTAGGAAATTCTCCTAAATTAGCCTGAAAAATGATGAATACCAGGTATATCTGAGTATATTTAATATCCCATTGATTTAAAGTATCAGTTCTGTTTTGTTAAACTACATTTTGAAGCTCATTTTTGTCTTAAATGTGGGTTATTTGTGAAGATTGGTGAAGGCGAATTGTACATTTTCTGACAATCTGACCCAAATAGAAGACATTGGTGTAGTAACAATAGTCCAATAGGGGAGTTGCATAGCCGCCATTTTGAATCCTGATTCGCATGGAATTATGGGACCAATGGTACTGTTTAAAACCTATAGAAAACATGCCATGTTCAGCATGGAATATCTATTAATACTTTAATGTCAATATCTATGTGTTATACATTATCCCAAATGTACTCAGATATACCCGGTATTCTTCATTTTTCAGCCTAATTTAGCAGAATTTCTTCAATGTGTAGAGCTGCCAATTGTACATTTTCTGAAAATCTGACCCATTTATATTTATACTTGTATTTATGCACTCAGTCTTGTGCAAAATCTTCGTCGATATTATATTCTAATTAAGGTTTTATGCCAGGAGGCCTTATTTAATTACTTCCCCACGCAACATGTGGGTCAGATCATCAGAAAATGTACAATTAGATTGGCTGATGTAGCTATGTAATTATGCTTCTAGATAAGAGCTGATGTATCAGGATGTCCTGGATATACAAGAATTGGTTGTTATGCACACTACTACTAGCCATCCTATCCATTTCCACCTACCAATTACTGCTTAATGGTATTCCACAAAAACCAACATATCTTGTCTATTATGACGGTAAGTGCTTTCATAAATATTCTCATTATTGAGGCAAGGGTTTTTAATTTTTGATTTATCTCTCTTCCCCTCACTCACCTTTCTCCACCACTCTATCTCTCTTCATATCTGATAACAGAACACTTCTCCCTATCTTACATCAATCTTAAGCTTTAGCATGTCGATGGCCTAATAAGTACTTTTATAAAATTGTAAGTTTGAGTTACTGATATTTCTGGCTGGACAATCACTAGTAAAGAGGTTAAATACATCCTTTGTATGACCTTACAAACGTGGAGACAAATTAAATACAGTCTTTAAATTTGGTACTTAGACAACTCTAGTGGATATGAGGTTTGACGCAAGTCTAGCCTGACT
The DNA here is from genome assembly GCA_942159475.1 of Sthenelais limicola. NCBI lineage: Eukaryota > Metazoa > Annelida > Polychaeta > Phyllodocida > Sigalionidae > Sthenelais > Sthenelais limicola. The sequence goes on along the minus strand of OW804099.1, from coordinate 9,231,374 downwards.
TCTTGTTGTTTTAACTGTTATTTAACTGTTATATAACTGGGTCGGCCTTGAAGGTCAAGGTTGCAGCAATGCTCACTCAACCTTTCAAGCCTTTCAGATCTGTTCCGTTCTTATCCTGAATGAAATGTCAAGCTTTACCCTATTTACAGATTACCTATCAACTAACTGTCTTTACCAGGATACGTACTGTATTGCCTATTGTTGATGTATTGCATATCTCCTGTATCACTTATTCATGTACAAAGTGTATGTTGATCGTCTACATGTACACACCTTGTTTATGTACTGACTGTATTCATGACTACTCCGGAATACCTTTCCGTCATTGTCTTAGTTAGCCCGGCTGACCTTGGGTGTGAGCACTGTGGGGGAAATAAAGCTACGGAAACAGAGATCATTGTCCAGTTTTACTTTCCCTTAGTTGAGAGGAAGATCAAACCTGGGTTGTCTAAGTAATAGCACGGCAGTTATCGCAGGCCAGATAACTATGTCAACATTTACTGATATTTATGATCCTCTAATGAAGACTATACTGTTAGTCGAAACATGTCAGGACATGTAACCTCACTACAATAAAATAAACCCCCAAATGCCCTCCCGGAGTTGTATTCATTGAGACACGACCACCTATCCCATCTAATGCCCTCCCGGAGTTGTATTCATTGAGACACGACCACCTATCCCATCTAATGCCCTCCCGGAGTTGTATTCATTGAGACACGACCACCTATCCCATCTAATGCCCTCCCGGAGTTGTATTCATTGAGACACGACCACCTATCCCATCTAATTTACTGATATTTACCTGTAGAAGAGCTAATAAATATCGTCTTTGTTCCTTTTGTATATGTAGATCTTATAGTCTTAGAATTGGAGATGCAGTAGCATATAATGTATAGGCTTATCCCTATAATGGAGTGGTACTATACCAGTAGGCACATATACCAATATCCAGAGCTCCTATATTATATAGCAATAAGACTCAACACTCAGGTATATTTCTTACTAGCTGTTTGCTAGTTGCAAGCTACAAGCGGACTGATTACTTCTTTATTTTCAATATATGACATATTCTTGGTTTCCAGGGAGGACCATGGGACCTCCCCTTTTACATACATTATATATGGCATGGATCCAATGATCCAAGCTCCACCTTAGTCGATAACTTGGCACACCTCTCTACCGTATACATTGGCATGATGGCCACATTATGACAGAGCCTACAGCCTCATTGGAATGATAAACCGCCGAGGTTCACTACACCACTATATATAAAAGCACTAAACACCCCAAAAACTAAAACACTCCTAGGCAGAGATTTTGTGGGGGAAAAAAATTGAAAAATATAATTTCGGCAAATTTATGCCCTCCACCCATCACCTTCCAACTCTGCCTCCCCTCCACTCTCCGGTGTCTCCTTCTCGAGAATTTCTAATGTTTTTTTAAAAATAAACTTGAAGTTGACTATTTGTCAAACATGGATTGTAAGCCACTGACCTCAAGTTCTGCTCAATAATAAAATAAATGCAATCATTGTGAGTGAACCATTGTAATGTTACAGATGTGGAAGGGAGCAAGGAGCCAGCATGTGAGAGCATCCAAGCCAGCAGACTGGCTACCTTGCAGTCAGTCTGTAACAGGACAGGTAAGTTATCTTATTACACCCCTGTGCTGTTGCTTCCTATACCTTCAGCATTGTATGTCACACTTGGTGACACATTGTATGTCACAAAGTGGTGCATAACATGTGAGTTATGTCACTCTGCGGACATACAACAAGTAGGTCCGCCCAAAACGTAAATTACTTCTTTTATTTTTAATTATTTATATTTTTTATTTATTAATGGGGTGTAATAAATATGGAACAAAGCTCGGGTGAAGTCTGTACACTTGTTAGTGACCTTGGGATCACAGAAGATCTCGGGCTAACGCCCTCTAACTTCCCGCGCTCCCTCGGTCAATAACAAGTGTACAGACTTCCCCCTTGCTAGGTTCCATCTATATACACTAGGTGTTCAGTAAGTTCAGTTACATGACATCAAGAATTCAACAGACCTTAACAATCTGAATGTGGATATTTACAGGAGTCAAGAGAAGTGAGAAGCAGCTGATTCGGTGGGCGCGGTCATCCCTGAGTATTGTACTAGAGAAGGAGAAGGCTGTGTACTGTTTCATAGCTAAGGTGGGTGTTATCACCATTTTTTTTTTTTTTTTAAGATTTTATTTTCACTGGGTACATCACCTCCAAGAGGAGTAGGATATTCCGGCGGAACCCAGCTTGGGCTATGAGTGACTATATACATAGGATAATAAGTGAGCAAGGAAAAGGACAAGATAGAAGATAACCTCTTGCTGTGAGAGTGACTTATTCTTCATAGATTATAAATACAAAAAATGCAAGCAGTGAATAAGTATTTTAACTTTTAGGGGGGCGTATAGGGAGAAGAATTAGTGGCTATAATGAGTCATCAAGTAACTTTTTTGGGGACCGTACCATTGGAGAATTCAATGTTAAAGAAAACTAACATGAAGAAAAGAGCTTCGAATCACATAATGTTGTCATAAAATTAGTGGAGATATCAGGTCATCAACTAACTTGTTTGGACCATACCATTGGAGAATTCTGTGTTAAAGAAGAATAACATGAAAAAAGAGCTTCGAATCACATAATGTTGTTGTATTATGTGTGAGAAGGTTTCCTTTAAGGTGGGGGGGTTAGCAGAGGATTATTGGAATACATAGATTTACAGGTGAACCTCTAACTTATGAGAGTGTCCTGTTCAGAAGCTAACATAGTTATAATATAATAGAGTCAGAGATTTCGTGATATGTAGATGAGTAGCTGTGATGTACAGAGTAGATAAGCCAATGATTAACCATTAACGGAGGATAACAAGTAAGCAGGAAATAGAAGAAAATAACCTCGGGGCCATCCACAAATGACGTCATGCCCTAGGGGGGGAGGGGGGGTTGAGTTTCTATGACAAGGCATGACAATGGGGGGAGGGGGGGTCAACTCATGTATGACATCATGTTTTTATATTTTTTCGATCAAAAGACTACCGTGATGGGGAAACTTGTGCTCTAAGAAAAATTCATTTATAATACATCTTAGAATAGAAGATTACTTGACGCATGCTTCTATGGCCTCGATATCTAGAAATATATCCAGATCATTTCGTTTTTCTTGAATATCAAACTTCAACAATGGCACCATGTGAAAACAACCCTAATGGATATTGTGTTTTTTTTTTTTTTCTATAATAATGGAAATAATGTATTGGCCTTAAACTTAACTTTAGAAATAAATGAATAAAAACATGTGTAATGTAACTTAAGTGGTAGCCTTAGACTGCATTTATTAAAGTGGCAAAGGTCACTGGGAATAAAAATTGGGATTTGTATTAAATATAACAAGAATTTAGTTCAAGCTATATCAGGTGTTCTCAAACTCATTTCAAATTGTTTCTACTTATCCTGGGTTGCTTTTTATCATGATTAGTCAATGCGAGATGACTACAGTGAAGGCATGACATGGTTTCATTTTGAAATAGCAGTAACTAGGTAATAATGACGCACTGACACAGGACATCACAAAAATGTATGCAAACCTCCGCAGCAGGAAACTTGCATGTATCAGTTTGTTTTATATGTTTAAACCTATATCCACTTCAATATGCTGATTTTTGGTAAGAAATGCACTCCATAGACTTTGGGCAGATTGAATACACATTATATATACATCCAGTGAGAGAGAGTAGTTATGGTATATAGCTTTGTTAACAAAGCTATCATGATGTTCACTCTGATAATGCATCAATGACGGCCGTTAACGAATGTGTACTTGCGTAACGGCCGCGCTGTACCCAGGTCATTTTGGTCTGGCAGACCAATATAATTTTCAACAGGAAGATTTGGAAAATACCAAAGAAATAAGTGTTTATATGATCAAATCCGGAAAGCCATGGGTAAAGGAGGTTCTATTGTCCTGAATTTCTGTAATTTTGACCAAACTCTCATAAATGTGTTTTGCGATCGGCAAGTGCCACTTTAAATAAATAAAGTCTATAATATATATCATGAAGAGAAGTGGTCATGGAACTGACCCCTGTGAGACAACACTGACTTTATCTTGTTTAAAGCCTTGGATGCGCTATATTCCATTATTACATACGTATGTGATTACAGAGGGCCTGATTCGGGGATGCCATTAGAAATCTCGTATCGCATACATATGTGATTCGAAATATGGCGAGACCTATGAGAATAAACTAACTAAATAACTTCAAAATCCAGAGAATATACGATTATTTAAAGAATTATTCAGTCATAGATGGTCAAAATTAAATGAATCGGTGGAAAGAAACACCTAGAATAGTGATGAATCTGTGTAGTAATATCAAGTATTTCCAGGTAAATTAACTTCCGCCGTGCTCGAACATCGCCGTCATGGCCAAAGATCGATGGAAATGAAGGTACAATGCTATTAAAATTGTGTTAATCTTGTTGATCTAGTATGAAATAAATACCGAATAGCCCTCTGTCGATGTCAAATCGATCTCGACGTCGAGTCAAAGCGCACTCCACCCCTTCGTGGTGTCGTCCACTTTGACCCTCCGTCTCGATCGATTTGACATCGACATTGGGCTATTCGGTATAATTACTACATCCTAAAATATAGCCTCCATAACATTACACAATATGTAAGTCAGATTTAATGGGTTTTTTAAATTATACTACTGCCAAACCCTTGGGGCGCCCTGTAACAGCCTAAGAATCAATGGATCGATGAACCATCTGGCCAAATGTTGTCCAGCCCCAGTGATTAATAGGCCACTCACATATTCAGTGAGTGTGTGATTAACCCCTATCTCTATGCACATGTGCTCATCAGACCCACATACATCGGTGGGTAGAAAACTAATCTTAACATAGTGGTCGATAATGTACTAAATGAATTTGTGAAGTAGCCTATTCAAGTTCAGGGGCTTAGTTTTTTAATATGGAGATTTCAATGTTGTGGATCATACTTCTAATAATGGGGTCTGCATATTTTATTGAAATGCTATACCTAATTGATTATAAGCTTTTTTAAAAGGGGGAGTTGTGTTTGTTTGGAGGGGGGGGGGTGCTGCAAACATGACGTCATTTTTTATCATTTTTAAGGGGGGGTCTGGAACAGTGTGACAAAACATGACATGGGGGGGAGGGGGGGTAAAAAATGGCCAAAAAAAGCATGACGTCATTTGTGGATGGCCCCCTCTATCTGGGAGAGTGATTTCTTCTTGAGATTTAAATACCATAGCAAAGGAATAAGGGAGTACAGGGAGTTATACTTGAAACATGTGAGCCTCTTTCTCATGAGAGTGGCCTGTTCAGAGTATGGTTAAGAAGGTATGAAAACGATCAAAGAAGAGTCTGTTCTAGCCATTTTCTTTGGAGAGATTTAAACGTTTCAATATTGCCAATATTTCTGGTTTTTGGAGCTAGTTGATTCCATGCCTTAGCAACTTTGTTAATGACCGCATTTTCACCACATCTAGTTCTAGAGAAAAAGGTAGATAGGAGGGGGGCTTCATTCGCTCTAGTGGGATTTTGTGTATTTTGAGTTCTGTATTTAATGGATGTTGATCTAATAAAGCCATTGATTCTGAGATGACTTTCTCTTCTGTTGCACAACAGAGGAATTTTGAGGTCCTTATGTAACTCAGAAGTTGGGTACAAAGGTTCAACTCTAAGTATTGATCTAAGTGCTTTATTTTGGATTTTTTGCAGTTTGATCAGGTTACTTTGGTGAGTATTGTGGTAAAGAATATCACCATAATCAAAGAAATGGAGGATCTTACTTTTATAGACAAGGAGGGCTGCTTTCATAGTGAGAAGATGTCTAATTCGCAGAAAAAGGAAAATTTTGTGAGAGATAATTTTGATTAAATTTCTGATGTGAGGTTGGAGGAGGCTTGTCATCAAGATGAACACCAAGGTATTTGTAGACATGAACTGTTTCCAGTATTTTGCTATTGAGTGTTAAATTAGGGGGTGGGGGAAAGGTTCGATTTTGATTTCTGTTCACCAACATAAGCTTGGTTTTGGAGGCATTTATCAGAAATCTGTTCTTCTTGCACCAGTTTTCCATATTTGTAATGTCCTGTTGCATATTTTGATATAGGGATAAAGGAGATCGGTTAGAGTGGTATAAAACTGTATCATCAGCATAGAGAAGATATTTAGAGTGAGTTAGATGAGTACCTATATCATTTATAAATATTAAAAAGAGGAGGGGTCCTAAAATTGAGCCTTGGGGAACACCGGATTTAATGAGGGCTGAGTCAGAAAGGTTATTGTTAACAATGGTTCTCTGGTATTGGTTAGATAAGCAGGACTTGATCCAGGAGTGTAATTTTCCTCTTATTCCTATATTAAAAAGTTTGAGTAATAGTATATTGTGATCCACCATATCGAAGGCTTTTCTAAAGTCAATGAATGTGATAAGAGTGGGGATTTTCTTTTCATAAGCATCAGTAAGATTACAAATTGTATTGGTAGTCGATTTGTTAGGAAGAAAGCCAGATTGATTTGGGTCAAGAATATTGTGTGTATTTAAGTATGATAGAATTCTGGAATGGACAATTTTTTCAATAAGCTTACTTGGGGTAGGTAGTAAGGATGGTAATTGTTGACTTGGGTGGCAACCCCACCCTTGAAAAGTGGCACCACCTTAGCTATTTTCCAGGTATTAGGAAAGATTTGTTTGGCAAAAGATAGGTTAATGCAAATAGTCAATTCAGGGAGAATGGTTGCAAAGGAGTCTTTGAGAATTGAGTTGGATATATTATCAATAGCAGATGACTTTGAGACATTGATCTTGCTAATGAGTCCTAGAAGTTCAATTTCATTGGTAGAGATCTCACAAAGTCTTGATGGTTTAGCCAGGTTAGGAGTAGACCAGGGGCTATCAGGCATACCACTAAGTAAATTATCAGTAATATTTGCAAAGTAGTTATTAATATAATTAGGAAGATTTGTCTTACTGAGTGGAGAATTTTTGTCATCGTTCAGATTAATTTCGTTTTGAGGGGCTTTTGAGGGAAGGAGATTGGTTTTCCAATATTTTTTGGGGTCATTTGTATTGGTCAAGTTTTGGTGAATATATGCTCTCTACTGCTCTTTTAGCATTCAGTATTAGTTTATTGGTTTCTTTTTTGAGACGTTTAGCTTCATTGATATTTTTTTCCCTAATTGCATCTAGGATAGGTTTAGATATCCAAGGATCATTGTTTTCCCTAATTAACACATTTTTAATAGGGCACAAGGAATCAAGAGTAGTGGTGATTGCATTTAGGATAAAATTCCAGGAATTGTCTGGGTCGGAAATAGTTCTGAAGATTTGCCAGTCATGGTCATTCTGGAGTTTTTGTTGGAAAAGGTTGTGATTTAGATTTCTATAACTTCTACATTTTTTCATGGTATAATGTTTAGTAATTTTGATTTTTTTGCGTATCAGGTAGAGAGCTTCGTGGTCACAGATATTATGGTTAAGGGTACCACTATCCGAGATATGTGGTGAGTTAGTGATTATTAGGTCGATTAGACTTGATACTGCAGTGTTATCACGTATGGAGTATCTGGAAGGGGAGTTTATAAGTTGGGTTAATCCATTCTGTTGACTGAAGATTTTTAGTTTATTTCTATCGGGACAGTTTGTGTTGAGCATGTTAATATTAAGGTCCCTATTACTATTATCTCAGTAGTATCACTTTTGGCCTGGCGACAGGCCACCAGAGTATCAGTGTAATAATTTGTCTTTAGATCATTGTTCACTAAGATCTTATAGCCTTATAGGTAGATATATTGGAGATAGCATTATGTTCCAGGTATTCCAGACATATCCTCAATGCACTTGTATATATATATATAAATGACAAGCCAACACTAGACTCAATACTTCTGTAGCTGTATGCTAGTTCCATGCAGAATGCCAACTGAATGTATTTCTTTATTCTCTGGTACATTTACAATATTTCCCGTTTCTAGGGAGAAACCTGGGCCCTCCCCTCCTGCATACATTAGTGTATCGCAGTGCTTATGGCATGGATCCAATATCCATGCTCCACTTTTAGTCTATGACCTGTCCATGACACTCATTTACCGTATACCTTGGAATGTTCTACCATATACATTGGAATGATGGCTCTCATCATGACATCAGCAAGGGTATTAATGCAAGTATCAACAACTCCAGAGGGTGGACGGTAAACCGAAATAATAAAGAAGGGTTTAATATTAGGTGGTTTAAGTTTAATGGTAAGGGCTTCCAGAAAAGGTTGAGAGATGCTTAAATCATTCATGACAGGCCTGAATTGATGTAGTAGAGAAGACCTCCACCACGTTTGATAGTGAGTGAGTTAGGTGGGGTGAAACTTCTGTCTAATCTGATTAGGTTATAACCAGGTATTGATATTGATTGAGTCATTAAGCCAGGTTTCAGAAAGACATATAACTTCAAGTTTTAGTAATAGTAGATTTTGTTTGACATCGTCAAACTTATTCTTCAGGCTTTGACAATTTAAGTGATAAATCATAATCCCATTTTTCTTGTTTTCTAAGGTCATTATAAGATAAAAGAGTATACGAAGATGACAGAACCTGACCATTACATTAACTAGAGTCACAACAAAATTTAGCTCTGCGAATAATATTTAATAAATCCAAAGATGACAATGTAGCCCAAGAACATTAAAATTTAAATATCTGGCCTCTCCAAACAAGAAGAGACAAACACATTCTAGACATAGCCTTTTACTTAGCACAAAATGAAAATAAATAATATACAAATGTCAAACCACATGGAATGGCCTGGAATTGGTTGCCCATAAAATACAGAATTTAAAAATTTATAAACAATTTACGGAGAAACTACTGTTACCATTGTGAGATGCCAAGGTCTTTCCCTGCCCCACAACTGTTACTTGTTTGTTTATCTTACTTACCTACATTACTTCGTCTACAGTAAAAGTCTCATGTCTACGAAGAAAATTGCCCACATATCTGTATTACCTTCACCACTGTACCTACTTATTATCACAAACTGTATTAGCTATACCACTCGTTACCATATGTGTCACAGCCTCACTGTAATTAACCATTTATTCCATTCACATGCACTATAACTAGTCCTTATTTAGCCTGATAGTTTCTAAACCAAAACGCGGCACTCTTTGGAAGAACTAATTTTTAGAAAAGAACGACCGAATTGTTATAACATCTGCAATAAAGAATTTTTTAATTGAATTGAATTGTTATGGCCATCGGCACACTCTTAATTCAATTCAAGAATTCTTTTATTGCTGAAGATGTTTTATAATATTGTGGTCCAACATTCTAAATAAACACATGTCTAGATAGGTCTTCCATTGAGTGCCTGATTTTGCTTGAACTTTACTTATGTTACAACTTTACTAAGGCTTTCTAAGACTAGTGATTGACTAGACAGTAATGAGATGATAATTGAGGGGTACATATGACTAGTGCATGGTGTATGATGTATGAAAGGGTATATGGGTCAGATTTTCAGAAAATGTACAATTGGCAGCTGTACACATTTAGTACATTCTGCTAAATTAGGCTGCATTTTGGGCAATACTAGGTAAACCCGAGTATATCTGGCATTGCATTGATTCTAGCAATCTGTTTGGTTAGGTTGTACTTTATTTTGAACTTTATTTTCGTCTGAAATTTGGGTTATTTGAGAAGATTTGTGAAGGTGAATTGTACATTTTCTGAAAATCTGACCCATATAGGCGATAATAGGTTTTTATTTTAATTGGTTTCGATTACCTTCAGGCACTCCTCTGGAGATTACAGTATTAGTATATACATACAAGAGGGTTTTCAACCACGGTATAACTCTCTCTGTCCATTGATTCTATTCATTGCTTATCTGTAGCTAAGGGGGACGTACAAAGTGGATAATTCATAATCATATTGTTTGCAGCCTTGATTGAAAAAATTGATGTAATTGTAAAAATATTAAATTGAGAAATCAAGACACCGTTAATACATGGTGGATGTTTCTATGAGGCTGTTGGTAAATCAGCTAATAAAAACATAGCAACCTGAATAATTTGTATTTCATGAATTTATTCAGGACAATATATAATTATATATATACTATATTGTAGTAGTTCCGCAATCCTCCACAGTGTAGCTGATCCAAAAGGGATTGGTACATATTCTTTATCACTAGAGGTGCTGCAGTCAGTAAGGCTTGCATTACATGTTACTTATCTTTAAACCGCTATTATTTACCCTTTATTATGTTATGTTCTGTTACAAACCAGACTTACACAACCAGATTATGTATTCTGTTTGTACTTCTTATATCTACTCCAGTTGAACTGCTGTTTTATACCTTATGTTTTACCCCACTTTAATGTCCTGATCCTTTGGATCCTTTACTGTTCTACACCACCTGATTGTTGTGATCTATCTACACTACTCTTTGTAAGAGGATCTGGATCAGGGTCAAGACCTTTGGCCAAGAACTGGACTTAATAAACCAGAAGGGGAGCAATCACTTGTTGTCTCTTTGTTTATTAGTGTTAAGCCGAGTGAATCACTGCATATTATAAGATAAATCTTTATTTTCAAATTATAGAAATAATATTTAAATTTGAACCAATACTAGTTATAGTGTAGAATCAGTAAGGGGATTCACCCTCCCCTCCAATCCACTTTACAATTGATCTTCTCTCAATTCTACAATACATTATGAAATTAATTAAATAGAATTTAAATGTCTGTATGTTAAAGGTGGGCTGCTCGTCCTGGAAGAACAAGATCCTGGAGGAGAGACATGTCATCAACCCCGCTAACTACACCGGACGTGACCGGCTGGACCACGACCGGCCGATACAACGAGTACTTGGTGATTACGGTATCAAGACCCTCCGCCAGTACAGCAGCAAACGAGCTCTCAATATTTTACAAACTTACTATAAATTTATAATTGTCCGGGATCCATTTGAGAGACTGATATCTGGGTACAGGGATAAAATGCTTGATAAAAAGAACAGGTTATATCAACGAATTGCAAAGAGGGTGCAACAAAGAAGTTCAAATCCTCACAAAGAATATCCCGATTTTCATGAATTCTTAGATTTTGTGCAAACAGGAGGAGGACATGATGTGCATTGGAGGACATATGTGAATATGTGCAACCCCTGCTTGGTTGGTTATGACTTTATAGGACAGATGGAGACACTGAGGCAAGATACCAAATGTCTTCTGCCTAAGTTAGGAATGGATCCCTGGTTTCCACTTCCAGCAAATGCAAGGAAATCTGGTGGCAAGGTGGAGAAATATTATTCAAAAGTGCCAAAGAAGATTCTACAGGCCAACTCCAGATATTTAGCAAATGATGTAGACATGTTTGGGTACAGTAATTTAACACAGCGCGGGTTGCTGTAGATTCTACAGGCTAACTCCAGATATATTTAGTATATTTAGCTACTTTACTGGTAATTATCCGCCCAGAATTATTGCAAACGTTTTTTTCAAAAATAAAAATATCTAACTAAAATGATAAAAGTACTTCTTAGATGTCCTTAATGTTTACATTCATTGGAATCGGGTTGGTCTCATCTTTCCAAATATGGTGATATCTCAAAATCCATATTTTGTGACTTATGACTCATTTTCCTGAAACACATCGTATATTCACATCAATATGGTGTAGAAATTTAAGGGTATTTGCCCATAGGTTCAGTGTTGTAGGAAGTAGAGAGAAGTCGGATGTAGTTGAAGTTCTTCAGGTTCAGCCCAGGCCAGGAGTGACTCAGTGAGTGCCTGATGCTTCCACCTTCTATGCAATGCAACTCCCCTATAGGGCCCCCCCCCCACCCATTATAATTACTATCGTTACATTGATCTTAACTTTTTCTGGGTTATACAATTACCAGATTTTGTACCCCCCTATTGTCCCTTTGCAATGAATCATTGGTCAGATAATGATCTGTACTACTGTAAAAAAAAACAAAAAAAAACAAAAAACAAACAAACATGAAAGTACTGTACTGTACCAGATCTGGGTAAAAAACAATGAGGTAGACAATCTACCTAGAAACTAGATCGACATGGCACCAGATTGCCCAATTTATTATTTATCGTGTTATGTACCTGTTACTGCCATATTAGTTAGTCATATTAATGTAGTCGCTGAATCTATCTATCTATAAAATACTACTGTATCTGTTTAATAACGTAACTCCTTTTTTTCCAAAGGGGGTCCTCAGGAAGATCTATGGTTTCATAGAGGAGACCCACCCCCCTTTTTCGGTGTAAAAATTTGATATGTTATTGAAAGTGTACGCTTCCGGAAATAAAAACCTATACATACATACATACACTATCAGTCTTAAGGAATGCATCAGACTCCAAGTGGTATTTGTGTTTCCCTTTGAAGTCTTTTCTTGTCTGGGTTAATTGTATATTAGGCTCAAGCCTATTCCACAATGTAGGTATGGAATAAAGATATGACTTTTTAAAAGTCTCATTTCTTGGATGAGGAAACAGTAGTTTTTCCCCCTCGGGAGTCCCCGCAGTCAGACCTTCCTATTATCAATATTTTCTTGAACTCGCGATCTCAAGAATGCTATATCCAAGATATGAGTGTCCCTTCTTGTTTGAAGGGGAGAAATATTCAGTTTGTTATGAATTTCTTTTGTACTAGATAGTTTTGGAAGATGGAGAATTATTTTAAAAGCAGAGTTTTGAAGCGTCTGAAGCTTCATTAGATGCTGGAGCAGAATTATAAAAAATCATAATCGATAATAGGTCTGATCATGGTTTTATAAATTGATAGAAGCATGGATTTATCACACACACTGTATAGCTTGGTTAGAGCCCTTACCTTAAGTCTCTTTCTTAGTAAGAAACTTATCAAAATTTAATTGTTTATCAACCTCAATTCCAAGATATTTATATGATTCCACATTCTCTAATTTTTGTCCTTTTATTAGGTAACGAGAAGAGTTTTTTACATTTTCTCTCAACCTAATAGTAAGGCTCTTACATTTACTAATATTCAATGAAATTTTGATTAGATCACACCATAGTACAATGTTGTTTAAATTATTTTGTAATGTACAAATGTGTTGCCCTTGCAGTGATCTTTTCAGAGTATAACACAGTGTCGTCTGCAAATAATTAAATATTACTATGATTTACTACAGTTGGAAAGCCACCTTCTCTAGGGCCCCCCCCCCCCCCAAAAAAAAAATTAGGTGTGTTTCCGATTTACCCCCCCTACTTAGAAAAACCTTACCCTACCTAAATTTTTTTTACCATACCTGATTTTTTTCCCCATCATATCTTACTTTTTTTTGATGTTTTGACAAAAAAAGCTTATAAAAGCAGGAAAACGGGTTTCCTAACCCATGTTCCCATATTCAAAACAACTATTGTTATGAAAAAGACATTTTTTTCAGTTCCTGGGAGGTGGTTTCCAAACAAACAAAAAAAGTTACCAGCCCCCCCAACCTAGTTTTCAGCCAGATAAATCGAAAACACACCTATTATTTTTTTTTGCCTAGTCAATCGATAATCCTGTTGAAGTGCCAGTCATGTGACCGTGTATCTTATTTATTCTTGACCACAGCCTCTCTGAGACTAATTCAACATAAACTGGACTCAGGGTTTGTATGGTGTCAGGTCTATTCCCCAGTATGAGTTCTCAGATGCAGCTTTAGGTTTCCAAATTCTGCTGCACTATAATCACACTTAGCACATTTATAAGGCTTTTCCCCAGTGTGTGTTCTCATGTGTCTCTTCAGGGCTCCAGGCTGTGCTGCCCTATAGTCACACATAGTACATTTATGAGGCTTTTCCCCAGTATGTGTTCTCATATGTAGCCCCAGAATGTCAGACCGTGCTGCCTTATAGTCACACTCAGTACATTCATAAGGTCTAATTCCAGTATGTGTTTTCATGTGTTGGATCAGGGCTCCAGCTACTGCTGCCCTATAGTCACACACAGTACACTTATATGGCTTTTCTCCAGTATGTGTTCTCATATGGTTGCTGAGGTTTAAGGCAACTGTTGCTCTATAACCACATATAGCACACATATGAGGCTTTTCCCCAGTATGTGTCCTCATGTGTACCCTCAGGGATCCAGTCTGTGCTGCCCTATAGTCACACTCAGTACATTTATATTTCTTCTCAGTTTCCCCAGTATGTGTTCTCATGTGTTCACACAGACTTTCACCCCGTGCTGCCCTATACACACACTTAGTACATTTAAAAGGCTTCTCCCCAGTATGTGTCCTCATATGTTTCCTCAGGGATCCGGCATGTACTGTCCTATAGTCACACACAGTACATTTATGAGGCTTTTCCCCAGTGTGTGTTCTCATGTGTATCTTCAGGACTCCAGCCTGTGCTGTCCTATAGTCACACACAGTACATGCATAAGGCTTCTCCCCAGTATGTGTTCTCATGTGTTGCTTCAGGTGTCCAGCCTGTGCCGCTCTATAGTCACACTCAGTACATTTATAAGGCTTTTCCCCAGTATGTGTTGTCATGTGCCTCCTCAAGGTCCAAGCCTGTGCTGCCCTAAAGTTACACTCAGTACATTTATAAGGCTTTCCCCCAGTATGACTTTTCATGTGCCTCCTCAGGTGTGCAGCATATGTTGTGCTATAGTCACACTCAGTACATTTATGAGGCGTTTCTTCAGTGTGTCTTCTCATGTGTTTTTTTAGACTTGCAGCCCATATTGTGGTATAGTCACACTCAGTACATTTACAGGGTTTTCCTCCACTATGTGTTTTCATGTGTATCTTCAGGTTTCCAGCATACACGGTCCTATAGTCACACTCAGTACATTGATAAGGCTTTTCACCAGTGTGTGTACACATGTGCTCCTTCAGGTTTCCAGCCTGTGCTGTCCTATAGTCACACAGAGTACACTGATGAGGCTTTTCCCCAGTATGTGTTCTCATATGACAACTCAGGGCTCCTGACTGTGCTGCCCTATAGTCACACTTAGTACATTTATAAGGCTTTTCCCCAGTGTGTATTCTCATGTGTTTCCTCAGGTTTACAGCTTGTGCTGTCCTATAGTCACACGCAGTACATGTATAAGGCTTTTCCCCAGTGTGTGTTCTCATGTGTCTCCTCAGGGCTTCAGCTTGTACTGCCCTATAGTCACAAAAAGTACATTTATATTTCCTATCAGCACTATGTGTAAGCAAATGTTTTTCTAAATAATGTGTCTGTTCAAACCCTTTAACACACTTCTTACAATTGTGTAGTTTCTCCCCTGTATGAGTCACACTGTGATGCATCATAGCTTCTGACATCAGTAGAGAAGGTACACTAGTCACACTTGTAGTATTTGCTGCCTGTCCTGTCCCCCCTGTATGAGTCACACTGTGATGCATCATGCCTTCTGACATCAGTAGAGAAGGTACACTAGTCACACTTGTGGCATTTGCTGCCTGTCCTGTCTCCCCTGTATGAGTCACACTGTGATGCATCATACCTTCTGACATCAGTAGAGAAGGTACACTAATCACACTTGTAGCATTTGCTGCCTGTCCTGTCTGCCCTGTATGAGTCACATTGTGATGCACCATGCCTTCTGACATCAGTAGAGGAGGTGCACTAGTCACACTTGTAGCATTTGCTGCCTGCCCTGTCTCCCCTGTATGAGTCACACTGTGATGCACCATAGCTTCTGACATCAGTAGAGAAGGTTCCCTAGTCACACTTCTAGCATTTGCCGCCTGTTCTGTCTCCATGATTGTGAAAGCCACATAAAAAACCTGCAAATAAGTAGAGTTGATCAGTATACAATAAAAAGCACATGATTATTCTCAGAGAATTTTAAACCTCTTAATAGATGACAACATTTGCCAAATAAAGTTTACTCAGCATTTTACAAAACATCAAATGATTATAACATGTGTCTGTAATAATGCTTCCACCTGTTAGCTATACATACATAACAAATAATTATAGTGTTTCAAAATATTTTCAATTTCTTTTAATTTACTTTTGGTATTGGGGAATTTTAACGTTGCCATCCCAATGCTCTTTTAAAGGGGTTGCCAAGGGATCAAAAATAAATATTTAGTGAAAATTTCTTCATGGAATGTAATCTCCAACAACTTTTTTTTTAATTCAAACATTGACTAATCATATACTCGAAAAACTGTTTCAATGAGAACTGAAGCATCTGAAGCATTTAAAAAAAGTCATGTTGGGGAATTCTTAACGTTGCCAACCCAACAACATTCATTTTGAAACTGTACAATTATCTACACACAATTATAGATTATCAAATGAAAAATTGTCATTTTAAGGCATCTATAAGGAGGTTTATGCCATAGAATTTTAAATTTCAACCTAAAATTTGTTCTGCTATTTTTGGACCAAAATTATTTTGTGTTGCCATCCCCGATGCTTCGGGCAACACAAATAATGGTACAGAATAATTTTAGTTGAGACCAATGAAATGTAATATAATGGGAAAGCTATGTCATTTTGCTATAAGAATCAGTAAAAAAAAATTGAATCATGAATCATTGAATCATGAATATTTGACGGTATAGAACATGTCCTTTGAATTTAAGTATCAACAAAATAATATGATTTTCAAATGTAGTTCCTAAAAATAGAAAAATGATCTAAAAAATGGTCTTTATTACCACTACAATGTTTCTATCTAAAAGCATCGGGATGGCAAAGTTAGAAAATGAATATCCCACCAAATGCACAGTTTTTAAAATTAGTGTTCCCAATTTTTGTGTTGAACCCTTCAATATATGTACAATCATATGTGCAAATGGCAAGAAGTTTCAATGCATTTGAATTTTTAGCCAAAAATACCCCAGTGTACCCGGTTGGTGAGAACTGACCATATATTATTATATTATATAGCAGTAGTCTGCTTATTATATTCACTAAATCTAGTTCTGTTATTGTTATTATGCTTTACACTGTTTCTACAGCTACTTTGTGTTACTACCTTTATGTAGCTGGTTGTGAGAGAGACTGCCCTGTCCGGGTAGCCGGATTCTAGTGCCGTTGTACAGACTGTGAATTAAACAGACATGCAGGGGCCTTGTTAACTTGTTTATTCTAGTTAAGACTGTGAATCACTACACATATACTAATCTGTTCAATCTTAAGAAGTGTTTCTTTTTAACTACTGAACATCACTATCAAAAGAAATGAAACAAAATAAATAAATATGAACATGGACAATGTCGTAAAATCCCCGCCGTTTTTGGCAACTGAGAAATACCCGCGATCATCCATTTAAAGCCTTTTGGCTGTTGAATATAGCCTACCGGTAGGCCTCACCCTGACAACACTACTAGAGCCTACCAGTAGGCTTAGATAAAACGCAAATGTTTGTTGTCATTACATTTCAGGCCATCATATAGCCTTCTAGACCAATATAGTCTACCAGACAACATAGATTTCCCAGTTAGATTTACATAGCCTCATTATTTATATGAGAGGCTTTAAAACGGAGAATTTTTTTGGTTGAACAAAAGGAAGTTAATTTTTGAAGGGTGAAACATTATTTCAATTTCTTGCTGTTGTCCCCAAACTGGGCGGTAAGTGGTATACCGCTGTCATGTAATACTAGTAGCGACACGCTCGGCATTGTGGCAAACTACGGGTCGACTACGGGTGGCGGCCATTGGGGGACAGATTGAGAATATCATCGACGGGCGCCCGTTTTTTGCGTTTTTTACCGTTCAGTTTTGAAATATTTCGATAATCGGTTGTATCAGTACTCCTATACCCATTTACCAGGTAATCAGAATAAAAGCAGGCGCTATCAACCCCCAAAATTTGTTAAAACATCGTTGACACAGCCGAGTTGTGCGCCAAAACCCCTATTTTCGCCCAGATCGCGCTATGTATTACTATGGCAGGGCTCTCACGTTTAAAGATATGAAACATCAGATATGCCTTCCAAGGCCTTGAAAAAAACAAATTAAGATACACATATGTGAGATTTCATATGTTTGACAATTTACCAAATCACTCTATTTTTTTTTAAGGAAAACATCAAACTATTAATAAAGATGATTACCGGTAATAGTTTGATGTTCTAACCAGAAATATTTCTCAGTGGGGGAAGCTGGCATGTAACCTTGCAAGCGAAAATTTTGAAAACGTAATTGATCATGGTGCATGCTGGTGCATTTGAGACAAGAAGCTACAGTTTTCAATATGTTTTCATGATGTTTATCTATTGGAACTATTCATATATAATAGCAATTATTAACTGCTAAATAAATAAATAGCTTAATCAAAACTGGATTTAATGCAATGAATCTAGAGAAAATTGTATAGGCAGCATGAATTATATTCAGAATATCAATTTCAGGCCCAGCTGCCAGTGGCAGTGCTATGAATGGTGCTAAAGCCTAAATGAGTGATTTACTGTGTAATGTATCTTGGTATGAAACCACATTCTTCAGTAACCACAAATGGCATGAAATGCGGTGGGGCATGTCATGCTGAGGATTGGTTTTCCTAAACACTGATACGGTGGTAATAATAGGCCTACAGTCCCGAGTTTATACTAGATAGTACTGCCTATCTTTAGACAGTACTGCTGTAGTACAGCAATTTCAACCATATCCAGATTATCATATTCCCTCTTGGGTCCATGGAGTATCACACAATTTTTCAATTTCTGCTGAGACATGGTCGCTGTAATTAAGTTATGTTTTGATACGTCTCAGTGTAGAAAATGAGCTCTGCAAATGCCCCCATAACCAGTAGCGATAGCACTTGGTTTGGTCAGCCTGCGCCTGACTAAGTTTATACATGCTGATGTCATGATGTGTTAATGTCAAAACTTAGTAAAAATTACATTTTTCCGGGACAAATTAAGTTGTCAGCGGGCAGGACGTGGGACACAGGGCTGATTGAAATTAGGCAAAAAAAATAGGTGTTTCCGATTTACCATTCCCCCTTTCGTAGTTTTCAGCCACATAAATTGGAAACACCCCTATTTCTATTGTGGGCTTACACCGATCTGCACATGACTAGTTTATGCTAGGTTAACCCTGGTTACACATGTTTAGAAGAGAGCGTGGCTCCAGGCGCTGACCCGTGGGAGTTGGCGAGTGGCCGTTTATGGCATTTAAATTAATTTGATGGAAAAAAAACGCATGACTTTTTTTCTATCTAGATTTGATTTTATGCGTGAAATTTTTAAGCTTTAGACTGAGATATTGACTAAATGCGTGAAACTTGAGGGCCCTGCTATGGCCTATGCTGGTAGATATGCTGGTAGCTAAAAACGACACTATGTCATATGACTTAGTTCTTCCCATCAAACAGGTTTGAATCAGAGTTCAGAGATGCCAAGTGTCACAATTTAATGTTACACCCTTGCCAAACCTCTAAGCAGGATGACAACCTTAGGTTGCAGCAGTTAAAACCAATATAACAACGATAACATTTAATAACAAACGGCCGCCGCCGCCACCTTTACATATGCATCCCCATTGTGTATTCGCGTAGAGACGTCCCCCGTTAGCGGTAGCCTCGTTTTCATAGCCAATATGGCGGCGCCCTACCCCACACACATTACAAGCGTATTAAAGTATCGACTAAACACTGTGTGGAGTAATCAGTCCAGCATGGCCAGTCAGGCAAGCGGGGATTGAGCGGGGGGGGGGGGGGGGGGGGGGGGGGGAGCAGGGGGCAGCAGTAGGCCCCATCCGATGGACGAGTATAAAGTTGGTATGAAATTGTGCAATCTGGTGCATCCTCAGAAATATATTGTAAAATTCCAAGACTTTTCTAATTTAAGACGCTATACAACATGCACCTAATAGTAAAAAGGCAATCCCTGGTTCGCAGCGCCATCTGCAGTTATCACTCATGTGACTTTTCGTGTAAAACAAATCGGGAGTGACGATCATGTTGACGAGTCAACAACTCCGCTTCACCACCTCACAGACGCACAATATTCCACAGCCACACGCACACAACTACAGTACAAGAGGAACATCATACCTTAGCTGTTAGAATTGTGGTGGAATGTGGATAAATCAGGATTTATTGGTTGCAAAGATATGTTTATGATCCAATCGACGCCATTTTGCTTCTTACCGGAAGTAGTGGCCATTACGACAATCAACGACATCATCGATTTAAATAATTCAACCGATGGACAACCAAAATAATGGAGCAGACGAAAAAGGCAAAATGGTGTCTTATTTGTTATCGTACAACCAGCCGCCAACTATGTAATGTAATACAATAATATATCTATAATGAGGTGCGAGAGTGCGCCGCAGCGTTCCAGGCGGGTAGAGGTGGAGACAGGCATCAGTGGCGGCACCTGGTGTAGAAGCGGTGAGTTACGTACTTCACCCAATACCAGGCAGTACTTTGGAGTTGTACAACTGCAGGATTCCGCCTCCCGCTACACCAAGGTCCACATCCCAGGTGAGTGTAATGTTGAACGAAGTCTTACTGGTTCTAACACCGTGATTAAACATCTCCACCCGCCACCCAGCGGGCAATGCAGCAGGTGCAATGTAGGTTCATTTGTATCCTGCTCTATTATCGCTCATGTTTGTGGGCGGGTCCCAGACACACGATGAGTGACAGGATCGAGCTGTCCAGCCATCACCTCATGTATCTAATACCGACCCATCAGGCCTATAGTGTATCTAATGCCGGCTTATGTTTTTTTTAAAAAACAGATTTTATTTCGAAACAAATTTCACATAGGTGATACCTTTCAATGTTCGAAAATATTTCTGATACAAATACAATTTTTTACGAACAAATAGTAGTAATCCATACTTTTAGAGTGAAGATTAATCTCACAAATTATATCCAAGAACGAGAATAAACTTTAGAGAGTCTACTCTTACAAGAGGAACAAGTTTATAATGTAGCTCTACACAACATAAAGAATAAACAGTATATTTTACACACATTTTTTTGAGGATTTTTCGCCGACTAAAATACAGAGGTACAATATACATGATTAGCAATTTAACAGTCCGCATATACATAGTATTCACATGACATCACCCCAGTCAGCGGCTATCCTCACTGGCAGCGATAATGTGTGGCAGCATAGATAGCGGGAGACACTAGACAGAGGTACAATATGTGATGTATATGTGCCATATACGTGTATATCTCGACGACAGGGGGCACCACCACACGGCAGGTGTTATAGGTTTATTTATACAGTTACAATATTTCCGGAAAATGGACTGACATTCATATGAAATACAAATTATATTTCCTTCTAAGAATTGACATTTTTTTTTTCTTTTTTTTTTCTTTTTTTCCCTTTTTTTTTCTTTTTTTTTTCTTTTTTTTTTCTTTTTTTTTTTTTTAATCTTAAAATCAACAAGTTAGCTTTTGTTACATTCTTAGGTCTTCCTGGAGCGTCCTTATTATCACTGCTAAGTTTGAGTGTGAAATACATGTGTTGTTGGTTAAATTTTGACGTCTAAACTTTTAAAAAAAAGTCTTGAATCTTGCCAGAAGTTATTATTATTGTGATTGAATTTGCATTCTGTTTTAAAAGTTATAGGAATGAACTTTTACCCATGCTATCATTTTATCCAAATCTAGACAAAGATATTCTACTATAGTATAATTCAATTACAGTTCAGTTTTAATGATTGGTACATTGTATTGTCATTGACCATGGTTGTCTTTTGACTGATATGGGGTTTTCATACCCAGTTGACGGTCTATTTCACTTCTGTTTTTCGATGTCTCTGACAATATTGTCATAATATTTCTTTTACATGGTCTTAAAGCAGACAGGCCAGAATATGATAGACCCTGAAAAGGACCCAATAAAACTTATTATTTTTGAGATTCCATCATTCACTGCAGTATGGAGTGCTACACAGAACTAGCAGTTGTAACGAGTGCCTTCAAGATTAAAGATGAATCAAAATGTAGCTTTTGTGATGAAGAAGACGATCTCGACATTTTGGTGTGAAATGTCCAGACACCAACAAGTTCTGGGTTAAGTTTCAAGATAAGTTTATAGCGAATAATGTATTAAAAGACATGGTTAAAACTCTCTCGCAGTATTCTCCTTGGATATGTAGGTAGAAAGGGGTATGAAGTGTTTTTCAATAGGGGATTTGCATGTCTCACTGCGCATGTCTATGACAGTGCCCTCTGTCTCTCTATCTGTCCCATCTCTCTATCTCTCTCCCCCCCTTTCCTATGGCTTCCACAGACCCTCCCTATCTTTTGCCCCTCTTCCTCTTGACTACGGTCTCTTATTGCTGAATATACAACTATTGTTTCACATTTAAGTCTTGTCAGTATGCATGTCCATCATCTCTCAACTACTGTAATTCTAATGTTATCAGGGCATTTCAATATATTTGCAGAGAATCGGGACATTAGTGAGACTTCATTAGCGGACATTGGCACATTTATAATCATGGAGACAGGACAGACAGCAAATGCTACAAGTGTGACTTGTGTACCTTCTATGCTAATTGCTAATATATACAATGTGACTTATACACGGGAGAAACTACACAACTGTATTGTGTGTGTTAAAGGATTTACAGAGAGCAGTAGTTTAGAGAAACACTTGCTTACACACAGTGCTGAGAGGAAATATGAATGTACTGAGTGTGACTATAGTGCAGCACAGGCTGGAGACGTGAGGGAACACATGAGAACACATACTGGGGAAAAGCTTCATCCATGTATTGTGAGTGACTATAGGGCAGCACAGGCTGTGGACCTAAGGATACCCATGAGGACACACACTGGAGAAAAGCCTTATGAATGTACTGTGTGTGACTATAGGGCAGCACAGGCTACAGACCTGAAGGTACACATGAGAACACATACTGGAGAAAAACCTTATAAATGTACTGAGTGTGACTATAGGACAGCACATGCTGGAGCCCTGAAGATACACATGAGAACACATACTGGAGAAAAGCTTTATGAATGTACCGAGTGTGACTATCGGGCAGCACAGGCTGGAGACCTGAAGATACACATGAGAACACATACTGGAGAAAAACCTTATAAATGTACTGTGTGTGACTATAGGGCAACAAAAGTTGGGAACCTGAAGATACACATGAGAACACACCCCGGGGAAAAGCCTCATAAATCTCGTGAATCTAATGTGTGCAACTATACAGCATCCTTTGGGGACCTGAGGAATGACGGGGAAATACATTCTTTGGAAAAATCCCATAAATGTCCTGTGTGTGACTATAGGGCAGCACAAGCAGGAGCACTGAGGGAACATATGAGAAGACATACTGGAGAAAAACCTTACACATGTACTCAGTGTGACTATAGGGCAGCGCAAGCTGGAACCCTGAGGAAGCACATGAAAAAACATACTGGAGAAAAACCTCATAAATGTACTGTGTGTGACTATAGTGCGACACAGGCTGGAACCCTGCGGAGACACATGAGGATACATACTGGAGAAAGGCCTTATGAATGTACTGAGTGTGACTATAGGGCAACAGAGGCAGCACACCTTAGGGAACACATGAGGACACACACTGGGGAAAAGCCCTATCAATGTACTTTGTGTGACTATAGGGCAACAAAGGCTGGAAACCTGAAGTATCATATGAGAACACACACTGGAGAAAAGCCTTATAAATGTATTGTGTGTGACTATAGGGCAACACATGCTGGGCACCTGAGGGATCACATGAGAACACACACTGGGGAGAGGACATATGAATACACAATATGTGACTATAGTTCAGCACAGGCTGGAGTCGCTCGCCCAAGAACACATCCTGCAGACAAGTGTTATCAATGTACTGAGTGTGACTATAAGGCAACCACTTCTGGGAACCTCAAGGTTCACATGAGAACACATACAGGTGAAAAACCTTATGAATGTACCGAGTGTGACTATAGGGCAACAAAAGCTGGACACCTGAAGAGACACATGAGAACACATACAGGAGAGAAGCCTTATAAATGTAATCTGTGTGACTTTAGGGCAACACAGCCTGGAGTTGTAAGGCGGCATGTGAGAAAACATACTGGTGAAAAGCCTTATGCATGTACTGAGTGTGACTATAAGGCAGCACAAGCGGGACACCTGAGGGAACACATGAGAACACACACTGGAGAAAAGCCCTATAAATGTACTGAGTGTGACTTTAGGGCAGCACAGGCTGGGAACTTGAGAAATCACATGAGGACACATACTTTAGAACAGCCTTATGCATGTACCGTGTGTGACTATAGGGCAGCACAGGCTGGAGCCCTGAGGAGACACATGGTAACACATACTGGGGAAAAGACTCATGCATGTACTGTGTGTGACTATAGGGCAGCCACTTCTGAACACCTCAGTGTTCATGTGAGAACATTTTTACACGCTCCCTTCACATGTAAAGTTTGCTCATTTATAGCGACTGACATGGGCAGCCTTACACAGCACGCGGAGAGTCACACTGACACAATCACTGACATGGGCAGCCTTACACAGCACGCGGAGAGTCACACTGACACAAGCACTGACATGGGCAGCCTTACACAGCACGCGGAGAGTCACACTGACACAAGCACTGACATGGGCAGCCTTACACAGCACGCGGAGAGTCACACTGACACAAGCACTGACATGGGCAGCCTTACACAGCACGCGGAGAGTCACACTGACACAAGCACTGACATGGGCAGCCTAACACAGCACGCGGAGAGTCACACTGACACAAGCACTGACATGGGCAGCCTTACACAGCACGCGGAGAGTCACACTGACACAATCACTGACATGGGCAGCCTTACACAGCATGCGGAGAGTCACAGTGACACAAGCACTGACATGGGCAGCCTTACACAGCATGCGGAGAGTCACAGTGACACAATCACTGACATGGGCAGCCTAACACAGCACGCGGAGAGTCACACTGACACAAACACTGACATGGGCAGCCTAACACAGCACGCGGAGAGTCACAGTGACACAAGCACTGACATGGGCAGCCTTACACAGCACGCGGAGAGTCACACTGACACAAGCACTGACATGGGCAGCCTAACACAGCATGCGGAGAGTCACACTGACACAAGCACTGACATGGGCAGCCTTACACAGCATGCGGAGAGTCACACTGACACAATCACTGACATGGGCAGCCTTACACAGCACGCGGAGAGTCACAGTGACACAAGCACTGACATGGGCAGCCTTACACAGCACGCGGAGAGTCACAGTGACACAATCACTGACATGGGCAGCCTTACACAGCACGCGGAGAGTCACACTGACACAAGCACTGACATGGGCAGCCTTACACAGCATGCGGAGAGTCACAGTGACACAAGCACTGACATGGGCAGCCTTACACAGCACGCGGAGAGTCACACTGACACAAGCACTGACATGGGCAGCCTAACACAGCACGCGGAGAGTCACACTGACACAAACACTGACATGGGCAGCCTTACACAGCATGCGGAGAGTCACAGTGACACAAGCACTGACATGGGCAGCCTTACACAGCACGCGGAGAGTCACACTGACACAAGCACTGACATGGGCAGCCTTACACAGCACGCGGAGAGTCACACTGACACAAACACTGACATGGGCAGCCTTACACAGCACGCGGAGAGTCACACTGACACAATCACTGACATGGGCAGCCTTACACAGCACGCGGAGAGTCACACTGACACAAACACTGACATGGGCAGCCTTACACAGCATGCGGAGAGTCACAGTGACACAAGCACTGACATGGGCAGCCTTACACAGCACGCGGAGAGTCACAGTGACACAAACACTGACATGGGCAGCCTTACACAGCACGCGGAGAGTCACACTGACACAATCACTGACATGGGCAGCCTTACACAGCACGCGGAGAGTCACACTGACACAAGCACTGACATGGGCAGCCTTACACAGCACGCGGAGAGTCACAGTGACACAAGCACTGACACAATTAAGCAGAAAACATCAGCTTTGTCTCATCTCTCCACTGTCCATGGAATCCAAGGTATGACTTTTATCCAGGAGGCTTGCAGTATACTTGTGTACCACATATCTTTTGTTTTTTAAATAAATTGTATTTATAATATTCACAGATATTATATATCTTAGAAATTCTGATATTGTTCAAATATTGATGGTAGATCAACCTATTTATTAGTTTTCTGTAGTGAAGTAGTTTTGTTTTCATATATCTCATGTATTCCACACATGTTTGTTGGGAAATGATTCAGTAAATACTAAGCATCAAAGTTCCAGAGGCCGCAAAAACAATTTTGGTTGATTAATAGTTACCATCAATAATGAAATATTCAATTTATTATGGCTTTATCAACAACTTCATGACATTTATTCATACTGTTAGGAAATGATGTGCCTCTACATCCTGACAATATATTTGATCATATCATTGCAGGCCCAAGTACAGTTTCTCCTCACACCTGGCCGGGACAATTGGCCGGGACACCAGCTGACCGGGACAGTTGGCCGGGACAATTGGCTGGGACAACAGGTGACCAGGACAGCAGCTGGCCGGGACAATTGGCCGGGACAACAGGTGACCGGGACAACAGCTGGCCAGGACAATTGGCCGGGACACCAGCTGGTCGGGACAGTTGGCCGGGACAATTGGCCGGGACACCAGCTGACCAAGACAGTTGGCCGGGACAATTGGCCGGGACAATTGGCCGGGACACCAGCTAGCCAGGGCCTAGATTGGCACAGAGGACTAGAGATACAGAAACACTAAACTAAAAACTAAGATTGAATTGGATGCTTAGAGCTATGCAGGACTAGACAAGTGGAAACTGTAAAGACCTGAAGGACAACATGAGGCAGTGTGGTGTTGGTAACACCATAGACTCAATGATTACATAATTACCTTAGTTAACTGTACATAGATGTATAAGTAGCTGATAGAAGCATTATATTGTTTCTGATAGTACTACTAATGTCCTGATGTTGGTTTTGCAATAAATCATTTAATCACTTACATGTAGAGAGTCCATGGGCTTCTTGTATATATATCAGGCCGTTGCCTAGCAACCCTTGCCCTGTGGGCCTCTCTTGGATATGTTATCTGCAGCTACTGAGGCACGTACTCCCAGGATAATACATGAATACATCACTTAACATCTGCACTGTGGACAGTCCTTTCCTCTATATTGTACATTCAGACCAATAGTATAACATTAAGCTTGTATCTGATGTACCACTACAGTATCAGACATGGCAAAACCTGCCGGACCACGGTCCTTGACCGTTGAAAGACATGTGGGACCAGTGAAACTGAAGCTTTAACGGTCCGACAGTCCAGAAAGTTACCCTGCAAGATATATTTTAGTAAATTGGTTATATTTCACAAGATCTGTAAGCCTATTATTGTTTTTATATTTAGCTGACATCTAAAAATGAAGGATCGTCGCAAAAACAACCTTCGCAACCCAGCCGGGAGTTTCCCAGCTACTAAACTAAACGTTCAGAATCAGAACAAGAGTTGTCAGGCGTTTTGCCTTGTGAGATCTGCAGTCGATCTTATTGCCATAAGACGACAGCAGATAATATAGATTTTAGGATTTGACTCTAGGCTATATTATGTTAGCTTTTTAATGGAATAAATTATAATCCCGGATTTCTACCTGCAAAAGGCCTATGAGAGCGACGTGTTTTTCTGATCGGAGCTTTACGAGCTTCCACAGTTTGGCGCTATATATGACATCATTGTGCCCATTCAAAGCGAGGGAAGTTTAAAATGGCCCCCAAAATAAAAAGTTGATGGAACAGTAAACAGAGACTGCCAATCAGATGCGATCATTGTTCCCATGGTAACATGATCGCATCTGATTGGCTTAGAGCGGCAGTGGCTCGTCTCTGTTTGCTGTTCCATCAACTTTTTGTTTGGGCAGCCAGTTTAAACTCCCCTCGCTTTGAATGCGCAGTTTGTGAGAACTTTTTAATTATTCCTTAAATCAAAATGTTTTTCAAATGTGTTTTAATAGCATAGCAAATCTATTTCTAGCAAAATAGTGGTAGGTGCCCGTTTGTCCAGAGAGTTAACTTCTGCAAGACAGGCTTATACTATAGGCTATATTTATTTCAGGGGAAGGAAATTGCTTATATTTCAGCAGTATTGAAAGCCTAATATTGTTTTTATATTTAAAAATAAAGGATCGTCGAAAAAACGGCCCTCGCAAACCAGCCGGGAGTTTCCCGGCTACTAAACTATAGCCATTCAGCCTACGAGTTGTCAGGCATTGTGCCGTGTGAGGTCTGCATCCAGTCTTGCAACCTTTCTGCAAGACGGCTGCAGACATTTAGATTTGCAGAAGAATCTATATTTCGTTAGCTTTTTAATGTAATAATCCCTGAGTTTCTACCTTGGAATATGACAGCAACAGTTTGTAGCCTAGACTCAGACTGGAAGATGGGGGTTTTCCCACTATGATGTCATAGCTGTAGATCATGTGACAGCTGTTCCGTTTTGGCTCTTCTATAAAGTTTGCATACACGCTATGTCTATATATTAACCGGCAATGGCCTTCAGTTCAAATCTTCCCAGGACAATGTATTGAGCTATATCGGACCCTAGCAACATTTATGTACAGTATTGACATATCGATTCCCGCCAAAATTGCGAGGAAAAAGTCTTAAGATTGTCATCATTGTAGGTAGAATATGCGGATGAGCACGATCATGGGGCAAAGAGGGGGAGAAGTATTGTTTCTGTAGACCTTATTGCGTTGGACCCGTTGACGGGTATGATGGTTCTGTGGGTAGTTATTCTGCCAAAGGCAAATATATATACAAGTAACATGGGATGTCTCCAGAAGGTGTAACATAAACGGATGATTAATAATAAATTCATAAAGTTATATAATCTGCTATTATCTTCATGGCTGGAAATAGATAATAAAATAGAATAGATATTGATATAAACGGGTATTGAATGTAAAACTGTGGGTTATATTTTGAGAATGAGACTTAACACATTGTGTAAATTCGAGAAATAAAAATGTTTGGGGAAAAATGCAGACTGCCACCCCCCCCCCACCCACCCACCCACTCCATGTGCAGTGGTATCCGCAGCAACTAGATTACCTTAGTCCCCGTTGGTTGGTCTGAGCTGGCCCGTTATAGCTGCACAGAGTGGCTAGCGGGACCGGTAGTGGCCACTGCATGGCCCTCTATGCCTAGAGAACTTCCGGTAAACAGCCCAACCAACGGGGACTAAAGCCATTAGAGCCTTCGTTTATTGTCCTCGCTGGCCCTCTAAGCCTTCGGGAACCCGGGATTCCCGTCAGGCTTAGAGGGCCGCTCGGACAATAAACTCAGGCTCTAATTGCCCATTGGAGAGCTTGGTATAGAATCAGTTCATACAGGGGACCGTTAATATATTATATGTAACGCCTTTTCCACTATTAAAATTTAGACCATCCCACCCCTATAGGCTGTGTAGAGCTGTTATACCAATATGCGACTGACACTCCCTCCCCCACCCCAACGCCCTGGCCCCTGGGCATTATGTAATTTCATGGATTTAAGCCCCATATCTCAGGAGCAATATACAATAACCTATTTCCAAGTACCGCTGATGGGCTGGTGTTACCATGGCAACGCACGAGGGTCTGTGATGCACACGGGGTCAGACTGACCACTCAGCATAGGAATGCTGTAGACGCAACATATAAACACGTTAAATTCTGTCATTTTTTCTTCGGATAATTTGCTCTAATACAGCCTAGTATTGTGCAGAGATGAAGCCACTAACATTGCATTGTAGCATGGCTTGTGTGAACCTATAAAGTACATATAAGTACAAAGAAAGTTTGAGAGGAAAGAATGTAGGTTACGTCGGGAGACGTCCCAACTTGGAAGGCGTGTTTGCGGGAGGTGTGAGCACCGTAGGCCGGGTAGCATAGCCTACTGCAGGCATCCCAAGTCGCACACATTTTGCGTGGGACTCACGCAGTAAGTAAGGCATTATCTCTCGCTCTCACTTCAACATCTCATACATGATTTCATGAATGTAGATCACCTAAATATATGTATATATGGTCAAAAGTAAAAAAAATAGAGCAATTCATCCTAAGAATCCACTTCATCAACTTTTCTTCAATCAAATTCATACTTTGGTGGTGTATCATATCATTATTTGTGTACTTAATTCCGAAGAGTGCTCCAACAAAATCTCAATATTTTCCACTTAGTGATGAATTGAATAATATAACTTTATACTAGAGATACCAACGTGTACAACCCTATATAATGAGTATATCTATCATTTTGGGTTATCTTTCCTTTTATGTTTTCCACTTTTCACTGCTGAGGTTTAAAGAAGATATAATAACGTTCATATGAAGCCCTTAATAGCAAACTTCCCTGTGACAGAAAAAAAGTTATGCACATCCATATTATAGTTTACCATAGCTAAGAGCACAATAAATTCTGTCCAGGGTGATAATTTAGTTCAAGATTGACATTGTTTTAGTGACATTTCTCCACCAAATGAGTTCATTGGGCTAATGCACAGAGTGGTTGCTATGGATGAGCATCCCAGACGTAGCAACAAGGTGGCCGACTTCAGCGCCACCCCCGGCCGTTTTCACGCTACTCGCAAGTGGGTTATTAGTAGTGATACAATGCGTCCACTAGACTGTAGATATGCATGTATATACTTTTAAGATCGATATTGGGTGAATGTATACTAGAAGTCCTTTGGTATATAGGTGAGTGGATATCTCTAAGTTGGTCTATGTATGATCCTCTAATATAAGTACAGTAAAGAATGACACAACAGTTTCAATTCCATAAAGGTTCTGTCTTTTAATATCTCTAGCTCATATATATATCATATCAAATTATCAATATTCATGCGTACAGGTGAAGAGGTGGGGTCTGGCTTACAATCTATATTCCTAAATATGCATGGTCCCTCCCCCCTTGTGTATCTATTACTCCCACTGACCTGATATGACTTATCTCTGGACTATAGGTCTGAATACTGTGTAATGGATAATTCCACTCCATCACACTACCCCCCCTCCCCCCTCTCTCCCCCCCCCCAAGTTTATATCAAAAGTTTATATCAAAAAGTTTATATCAAAAGCCCGCGGTTCAACTATCACCACTAATTATAAGATCCAAGTTGAATCAGATATTAAATAATCTTAATACATACAAAACTCAGAATGCAACATCAAAAGAAAAATTTTCGTCCCATTTAAGTACCAGAGTTTCTAAGTGATACCAAGTCCCCTACAAACCAAACAGTACATCAATATCAAAGACATCCGATCCCGCATACTTAGTCCCCTCTCCTCTGAGAAGCACAAGAGCCATTAGCGCATTAACCTTCGACGCACTACTAGATATACAATACATACAGCTTCATATGCTCGGCCGCTCTGACTCATCATGAATAACGAAGTGACAACAATAGATTCATTACGCAATACTACGATATATATATGCTCCCCAGAGACCTTGTACCTTTCCCCACACTCTCACCAGTACAATATATTCATCAATGTTAATGTCATCATTTCAGCACTGGAGCCAAGCGCCTCTAATTTATATAAATATACATTTTAACTGTCCTTGGCTCTTTTAAATTTAACATAAAAAATAGTAATCATGGCCGCATCTTCTGTCTTCTTCGCCTCCTTGATATAATTCATACAACAACCAATGGCGCACAATGACATCCCACGTCGATACCATTTGATGTACTTCCTAGAAATCGCACCACGACCATAGTATCCTCATACATCATGTCCTGTTGAATGAAACTCAAAGCAAACAGCGAAAATAAAGCGCGTATAATCATGTATACATAAATGAGCAACGATCGGTTCCCTTCTCTACTAGTAACCCTAAGGCTGGCGTGGCTATTTTTATCCCTGAGTTACCCAGTCCCTAGCCCTTTACACCTAAGAGAGTCTGGCACCCATCTTCAGACCAACCCCAGTCAGCAGATCCCTGGCTCATTGGGTCACCCAGATTCCCTGAACTCTTGACCTAGTCACCATATATGGTAACTTCCTAGATTTGAACCCCTTCCCCCCAGTTCTGGTACCTCCAGTACTCCTGCCGTCCTGTATGACAGACAAGGTGCACTATTCAACCATTCAACCATGGAGTGCCAAAGCGCGAACATTGAGGTGATCTCCATACGTTTAACGGAGAGAGGAGCCCTCGTTATTCTCAAACATATATGTCGGCATGGCAGAGTTTTTTACTCCACCTTGCCCCAGGGTAAGTTACATAATTATTTTTCTTATTCCAGTAAACATGCGCCTTGATTAATAAAAATTGACAAATTGGTTCCGTGCATTAGCACTGAAAGATAGCCTAACCTTCCCCCTTTTATCCTACAGTCCCCCTGTCACGGATCGCAGGATCTACTGACGAGATGGTCCCTCAGAGGTGAGTACTTACAAAGATAACTCAAGTGTGTTCATCAATATTGTTTTACCCGTTATACCTGTTACACCCGTACCACGCCGCCCGCGCCTTCGCTTCCTCCTTCTAACTTTCCTGTAATGATCTTAAAAACACAGGTCAATTACACAGTCCCCACTGAAGGAGCTCTGCTCACACCTACATTACAGTATGCTTAGATTATGGTTATATGCTGGTTATATGCTGGTTATATGCTGGTTATATAATGAATGTATGTACACATATCGCGGTCGAGACCGAGCACCTGTTACACCATCGGGCTCTCGCACCGCTACCACCCGCCATTGCTTGCGCAACACCCTCAAGGCGGCCGGGTCATCTACTTATACATAGTCGCCGTGTTGACAAACAAATCTCGTGTATAAGATAACTCACTCGTGTCCTAGACTGACCGCACAGCTGCCTGATCTGGTTATGTTAGTGGTGGGATATTAGGTAGATACGTTGTTGTGGTTTATGTAACCACCTTGGTTAACCTGTGCCCATTACCCTTAGCGAATACGGCCGCCATGGCCTCAGACCAACTTCTACTGTTATGATTACGATAGGAACTACTAGGGATAAGCCCTGTTTGAGTGTTCTATCGCAAATCCTACCTCTGTACTGCCATCTAAATTCAGTAGAAGTTCTATTAAATGCCTCGCACTTCCAACAGAGTAATACCTAATTCTAGTTTTGACCTATATCTTATCCACCATACGGCGCTAAACAGTAAACTTATTAAAATGTCAAAATCAAGTGGCTTAACCTACAAGTTGCATGGAACTCTACCACTATTTATAATAACTTTGTGCATTATAACATCTTAAGAGCGAGACATTCTTAATACCTTATACTCCTACACGGTTTGAAAAGCCTTGTTACCGTTTTCTCCCAGCCCCATGTACCCCACTGCTGTCTCCTTCCCTGCAGCGTCGATCGCTACAAGGAGGCGACCGGCTGCAGTGCAGTTGAGAATTTCGATCTTCCGAGCAGATCTGAAGGAGCAAAAAGACACCTCCTCGGGCAGTTTAACCTTGTCAATCCTTTCCCCATTTCTGACACTTAGGGGATCCGACCAAACTATTGAAACCTTGACCAGTGGCCCCCAGCAGGTCCTGGTTGCCACCATACCAACTGCCCTAGGTGTATTCGTAGCCTCCAACATGCTGACTGGATACAAAAGCTTAAACAAGTGAATCTCGGCCGATGCTTCTTGAGATTGCACTCTCAGGACCAAGTTAGTAAAATTACGGGCCTGTAGCGTTGTAAGTCCCCCTGACCTTCTTTTTAGATAGGCCCACCTGAGCATTTTGAACAAAACAATAGCCGCAAAAATAGTGCCAGCCATTTCAACATAACCCCATTTAAAGCCCCCTATTTCAGGCATTTCTGGCATTGGAATTGTAGGTATCGGTTCCTGCGACCAAGAGTTGAACCCTTTGATAGGGAACAACTGGACCTTTTCAATCCCCTGGTAGGTGGGGAAATCATCCATTTCATCTTCCGCCTGGCCTGCTGATACATGGATCATCGCAAGAACTGCTGAAAGGCGCCATACCCTATAACATAAAATTAGAGTTAATACTAAATGAAATATTTCAAAACACCACACTCCCACTGTAACGTGTGGTACTGTGGTAGCCTCAGAGACCCACTTCCATGCGGTTGAAACCATAGACTCTTTAATCTTGTTTTGTTCATGCAGCATGCTTACTACTCTATCGAGTTCTACACCCCTATCTATCATTCCTTTAGGCAAATGGTCAAGGCCCTTTACTAGTTCTTCCCCTGTCGGTACCCTAAGTTGGATTAAGACATTGGTGAGACTGCCTCCACTCAAGTTAAACATAGGTACATTGAAGGCTGTTGCAAACGCCAAATTGATCCCATTTGAAATTCTTATTGTGACTTCCTCCATGGGTGCTGCTGGGCAGTCACTCACTGAATGGAATAGATCATGTCCCCCCATTTTAAGTACACAACCGCAAGCAATATTGAACACAGAGATCCCACCTACTTGAACCGTAAAGTTACTCCCATTGCATGTGATTAACCCCCTGTCCCCTGCATTAATTACTAGATACAGCGACCCTACTATATTTCTAACCATAGGCTCTGCTGTTACATTGGGCTTTATTAAAAAATCGCATGACTTATTGACTGACGCAGGCATATCGTTAAATAAAGCAGTAAAACACCTCTCGGTGCGACTTCTTGAAGGCACAAGCTGAAATTCGCACATATATAACTTGTCATGACTGCATTCTCCCAGGCGACCATCCCCCACTTCCAAGAGCTCCCCTCCCTCCCTGCTGTGAGCCAACAGCTTCTTCCCTTCCCCTTTCAATATAGTGTAGCCCTTCATATCGCTTACATGAACGTGCAAGGGCAGAGGCATTGCCTCCATCTTATACAGATCATATCTTTTGGGATTTCTGGTTACATATACGGCGATATCTATCTCCAGCTGATCCATAGTTCTAACGACCTTGTCTGTAACTCCCCAGTTGATCTCAGTATTTAAAATTTCAAGCGTGGCATTGGTCCCATATAAAGCACGTACCCTTCCCATCCAAGGAGAATTTTTAAATTCCCTCATAAGCGCAGGCGAGACCCTCTAATGTGGCTTCTATGGCCCTGGCTTTCTCGATATACTCAGTGACCGCCACATGCCCCAACATGCTCGTATGGAAAAAGTGATAAATCCTATTAGTCTGGTGCACATCATGGTGAAAGCTATCTGATTGCGCCGCCGTCTTATTTGCAAAAAGTCTCCACTTGTTATTCATAGTTTTTAACATAAACCTGCTTTGGTTGGTGTGCAGCTCTAGATAAGCGAGCAAAGCGTTGGTGTTGCCTGCTAATATATTAATGGCCTCGTCCCTGCTATGGTCTATAATTTCCCCCAACCTATTTAATCGTATAATTTTTCCTATTCGCCTCGAGACTATGTCTAATTCCCTATCAGTCGCAGTCCCAAAAATTTCTGAAAAAATATTTCCAAAAAAAGCCAGTGGAGCTTCCCTCTTAGCTCTCCTATTCCTAGCCTTGGCAGGTATTGAGCCCAGAATATCCCCGATTCTCTCATAGCATGCCCTGGCCTCAAAGTCGGCCACAGCCAGTCTCCTGTTTAGTGTGTCCGCCAGCTGCTTGTATGGCCCTGTTCTAGGCCCCTCGCTGGTGCGACTTGCAACAGGCGGATCGATCTTAACATCCTTCAAGAATCCCACAGTTACCTTTTCCACCCCTGTTACCATTTTCCCTTGTGGAGAGAACACGATACCATAGTTGTGGCGGATCCTTGGCAAGGTTGGAGCCACAAAGACGGGAAGCATGCCACATATCAATAGCCTAAAATAAACATAAAGTGTCATACATTATTACCCACCCCAATTTAGTGTCGACCTATGCTCTCCATATTGGTTGTAAGTCTTAAAAGACAGGCATTTTTAGAGGATTTTTAGAAAGCACAAGACTTACCACAGAGCCAAACAAGCCATGCTTCTTCTCCTGGAGTTCCACACAAAAAAAAAATATTATATGTACTAGTGAATACGACTGTCCTTCCAAACTTCCTGTAGCGTTTGGTTTTCAAGTCTTTCCAGTGTGTATGAAGCAGCAAAGAGGGCTGTTCTTCTACCCGACGCTACTATATACCACAGGGAGGGCGCTATTAATAATAATCATAGTCAATTACATAGCCCTTTCTGGTTGGTCGGTGCAGCTCCACGGTGGCCGCCCCTTACAGTGGCGTCCAGATCTTGCCCCTCATCCTCAAGCAGTGGGCGTTACCAGTTTTTGGTGCATCGCTTATTCTAGGGACCTCCCACTCTGCAAATTTGCATCCTATCCTCACATTTATGACACAAGTAAAACACCTGACAAAACACAGGCAGTTACGGCTCCTCCTGGCCATGGAGTTATTTCGAGCTATAATTATACCACCTAATGATATTCATGAATAATAAACAAGGGAAATGTAATGGTGATTTCATGCAGGGGCCTCGGCATAGACCCATCTGCACCTCCTCTCATTAGTATGCACGAGTGCATATTTCTCATAAATCACCCACCCCCCTTGTCATAAACCAACAGTGCCCTGTATCAGAAATGCCACCCTATTGGCTCAGTGAAAATACGATCATCCCCGTGGTAAATTCCACCAGCTCCTGTCTCCAAGCTCAGCATGGCGACCAAGTTCTGGAAAACATAAGTCAGACGATTCCAAAAGTTGACCTCCCCCCTCCCCCTAGTGGTGTCACCAAAGTTCATCCCCAGTGTATTAATCTGGTGCTCCGACATCTTACCTAATAATTAAATGCTGTACCTAGTTCCTAACCCCCCCCCCAGCTCCTCGAGAGCTGTACCTTTCTTATTAAAAGAAATAACAAGCTCCATCTTTCCGTTGTTCTAAGACAAAACTAAAAATTTCACTAAACCCTTCCTTGCTAACCTAATCGATAGCTTGCTTCTTTATTCTCCAACCAGTATTTTGACTAACAAACTTAGCTAAACGAATATAATGATATGCCTTAGCTGTCTTATAACTAATGCTTATTCCTATTTCTAGCGTTGTCATTAAGCAAGCGCCGCTTAGTTATATTCCTACTTATTCTTATACTCCCAACACCAGAAAATAGCCGCAAGCCTAACCGCTATTAAGGCTATTTGTGTAGCCATTCAACTTATATATTCAAAGCTAATGTTTTATGTGACCATTTCATTCGTGTATCAATTCCCTGATGATTAGTGTGTATTATTTCTTGCTCACTTTCCCAAAACAATCCCTAGCGTGATATATTGTCTCCCCAATTTCTTGAAACTAGAACTCTTTGATAAGTTTGAATTGATAAGATAACTGATTTGCCATCAATTGAATTTTGAAATGATAATTGTGGATCCCCATTTAACCCCTAACTCAGAAAACTTTTGCGCCGCCTCCCCCAGTACTTAAATATTCTCCGTCTTTTCCAGGCCGCGTGAAGCCGAGGCACGTGCGAGAGACGCCCGCCCGTGACTGCCCCGCCGGCCCTGGAGCCCGAGCTATGAAGCTGGACCTTCTATATTCTTATAAATAAAAGCTCAAAACGGGAAATTGAAACGCATCCTTGTCTTGTATATACCGCTGTATAACGCCCATAATTTTCCCAGTAAAATATTCGTTTCCCACATTACTTTCCCCTGTAACTGGCAGCATTTATATTCCCTCAATTCAATCTTATCTTAACTACGTGTCACCGTGTTAACTTGTCCCCAGCCTGCTGACAACCGGAGCTGTGTTCCTCCAATCTAGCCTAATGGCTATTAATTCTAATTGTAATGTGTCCTGGCCTGCCATGACCGTTTGGCCGGACACCGAATCTTCAGCAATTAATTACCCATAACACAGCATACAAACACCTCCCCTTGTTTACACCCAGGTTCACCTTAATTGAATTATTTCCCAAACGTATCGAAATACCAAGCTTCAAAGTTTGTAAGTCCCAGCTCAAGCAACTCCCTATATATAGAAGTCTGTTAATAAGATATTAAATCAAATCTTAACGCAGTCCCATTCTTTGCAAAAAGAATAGAAGACCACAAAATTACCAAAAAAAAAGAAAAATCTTAAGTATAGACCAGCTTATTGAAAGCCAAGGGTCATAGCGCGGTCATCCACACCATTCTAGCATAATCCAGTCGTTGATAATTTCCCACATCTAATCTCCCCCCTCCCCCAACGATTTCATAATCCCCTTCATGACTGTTCGTGTAGAGACAAGCATGTAGATCTTCTATTTTAGCAACACAATATACAGCCAACTATTTTCAACATCACAGGGCAAAGTCCCGCCCCAGTTCAGAAATGTAAAATACTAATTGACTCGGCATCTTCCAACTCAATATAACACCCAACTTCGTGTGTTCAAAGTGCGCCTTATTTATAGTCTATGAGACCTAAATATACCTGTTGAGCAAGAGCAAGGTCAAGTATTAAGCAAGATTCCCTTCGTTTTAAAAGTACAAAACTTTAACACTGGCCGGCAAGATAAATTTCGTTGGCAAAATATTAAGATATTAGTAAGAGAATTTAACAGCTTTTTGTACTTAGTTCAGTACTTTAGATAATTTTAACCTTACGGGAATTTTTCAAAATATCACAGTCCTCCGTCACATTCCCCAGAACGAAGGTACCGCTCCCCCTTTTTGTTACCTCATCCTCCCAGTCTTCTATAACCAGCCCCTTAAGCCATATGGGTTCCGGAGTGGTTTCATAGGTCCAGCAGTCGCGACAAATTTCCACCTCCTCCCCACATACACACGGTGGGTCGGAAGCTGTATAGGGTTTAACAGACCTCACCTTTCTCTCTACTTTATCTGCTCCCCGTCGCCGGCGCTGGACCACCAACTCTCTTAAGGCAGGATTTCTCAAGGCCTCTACCCTAGCTTGATGGGCTGAGGTTATAGCTCTGGAGATCATTCCCCATACTGGGTTATAATGAATAAAGCTACTCCCGTTAGTTGCCATTTTAACAAGTTTTAGTGGCTAATTCCTGCTAATTTGATACAGTTATTAGAATCTTCGAACCTGCTTGTTTGCTTGCTCTCTGCTCTGTAACTAGAAAACAAGATATTGAGCTGCTTATCGGCGGTATCACATACATAATTTTTTTATTATCTCCCGTGTGATAATGTCCCATCCCAGTTCATAGACAGTTCAGACCCTACAAATCCCCGACCCTTGATCATCGGCCAGACCAGCAGACAATCCAAGGCACCACCAGACATTAGATTAGGCTGCATGTACTTCATAAAAAATTCAGGTGTCACTGCGCAGAGTTCATGCGCCGGTCAAACGCCTCGATCGAGCACCCACGCTTGCACCCGCTGTTACGCTACCACTTATACAACTACTCGTCCCTTCTCCCAATCTTAATCCCCTGCCCCCTCCTATTTCAATCAGCCATATGTGGATTGTAGGTATGATTGCTAAGTCGTGATCGCAGCTTGACCTGTCACCAACCCGACCCCTGTCTGACCCCTGTCTATCGTCCCATTACGTCTTGCTTGTCAACTCAACGCCACACACACTCATCAGCAGTTTTATTGTGATGTCGATATAGTAAACAATTTGCGCGGTACTGCCTTTAGGGACAAGCGACGCAGGACATAGAAAATATAATACGCCAGAGCCCAATGCAAGAACTAAAATAATAAAACAAGTAAATTAGAGCAAAAGGGAGCAAAACAACAAAAATCCAAGTGTTACAGAATCACCTGAGAGCAAATTAATTTAAATATCAATCAACCTGAAAATCACTGGTCACTTCCTAAGTTAGATGTACTGCAATATATAGTATATATGTTTCCACAAACATCACTCTTAGGGATTTTAATTTTCGCAGGTTAGAATATAGGTGCACCTGTGTCTGTCAGCTAGATTCCCCTCAAACCTGCTCCTGCAGTACACTGTGACATTCCCATTCTTTCCCATCATTCATTATTGATAACATACGGTAGTTTCCCCCTCATCCCAGCCTGCTAGGCCTGGTGCTTCCCCTACTTCCCAGGGGTTTCCCCGCACGTCATCCTCCCCGTCTATACCCATGGTTATGTATGAGTCATCGAGTGTGTCTCCCTCGAGCTCCGCTCGCTCCTCTACAGTGCGTTCCATACTGCTAGAGAGTGCGCTTCTATTTACAGCGCTAGTCGAGTGACTTGATGCGCTTGTATTTTGGGGTTTATCACTGGTTTCCAGTTCCCCCAGTTCCGCCTGTTCGTCTCCCCTGTCATCGGCATTTTGACTGGGATTTTCCAAATTGGCGTAATTGGATATTGGCACCAGATTTGGAGGCAGCAACCTTTCGATATATTCCCCTTCATAGCCCACTGTGACTGGCTTTAGATGCATCACATGTATGGGTCGCGGGAGACTTTTTCCAGTCTCTATGTTTCGCACCCGGACTGTGTATGGGCTAGGGTTTGCTGTAACCATAAACGGCCCCGTGTACTTGGGCTGCAGCTTGATAGCTGTCCCTGCTTGAAGTAGTCGCTGAATGCGAACGTATACGAGAGAACCAGGCTCGAACGAATGACTCTTCGTTCCCTTATATCTCGCCTTCATACGCTGCTTCGACTCCTCCAGCTTTTTCTGCGCCATCTCACCGTAAAATTCCTGGTTTTGCAAAATGTCCGCTAAATGCTCGAGCACCGGCTTAATGTCCCCTTCGTATTCACGTAGGACCCGATCGCTCGGCAATTTGGGTAGGCGGCCATAGACCAGGAGAAATGGACAGAAACCAAGCGACTGTGCGTCTGATGCGTTAACTGCGAACACGATTGGTGCTACATATCGATCCCAATCTTTTTGGGTCGATGCATCTGTAAACGCCCTCAGCGCTTGTACAAGTGTTGAATTCCATCTTTCGACCTGCCCGTTTGTCGTGGGTTTGTAGACAGACGAGAAGATCTGTTGCATTCCCATCGTTTTGCAAAACCCGGAGAACAATTTTGAATTAAAAGAGCTGCCGTTATCGGAATAAATCTCGGCCGGTACTCCCATAACCGCTATCACATTTCGGAAGAATTCTTCAATTAGTGTCGAGGACTTTATGTTGTCCGTGGGCCAAGCCACGCAGAACCTACTATATACGTCCACACACACATGAATGTATTTATTGTGGTTAGTGGTCTCTGGCAATGGTCCCAATGTATCGATCTTAACTGCTGACCAAGGCCCTGGGGCCGGCTGCCTGGCAGTCATTGGTAGCCTGATCGGATGCTTATTTGGTTTATTCGACAGACACTTGTCACAAATGCCGATGTACTGCGTAACATCTCGAGACATAGTCGTCCAGTAATACCGTGGCGTCAATACGCTCATTACCTTACCGGCCCCCAAGTGTGCACCCAATGGAGAGTCGTGTATCTGTTCCAGTAACTTGCGTACCATTGCCTCAGGCACCACCAACTGCGCCTTAGCCTCGATATCGTCCCTGCGTGTTCGCGGCGGGATGCGATAGAGAACGTCGCTTGCTATAAGGAAGCAATCGTGGTGCAGCAGCACCTTCCGTGCCTCCATGTTTCCGCAGGGAAGTTCCTCCTTAGTGATGTATCTGGTCATAGCCACGCAGAAGTTATCGACCTTCTGTGCCCGTAGGAACTGCACTCGTGTGCCCAATGTTCCGTAGTAACCTTCTATTTTACGATAGAAGTCTATCTGTGGCGGCTCAATCGAGGCGGCTCTCACCCCTTTACGCGCCCTTTCTTTCCTATATTTGCCTTTAATCGACGATACCCCTGTTCGCCGACGCGCTTTGCGCTGCTCTAGGGACGGTTCGGACTGCGGTTCGTTCCGTTCTTCGTCCATAGTTTCCGCCAAGCGAGCGGACCTTCTTGGTCCTTGCTTCTCTACGGCGTCCCTATCGTCGTCGCTCGACGCACTATCACTATCTGAGTGGTCGACAGGTTCAGTCACCTCCTCCACTACGGTTTTCAACAGTGTCCTCTTCTCGCGCTTAGCCGCGATTTCCTTTGTCCACTCGCGCATCTTCTCGGTGGGCTTTCGCACTCGGCGAGACTCCATGACAGCCACATATTCGTTGGTAGCGCCCGCATCGCGCTTCATAGGCTGTCCTTCGTCCACTCGTACGTTGTACGGGTTTATAGGTGTACCTTCCACGCGCTCCGTCTCGACAACGGCTTCTTGATCAGCGCTTTTCGAGTCCCTGCGCTTGTTTCGCAACTTCCCGTTCTTCAATATTGACGGCCGTCGGTACTTACGGATGGGTGCCATTTGAACCAAATCTCCAGCTCCGAAGTACCTAATAAAGTTCACCTCGCGAAAGCGAACCTTACGGTCGACGTTGCTGGTTGGGTCCAACTTCTCTCCCCTACCCTCCGGATACGGCCTCCGACTCAAAACATCGGGGACGATGTTAAGGCTCCCCTTGATGTGTTTTATCTG
This sequence comes from Sthenelais limicola, assembly GCA_942159475.1. Taxonomy (NCBI): domain Eukaryota; kingdom Metazoa; phylum Annelida; class Polychaeta; order Phyllodocida; family Sigalionidae; genus Sthenelais; species Sthenelais limicola. The sequence goes on along the minus strand of OW804099.1, from coordinate 9,188,946 downwards.
AAAATCAAAGTTCCCGAACCAATCAAGCCATCTGGCCATCCGTCCTGTCAAGTCTTGCTTCGAGTTTATAGCAAGCAACGCGGCATGATCAGTGTACACCTCGAAGGTCGTGCCTAGCACGTAGTGTTTAAATTTCTCTACCGCAAATCTAATTGCTAGTAGTTCCCGATCCGTAGCTGAATAGTCTCGTTCAGTGGCGCTCATGCTCCTTCCTGCGAAGGCCACTGGTCGATGGAACCCACGCCCGTCATCTTGCGTCAGGCAGCCGCCTAATCCTACGCGGGAAGCGTCCGTCCATATCGTAAATGGTTTGTCGTAGTCTGGGTATTGCAACAATGCATCCTCGCAGAGTGCTCTCTTGATGCTTCTGAAGGCAGTTTCCTGCTCCTCTCCCCACGCAATCTCCCCTCGTCCCTTCTTCGGGCCCTTGGTTAGGATGTATAGCGGGTGCATCTTGTCCGAGAAATTCGGGATGAACGCTCTGTAATAATTCGCCAGACCGTTGAACGCTCTTAGTTCCTTTACCGTTTTCGGAGTTGGGTATGACCTTGTCGGGATCTGGCATGAGCCCATCCTTGGTGATCACAAACCCTAGAAATTGTATTACTCTGTAGCCGAATGCGCATTTCTCCGCCTTGAATCGCATATTCGCTTTCTGAAACGCTGCTAGCACTGCTCGCACGTCTGCCATATGGCCGTCCCATGTATTGGACGCAATTATAATATCGTCGCAATAGGGTAGCGCATTTGGTATGTGCTTCAGCACTCCCTCGACCACAGCGTGAAATGCTTTCGGCGCCGTTTTCAGCCCCATCGGGATTACCCTATATTGAAAAACGCCCCTAGGGGTTGAGAAAGCGCTAATGTGCCTATCGGACTCCCGTAACGACACCTGGTAAAATCCAGAGGCGGCGTCTAATTTGCTGAAATAGCGACCTTTGAGTCGACCAACATTTTCCAACGTTTCGTCGGCTCTCGGAAAAACGCGGGCCTAGTCCTTTATCTGGGAGTTGACCCAGCGATAGTCGATCACGAGCCTGTGCTCTTGCTTCCCGTCGAGCCCCAGACGCGACTTCTCCACAAGAAAACACGGCGACGCGAATTCCGATTCGCCGCTCGCGGATTCGATAACTCTCAGGTGTATCTGTTCGTCCAGGAGTTTATCCATTACCGCCGTCATTTGCGGATTGAGTCGGTACGGATTCTTGTTAATAGGTACATAGCCTTCCTTCAGCTCGATCTTGTGCGTGTACACGTCGGTCTGGACGATCGGCTTATCCTTCGACGCGAACGTGTCCTTATACTCTTCTATAAGGCTGCTCATCGCTTCTCTCTGGTCATCTGTCAACTCTGACCCCAATGTATATGATCCCTTCTCTTCCGATGGGCTTCCCTCCCCCTCGTCATCCCCCCTTATGTCCCCAATGTCGTTGAGCAATTGTCCCCCTTGATTGGCCCCCCCCTGCTTTGGGAAATCTAAAGGCACGAAGTCTTCTTCCTCCCGTACCGTGTAGACCGCAACCACGTAGTCCTTATGTAAGGTCAAAATGTTTTTACTCGCGTTAAAAATCGTAACCGGTACGATGTTGGTGCCCGACAAGGGTCTGACCGCCGCTCCCTTGACTGCGAACGAAACCGGATTCGGTCGTTTCAGATTATTCAACGTTCCCATCGTGCCCGACATATCCTCATGATATGTGACCACGGCGGAGCACGTGAATTCACTATTCGCCGGTACTACCTTAGTGTCTGCTAGCCTTACCACATGGATCCTTGGTTCCGAGTCAAAGGTCAGCGCTGCCTTCTCTTGTCGTAAGAAGTCCACACCTAAGATTGCTGGAATAGACAAACCTGGTACAATGAGAAACCAATTAACACAAGACAAATGTTCTAGTGTAAAACTAACCCTGGCCTTACAGTTCGCCATGTGCTTTGCCCCATCGGCCGTAAAAACCCGAGTCTTGACCTTAACGACACCCTGCACCGTAGCTTCCATTGTTCGTAGCTTTTGGTACAACTGTCCGCTAAGACAGCTCACTGAGGCCCCTGTGTCGATCAAAAAGGGCACCCGCAGACCCCCCACCTCCCCCATCACATTGCAGTTTGTGTGTAGAAAGATACTCCCTGGATTATTAATTGATGATAGCGTTAATTTGATGGAAGACATGTCGATTTCAGTCCCAAGTGGCTCAATGGCCAACACAGTCTCCTGGGCTGCTCGTTTGTCATCCGCCAATTTACGCCTCGCCGCTTTCTGGTATTTCCTCTTCTGAAAGCGACGCTCCATGTCCGCTTCCTGAGCCGGCGTAATGTCTTGGCTAAATGCGGATTCGAGTCCCAGACAGAACGAGGGGCGTTCTGCTGGTTCGTTTAGAAAAAATTACCCTGACCCCCCTTCTGTCCCCCCTTCTGATTTCCCTGATTCCCCTGATTTCCCTGGCTTCCCTGATTATTCTGACCCCCCTGGCTGTTTCCCCACTGATGGTAATGGCCCCCCTGGTTCTGTCCCCTCTGGTAGGACTGGTTCTGTTGCTGCTGCAGAGGCTGAGGGAAGAATTGTCCTGGCGGTGGTTGCAGAAATTGTGGTGCCGCAGGCACGCCATAACCTTGCGGGAATTGCATTTGCACTGGCAATGGTTGCAGCGTTCCGTTGTTCGCCATGTATCCTGGCGTTGCCTGAGCAAATTGCTGGGGTAGCTCTTGGTTGGGAGAGCTTTGCTGCTGGTCTTGGCTCTGGTTATTCTGGTAACCCTGGTAACCCTGGTTATTCTGGTAACTCTGGTTATTCTGGTTATTCTGGTAACCACCACGGCCTCCACCGCGTTGCGAACCCCCTCGACCCTTGCCCTTACCATCCCAGGGCTTCTTTCCCCCTGTTGCTGGCGCAAATTGCTGCACCGCGTTAACGCCCTCCTCTTTTGATTCCACCTGATAACCTGCCATAGTCAGGGCAGCTATCATGGCAGTTGCATCGGGCATTAAGCGTTCGAGAGCCTTATCGCGCTGTATATCCGACATCTCGTACTTGAGCGCAATTCTGAAAGCCAACTCGCTAGTGCGTGGGTTTTCCGTGAGCACTCGCTCCATCAACCCGTCCTTTAGCCCCGCCAAGAAGGCCTTAGTGCGTTCGTCTTCCGTGAGAGAAGTTCTTGCTAGCAACGTGAGCATGGAGTCGGCATACTCCTTCACCGATTCCTTATCCCCCTGGCGGCGTCGGCTGTAATCCTCTTTTACTTCTCCGAATGGGAGTTCCTTGAAGTTATCTAGGAAACGCTCCTTGACATCATCGTACACCGGGCGACCTCGATTAGGTGCAGTCAGCTGCTTATAGAAGCTCCTCGCCGAGCCTTCGAGTCGGGCGCTCAGCCCCTGGAGCCAAAAGACTCGCTTTATGTTTAGGGCCGTTGCCCACGCCTCATATTCGGCGAAAAACTCCTCCACCGATCTCAGCGCCGTTGATTCGGAGAACTTGTCAGGTGGTTCCACGAAGAAACGCATGGCCGCGTTTCCTGACTCCCGCTCCATATTAACGGTTCCCCTGGGAGCGCCTTCCGGTGCGTCAAGACCCCTTGTGCTTGTTGTAAATTGGAAGGGCAAGCGAATTTCCGGCGTTGCCTTTCCACTCGACTCAGAGCCCAGCCTGCTCTCTATGCAAGTCACCTCCGGACACCGGCCGCGCCCGCAGCTCTCGTGTGTGCAGTGTCTTTGCCTCAGGAGGACGAGCCTTCGCTCTATGTCTTCCTGATCTTGGCGGTACCTGTCCTTAGCCAAACAGAACTCCTTGTCCTTTTTGGCTAGTGCCTCCGCCTGAATCCTCAACTCCTGCTCCAGGGCTGCCGCCCTGCGCTCGTGCCCGCTCCTCTCTTCCAAGAGCTCTTGGTCCCTCTTGACGGACTCCTCTATGAGCTCACGCTTCAGATGACTGATGTGCGCCCCTCTGTCTGCGTCGTTTTCCTTTAGCGTGCGCTTTGTGTCGCGCAGCTCTTGCGCAATAACGTCAATGCGGTCTTCGTAATCGCGCTGACGCTGACGCTCTGCATCTAATGTGCGATCCAACTCCTGCTTTAACCGTCGGTTTTCTTGAACTAAAATAGCGGCTTGGTGATAGGTGGGCTGTGCATGTCCTACAAACTCATGTGCGCAATTGTCCCATTCATCCCAAGGTCCCGTAGTATCTTGTGCAAATCCCCCAGCTTGTCCCATTCCCATAGCCCCCAAATATGTACTACTTACCCCCCCTCCTATTTCTATTAATGGTGCATTAGGTTTTGCTGCACTGGGCTTAACCCTATGGTCCACAGATTCCCCATATGCAGGTGGAGCACTTCCTTTAATTTGAGAGTCAATATTAGATACAGATGCAGTGCTTTTTGCTGAACTGTTAGTGTTAGAGTTAGTGTTATCAGCAAACACACCCACCTTTTTTGCCTTTGTCATGCTGGAAACAACCCCTCCTATCCTTGCCGCTATTTTGTCCATTTGCTGTGAAAAACTCCCAGTCCTGGGGATGTTTCTCTTCCCTCTGAAGAGCCTCTGAGTACTGACAATAAACTCAGCAGTAGTGTTGAGTATACTTCTGTTGGTGTCTGTGAGATTTAACACAGAATCCAGAGAATCCCCCTCACTCTCAGACATCCAGAAATACAATCCAAACCCAATCCGGATTCTTCCACCAATGATACAATGCGTCCACTAGACTGTAGATATGCATGTATATACTTTTAAGATCGATATTGGGTGAATGTATACTAGAAGTCCTTTGGTATATAGGTGAGTGGATATCTCTAAGTTGGTCTATGTATGATCCTCTAATATAAGTACAGTAAAGAATGACACAACAGTTTCAATTCCATAATAAGATATAACTAAACGCAAGCTGCATATGGGGAAACGTATTCTCAAAACGCAAGTGGCTTTTGGTGAGTGTCTTTCACAAGTGCCGAAGGCACGCGTGAAAGACACTCGCCAAAAGCCACGAGCGTTTTGTGAATGCGTTGCCCCATATGCAGCTCAAGTTTAGTTATATTTTTATGCCATGATATATATTTAAGAGTTATTTATGAGTTATTTACCTTCATTGCATGTCTCGCAACCCTCGGACTCGGCAAAAACAAGCGCTTACAATGTTGCGTCATGAAATGAGCGTCATAAAATGAGCGTCATTGATTGGCGCAATTAAATTTACGCAACCAATCAAAATAATGTTGTAGATTGGTTGCATTCGAAAAACGGATTCCACTAGTGCAATCCAGGCATGTTTATGCCATGGGCTAATCTGGCCATGTTTTTGTGAATACGCACACCTATCATGGCATAAAGGTTCTGTCTTTTAATATCTCTAGCTCATATATATATCATATCAAATTATCAATATTCATGCGTACAGGTGAAGAGGTGGGGTCTGGCTTACAATCTATATTCCTAAATATGCATGGTCCCTCCCCCCTTGTGTATCTATTACTCCCACTGACCTGATATGACTTATCTCTGGACTATAGGTCTGAATACTGTGTAATGGATAATTCCACTCCATCACAGTAGCTAACTAATAATTTAAAGACATTTAAAACGGTCGCATTGCAAGCTATTAAAAACGCCTTAAAAAATTACAATATTCATATTTACTGTTGCCCATTCAATACATCAAAATTGCTGAGAAATGAAATATTCCTGAGAATATATAACTCTGTATGGTTTTTCATTCATAATTTCCACGACTAAATACTGGGCTAACACAATAAAAGAGTTGGGAGGAAGGAGTATATGAGACAAAGAACTGGACATGCACCAGACCTCGATCAGTGTTAGATCCATTGAACTGCTATGTTGAGTCACAGAGTGCCCCAATAACTGCCCCGAGTAGGCTACCCGCGCTAGGGCACGCAGCTGCTAATCTCTCAGAGCTTCATCACAAACGTAAACGTTTCTTCATCACAAGTTGGACGCTATACGATTCTTGTTGGTGCAGATATAACTAAGGTAATACATTCACTGATACACTGGGGATTATTGTTTATTTCCCCGTGCATCCACGGGGGAGACTGATTCCATGGACGGCATTTGTCTAAATCCTGTTCATAAGTGGGCGATAATAGGCAATAGAGGTAGAGGATCGCGGATGTACAGTATGATCGTCTGCTGCTAATGTTGCGGGTTTTTTAAAAGCACAGAACTGTGTTAAAAGGAAGATGGCGTGTTTTTCTGACTCAAACTTAATTAAGATTGTTCTCATCATATTCAAGAGTTTGCCTGGTGTGTTTGGAAAGATTGGGGTTTATTTATATATTTGGCCGCAGTGCCAGTGCTGTTGCGCGCGTAGCTTCGGATCTTTATGCTATTGGGCGGTGCATCGGGCCAGGGTGAATATATCTAGCTAGTGTTCATATGCATTCGAATATACTCGGACTTCGGGGTATTGCCTCTCATGATGTTTAATATAGAACGTGATATTGTAGGAGACGATAGGCGATATTGAATAGAGAGTCATGGTGATATATAGTAGCTGTAGGTTTCCGGTATGAACAACACAACACGATGAGTTTTAGTACGCCACTACTTGTGTATTGTATCTTATCCTGTACATAGATGCTAGGTTGATGTTAGTATAGACATTGAATCATATGAGATCTTATGAGACTCCTTCCCTGTATTCTTACGGTTGTTACTGCATGACAATCCGAGATCAGTGTGGTATAATATATTGGTTCTAGCGCACATAGTGCGTCTAGTACGTCGTGGTATCTACCGCATATCTCTCTATATCCCAGTCTATATGAATGTCCCAAGTCTCTCCCGTTCTATCTATCTGTATATCCCAGTATTCCCCGTATATATACCCCGGGGGGGTGAGTGTCGGGTATCCGTATTGGTGGACCCTTTATCCTATGATACCTTTCCCTCCCTCTAGCCCCTCCCCTTCCCTTAGCGCATGCCTCAGTAAAAGAAACATGTCCTATCCTACTACCCACCCTACTGCCCTCTCGTGTTAACCACGGTTACTACACTACCCTTTTACTCGATAAGCAAGAAAAATCCCCCTTAAAAAAAAACATTTCGTCCCGACACTCGATAAATACAGCCATGAATACACATAATAATTCTAGGAGGTACACATCTTCCTCCCTTAACAATTAGAATCGCTTACGCGCACGCAAAATCCAAGATTCATGGTAGCTCATAAATACAATACATTCTTTTGCCTCTTGTAGTACATTTTTCCCGTCATCTTAACAATAAAATCGTCTACGCGCTCGTGTACAAATCTGAACGCACAAACTTGGTAATTATATAGGGGTAACTATGGGGTATGGGTTAAATTGGGCGTATTTTGTACCAACAAGCCATAAGCAATAGTAATATAAGATGTAAGTCAGGACAGGAAATTTGGGACCCTGCAGAGACTATATTTTTTATTTTTTACTCTTCTTTTGTGTGTTCCCGAATGGCGAACTCAACCGCGTCAACCAACGCACATAGCAAAACACCTAATTATGCAGGATGTGGGGGGAGCAACGGGGGTGTTCCAGTTAAATGGGAGAAACACTGTCCCAGATGGGAGGAGAATCAGATTAATTATTTTGAAGTAATTTATCATTTATTGATTGTGTAAAGAGATCCTACGTGGACCCATCAGAACCACCCCTGTGATCCGAGCCAAACACTTGAAGGTGATTGTGCTGCACTCAAAAACAATCAAAGCTTTTACAAGAAACTTCTTGTGACATTGACGAAGCCCATTCCGGCCTTTAGAATAGGAAAAGGGACAGATGGCACCAGCATTCACTCTACATTGGACTTTATATTCGATATACCAATAGAAGGGGGAAGTCCCATATATTAGGCATTTCATCTCTTTACCCCATATTCCCTCCCCAAGGTTTGGCACAAAAATAATGCCGATTCCAATGTGGCAATATGATTTTATCAGACCGAATGCAGGAATGTGTCTGAGCGTCATGAGGGCCGTCAGACAAACAACAGTGCTGGAAGATAGAATGCGTGATTACATGATGAGCCGCATCCCGGCTAGATGGCAGACTTCATCCTAAGATGAGCCCGCACATCTCGTAAGATTAAAGACCTACGGCAAAAGACTAGTCGTTTTGGGCAGATATATACGTGTCTCTATACTCTATATACATATACTTTTACGACACTGAATTTTCTTGAATATACACCTGACACTCCCCACCTGAGCATATATACCATGATTGTATACTAGATGCACAGAGTGTGGCGGGGTGTGCGGCCTCCGGGCCTGTACACTCAGCTATGGAGCATAATACAAGTACTGGAAATACAACTAAGTTCTTTGTGTTGACTTCATTCTATATAGCTACTTCCACAACACTGTATGGCTACTATATTGCTGACTGCTTGGCTTCAATCTACAATGCTAATATAACGTCTAGCTATTGATATCTCCCTATACCTGAATCACCACCAACACTGAATTTTCTTGAATATACACCTGACACTCCCCACCTGAGTATACATACCATGACTGTATGTGATTAGCAAAGATTAACAAACAACACCAGCATTCATGGACGTGTTAGAACACATCAGCCTCCTCCTGAATATTGTGACTTGCCACCGCAATGGTGAAGCATGTACTACCCCCTCCCTCCCCCCCCCCCCATAATGAAAGGAAAACAACCCAGCATGAATAGCCATGCATGAGGTATATATATTAGCACCCCCGGCTGGAACTGACAGGTGGCCCTATGCAGCCTTATTCAGATCACCTGAACAGTCTATTGGCCCTGCCACAAGGATACCTGCAGTGGGCGAGAAAACTCAATTAATTAAGACTACAACTCAACCAATTCGAATGTGTCTGGAAAGGGGACCGGGTAGGGCTGGATACCTGGGTATTATCTATATGTCTATATATAGGATAGGGAGACACGTTGGGGATAAATGGTGTTACAAAATAAGGAACCAGCTTCATGCTGCAAATATTTGCATAGTTGCTCGCTCAAACAGTAAATAAAATCCAAATATAAGATAGTACAAGAAGAAACATAACAAGCAAATTAAAGAGACAATAATATAGCAACAATGATAATCCTGATCACACAAATATATATAGCACGAAGTGATATCAATTGGCTAACTATAATGAGTATATTGAGTACATATTAGCTAACTTTTTAATGAGTATCCCATCATGTATACTAAGTATCAATAAATTAGGTTAAAGTTCCGCCACGTTGGGATGAGCGTAGTAGTATATGTAAACTAGGTTGTAGCGTCAGGCAAGGTGAAGTAGTGGCGCGTGGTCTGTTAAGCCGGGTGTGTGCGCCAAACGCGTTGTGGAATCATCACTAAGCACAAGGAAAGTTCTTTTTATCCAAACGGACCGCCCCGTTTGCCGGATGGAGAGAGCCCACGTGGGGGCGAACGGACAACATGGCATTTCTTTTTCGTCCGGGAATCGTCACGTGGTGTCTGCTTGCTTGAAGGTTAATGCAAAATGTCTTTTTACCGACTCACGCTTGGAGTGTTACCGGCCATGTGGTCCAACGGGCCTTGGTCGTTCTCCTCCTGTAATGAGTCATAAATGGGAGGATTTAGACACCGTATATATTCCTATACAGGTCATACACAGATTTATATTACCAACACTGATTATCCCATTAAGTAATGCTTCATTCACTCTCCTTCAGTCATACATATGGTAAAGATCAGGGGAGGTTACAACCATTAATTTGTGGTTTTATGTTACATTTACATGCATTATTATTACTTTTCATTAGTCCCTAGAGGGGCCTTTTGTTCTGCCTATGGCAGCCATGCATTATTCAATATTCCACCAATAGTTATAGTATTTTCTGTCTTAATTAAAGAAAATCTGTATGATACCAACTTGAAGAAGTTTTGCAGGTCCCCTCGCATGCGCAACACCCTACCTACTTACGTTTTTATAGTTTTGAACCAACAGCTGCTTCATTTCCATGGAGATTAGTGGCTACCAGGAGTCGGCTGTTGGAAGTGGAGTTAAGAAGCTCGATCTTTTCTGCAGGTCTTAGTGACCAGAATACTATTTCTTCTGGCAACTCGACCGTTTCTGCTGAACCAGCATTTTCTACCTCTAGGCCCCCAAGCCACCTAAGTCGAACAACTGTCCTGAACGAGCAGCAAACCTGTTTTGCTACCATTCCCGTGACGACAGGTGGCGTGGCCGATCTGAGTACCTCCACTGGATATACCAATTTACACAGGAAAAGAGCATACCGCTTCTCTCCCTCCTGTACACGGAGGCTAAGTATTGTGTGTCCTGCCGTGTTATGGCCTCGAGCTTTTCTACATCCACACCCATTACAGATCCGTCGTATTAGTTGTCCCAACACGTATACTACTACTAGTCCTGCCAGCATCGTACCATATGACGGCCATTCCCCAGACTTGCCTGCTTCAAGTGAATCTGAGTTCAGGGCGGGGCCTTGTGTTCCCCAATCGATCTTGCCCCAACTATCCTCTGGAAATAGTTCCAGGGTTGAGCCGATCTTCCCTGCCAACGCCCCTTTTAACGATCCAATGATCGCGAGCATTCTGAAAATTCTATAGCAAAGATAAATGGTTATTAATACATGTATCATTTCTATTAGCCAGAATACCAGTGGTACCTGCGGCGTTACAGTTAGATCTGTTAGATCTCGCCATGCCTTATATTGCCATGCTTCACCTTGCTCCATGTTACTCTTAATTTCTCTCGCAACCTTATTTACCTCCATTCCTTTTGCAAACTGCTGGGGGGACATTGCTGTTAGCATTTTCCCTAGTTCCTTACCTGTTGGCAAATTTAAATGTACTAAGAAATTAGTGAGGCTTTCTCCCGAAAAGTTTCCCACCGGTATACCAAAACTTTTTGCAAACGCCAAATTAAACCCATGCGCCACAGAAACCTCTACCCCGCTTAATTCTCTACACGTCAGCTCCTTTGGTGCCAATCTATGGTGGTCAATCTGCAGGGTGCATCCGCAGGACACCTCGAACACAGTGATCCCCACGATATTGACCTGCCTTGTACTATTTTTGCATGTCAGTAACCCCTTGGGTCCCTTATTTATAAGCAAGTACGTTGACCCCTCCACATTTTTAACAATGTCTGGCGCCCTTTTCTTCAAGTACATGTCAAACATGCAATACCTAAGAACATTGGCACTATGGTCATTAAATAAAGCGATCATGCAGTCCTCATCCTTTCCTGAATTATCTATGAAGGTGAATGGACATATATAGCTCCCTTTTTTAGTACATTGCATTAATTCAATGGCGTCTACCTCCATTAATTCCCCTGAGCCGCGTTGGGCCAACATGCGTTGTGTGGCCGATCTCAATCGTGTGCATCCATCCTGAGATTCCTTGTGCACATGCAATGGCGTATCAAACACCTCCATTTCATACAACTGAAGGGGCTCCGAATCGTTTGCTAGGGAAATTGGTACCAGTATGTTGATCGTGTTGTTGGGCCCTATCTGTACCCCAACGTTAGTATTCCAGTCGATATAATCCCCCAAAATGTTCAAAGTGCTGTTATCTCCTAATACCTGTCTCACTCTCTCTTCCCACTGACTTTCCATAAATACCTTGGCAAGTGACTCATGTATTTTTCCCTCTCTTAATGTTTCCAAGACATCACCCACTATCGTTATATCTTCAATGTAATTTCTTATCGCCAGGCATTCCAAAATTGAGCCTTGGAGCTGCTGTTGGATTCTCCCCTGTGAGTCCACTTCCTCGTGCATTATGTCCGATAATTGAGCCGTCTTATTCGCAAAGCGTAGCCATTTATCTTCTAATTCATCCATGGCGCTTATTGATTCGTTTACATGCGATCTTAGGAACCTAAATATGATATTGGAATTGGCTACTAACTTCATGAGAGCCTCATCCCTCAGGTGTGGGTTTCTTATTATCCCTGGTGCAAGCCTATGAATAATGTGTCTTTCTACGTTTCTTAAATCAGAGTTAGTTGATAGATCGAGCATCCCAGCCACAATTTTCCCAAACGGGGCCAGATAATTTCTTTTTAATCGTTTAGGGCGCTGCAAAATATTTCTCAAGTGATTTGCACGCTCATACTCCCTTGCGGCCCTCGAATGTAGCTCCCTGATATACTTGTCTAAAGACTCCCCCACCATTTCATAACCTTTTGGCCACTCTCCCTTAACTATCTGGATCGGCTGTGGAGGTCTAATATTCAGCTCAGAACGGAAGCCTAAACTCATAGTTTCCACCCCTGTTATCAATGTACCACGGTCAGCGAATACCACTCCATAGTTGTGCCTTAGAACCGTTGTAGCCATGCAACTATATGGCATGCACATCATGATCCTAAAAACAAGAAGTTAGCCAAAAATGAAAAACGGCTTAATGCTGAGAAATCCACACTAGCCTTTACTGGCCTATGTAAAAGTGATATAGTTCTAGTAAACTCACCCTATTATGAGTCCGAACATCTTGCGATCCTAGTCCTGTAGTAAGATACTAGTCCCCGTTCTTTCTATATGCAAGTTCGTTCCTGATCCCTGTACAAAAGTCAAGTGATGCTCCCCCTCTGGCTGTGCTGAGCTTATATCTGAGACCAGACCAGTCCAAGACCTATTGGGCTTGCTCCTTCCCCCCTCCCTCTCAAGCATACGACACATCCCCATATTAAGTTAGGGTACGGGTGTCCCAGCTCATGACCTTCCTCTGCTAGATGAAATACTGCATAATGACACCTAGCCACTTAAATCGTGTATGAGGCCTGTCTTGCAATTTATAGAACAACCCCCCCCCAACCGCTTGCAAGCTACTTATGGGTTTCGACTGCTTGAGCCCAATTGCTGTGTCTAATTTTAACTGTCTTGCCTCCCAAGCTCCACTTCTCAGACGTTCCAGCCCCCATCAAAATATACCAATAATCTCACCATTTAGGTTACTGGCTCCATGCACTCCAACCTTAATCCAGCACAGTACATTATACTCGACCAAAAGACTAAATGCGCCTCCAATTCGCTTCAATTTACTTACATGAATTTCAAACCTGCTTCTCCACACAACCCCGACACCCCAATGAGTTGCACGTAGGCATCTTATACCTCCATTATTCTTACATGTATACCTTGTCACTATGTATCCAACAGAGCCCCAAACGTATCATAACGCCTAATATACACCCTCATAACATAACCCTGCACATTTCAGATATGTATTGTGTACCTATGGGTTCAACTGTCCAAAACTCACCTTCAAGCCCACGGGCATCCATGACAGAGGCAATCTTAGCTCGATTTGATATACATCCACCGGTAACGACAGGTGATGTCTTATAGTTGCCTCAGACATTTCTGTTAGCTTGTCCAGGAATTTTACCGCTTGCTCCATATTTTCAGGGAATATCCCCCTCACCCTTGGACGAAACATGTTTAAAATTTCATATGTTAAATCCGAGATAATGCATACCGTATCCTGTAGCCTCCTTAATGGCGTGAGAGTATGTCTCTGCGAGATATCAATCGTCAAGGACCGAATAGGCTCATAACGTAGGCCTCTTAAAAAATCAAATGCCGCTTTTCTCAAGCGAACGATATGCGTCTCCTTTTGCAGCCTTCTAATGGGCTCAAACTCCGGATATCTCTGAGATGGAGACAACATGAAGAATTTCAAGATTTCGAGCATTAACCAATTGGCCCTGACCTGTTGATTCAAGATGGCTGCCATTCTGGCAGCCTTATCTGTCCTCTTAATAATTTCCGCATTAATCATCTCACTCCCCCTTCTTGTATCCATCTTTCACTACAGTGATGCAAACCCTACTATACCAGGTCTATCTCCTGTGACAATACTATATATCCCTGGTCCCCCCCCCCCCCCTCCACCGGCATGCTTTATATACCCTAGGTCCATCTTCACCTACCCATTATAGTCTTGTTTTTTCCCACTCCCTAGCAACTGGTGATGTTTTACCAATCGACCACGACAAATATAGACAGTATATGCTTACACGGGGATGCCCCCTTCTTCCACTAATAAATCGCTTTCCACTTTATCAAATCGAATCTTGAATTCTTTGATAAGGACCCAAAAAAATATTGGGAGTTCCTTCGCCCCATCATAAGCCCTAATAAATTAAAAAAGTCTGGCATAATAAATATTGAAAAAGATGAGCAAATGTTGAATCCTTCTGAAGTCCCAGACGCTTTCAACGACTTCTTCTTAAATGTTGGTCCTAGTCTGGCCAGTAAAATCCCCCAAAACTCAACCGACCCAATCTCGTATCTGTCAAATTTAGAGATCGCAGCCTCAACCACGCCACCTGTTTTTAGGTTCTCCCAAGTCTCTTCAGAAGAGGTCCGAAAGTTCATTTCAAAGATGGACGCCTCAAAAAAGTCTGGAGTTGAGTATTTACCCTCGAAAATATTGAAATCTTGTCTACTGTCATTATGTCATCAATTTACTCACATCATAAACATGTCATTATTGTTGGGAAAAGTCCCTTCGTCATTCAAAATAGCAAGAGTCACACCAATTTTTAAAGCTGGAGAGAAAATGAAATGTAACAACTACAGGCCCATATCCTGTATCTCACTGCCAGCCAAAATCCTAGAAAAAGTGGTGCAAGACCAAATCACTAATTATTTTGAGACTCACTCCCTGTTCAGCAGCACTCAGTATGGCTTTCGCACAGGTCGCTCTATTCAGCAGGCACAAACCGATTTTCTCCAAAATATATATACTGATTTAAATAACAAATTATTGAACAAGACGGTTTACCTGGACTTTAGCAAAGCCTTCGACACTGTGCACCATCATATCTTACTGGAAAAGCTGGCAGCATATGGGATACGGGATATGGAACTACTTTGGTTCTCCAACTATCTCTCTCAAAGAAAACAAATGGTACAAATCAATGGTTTCAAGTCAGAGGAGGGTACGGTCACTTATGGGGTACCCCAAGGAACAATACTTGGGCCAATATTATTTACCATCTATATCAACGATCTCCACTCAGTAGTCAGACATGCCCGTATACAGCACTATGCAGACGACACGGTTCTTTTCTATAATAGTAAAAACCCTGATGATTTATATAAGAAACTTCAACTTGACCTCAATAATGTTTACACTTGGTGTGAGGTTAATAAACTATCACTTAACACTGCAAAATGTAAAACCATGTCGTTTGCACTGAGCTACCCTACGAAGAGAAAATCCCAAAATCCCACTAAGAATCTCATGTTAGGTCATTCTGTTTTAGAACAAGTATCCGAATACAAATACCTTGGCTTTATTCTTGACGAACTGCTAACCTTTAAGTCTCAAACAAAGAGCACTCTCAGCCAGGTATCAGCCAAGATTGGTTTATTATATAGAGCGAGAGAATCGCTCACAACCAAAGCCAAACATGACTTGTATAAGATGGCAATACTCCCTAATTTCGACTTTTGTGACTTTATTTACGACTCAGCTCCGAAAAGTTTGCTCCAAAAGCTGCAGTCACAACAAAACAGAGCGCTAAGGATAATATTTAACAAATCCAAATTTGAGAATGTTGATAAGGAACATAAAACCTTAAATGTTTGGCCTCTCCAAGCCCGCAGAGACAAACACATATTAGATATCTCCTTTTATCTCTCACAAAACCCGGTCAATATAGACGGCAGGAACTTGCCCACGAGGAGCCACACTAACGGCAGGAGAAACCTTATAGTTCTAAATTCAAAGTCCTCCAAGATCATAAATTCACTGATTTACAAATGTCAAAAGAGATGGAATGAGCTCGGTATTGAAGCTCACAAAATTGATGACAAAACAAATTTCAAGAAATACACAGACAAACTCTTATCCCCCTTTAATAATTAATAGCTTCTGATATGTAAATAACCTAGTACTCCTCTCTGCTGACTCCTCGTGTCCAACCACTGTTATATATGAATTCTACTAAGTGGCCGTACCCTGGTCAACGTACCCTGGTCAACGTCCTGAATTACCTAGGGAAATGGACAGGTAACTTATTATAGTGCCTAGCCACTCCCAATGGTATTTTCCTTCTACAAGCGGACCTCTCTGACGCTTACATATCTATGGACTATGTCCTAGCAACCGCTACTTAACCCTGTATATAGTATATTGTATGATGGGCAAATATATGTCTCAACCTTGTAACTTGATAACTCGATAATTTCTATGCAACCTTGAAATCCAATGAACGCAGTAACTTGATAACTTCTATGCAACCATAAATTTACTCAATTTACACAATCTAACATAAATCAGGGAATGAAAACTTATTGCTACTTATACCTTGTGCATTATCTACAATGTAACTCTAGGCAAGTTTGTAATGATTATAGGCAAATATTTTCTACTGCTTCTCATGTCTCAATTATGTTGCAGCATTATTGTCCTACCGGCTCCACTAGTACAGCCACAAAATATGTGCCTTATATACACTGTAACTCTAGGCAAGTTTGTAATAATTATAGGCAAGCATTTTCTACTGCTTCTCATGCCTCAATTATGTTGTATCATTATTGTCCTGCCGGCTCCACTAGTACAGCCGCATATTGTGATTTGATTTAATCCCTCCATAGGAACTCACTATATTTCTAAAGAGAACCTACCGGTTCGAAAACTCATTCCTATTACATCACTGTCTCATCTACCCAGATTGTTAACTTTTGTCATCTACCATTTCATAATTATCACATTATAACACTTCCTCTTGTTATGTACCTATAATTTATTTTCATGTTCATGTTGAAACTTTATGTAAAGACAATCAAGAACGCTGGCACTCGGCGGAAGAACTTCTTAGACTCTTGTCTATCAAGATAGTCGAATTACCACATTGTACTTAAAAACAAATGCAATAAAGAATTCTTGAATTGAATTGAATTGACTAATTTGTGAGACTTCATATAACTCACCTTTCTTGTCATTATGTCTGGCAAATACTCTTCTGGTAATACGTCACCCAGGTTCGCAAAGTCAATATCCGATTCCAAGTTAGCGACTATAAGTCTTTTCGCCAGGCCTGTGCGCTTCTGCAGATAGGGAATCAATCTGTGTTGTCGTTTATCTTCTATACACTCTAATCTGAATTCCTCAGCACAATAGATGTCCAAGATGTTTAGCAACATTTCGCCCACCGCCTTTGTCAAATGTATTAATTTATCGGACACAGTTACTGCCTCCTGGGCTTCGAAGACACTTCTCATTCTTCCGCCCCGTGTCGTGAGTCGTTCTATTGCCCGAAAACCCCTGCTTTCAACATAGATTCTGCAACGTTCCTTCAGAATATATATATACGTATCCCTTTCCAATCGCTCTCTCGTGGAAATACGTGCGGATCCACCTCTGTTCACAGGGTTCACAAGAAAGTACCTAGTGGCCCTGACCAGCAATATCCCCAGGTTTCTCTTCTGATTTTTCAAGATCTTCAGCTCGTCTGCACCCAATCTAGCTTTTTCCAAACGACACATTTGTCTCTGTTCCAGCTCCATTGTATCCAAAGTTGAGGACTACCGCCACATCAGGACACCAGTGCAGACACTAAACTCCAAACACTACACTCCAGACCCTAAACTTCACACCCCCCCTCAAGATCCGCGTGTATTTGTTATTTTCTTCTTCCCATTATCCTTTATTACCTTCCAACTTCCTCTGCCAAGCTTTATTACCCATATTTACCACCCCTGACTCCCACTCATAATTAATGTTTTGAGTTCATACTTCCTGCGCACGCGACCTATGTTGTACCACCCGCCCCGCCAGACACGATACTTTCAGTTTTGCGTATGTTCCATCACTCATTTTCAAGCCACAAAATATGACATAAACATCTTACAGTAATACACACGCGCCGAGTGTCATCACCCCACAAGCCCACTCCCATCATATTCTGAGGAGAGATTATTGTTTTCTCATTGGGTATACAAAAATTCGTATCCCACAAGCTCTATGTACCATCAACAGATACCAATCCAAACGTCCCAAGCTCACACAACATCTAGTCACACATACCCCCAAATCCCAGGCTATCAATCCCCAGTGAGTTCCTTGTAGACACTCACCGAATTACCAAATAATAGCCCATATATTTTGTCTTCAAGATAAAGACCAGTTGTAGTAACCTTCACCCTCACTCCCTTCATAACATAAAATCATTGCGCTCCATACCTTAAAATGATTTATTTATTTCTATTCTGAAACAACCATTCTTGCAACGACAATTATATATGACATACACTTATTATTATGTCTTACTCATAGTTTGTAGCCCGAGGGCCTCCCAAGAAGTGATTTTCCTGATACACCCGAAAACGACCACCACGGCGTGTTTTAACAGAAAACCATACATTCATTAATTCTATCTGAAATGTATGCTTCCAGAACGTTATCTTCACGAGTCAAATTCATCACAACATGTCACCTTTACACGACCATATAAGATAACGCCTCGTTGTATCACACGTTGTCTCGCTCAATCATCATTAGGCGTCTCCTTTCATTAAACGATTTCAAGAACAATCATTCTGCATTCCATCCATTCAAACCGAATCCTCGAATTACAAAATGATATATGTCACTTCCATATTTGCCGGCTAGCCCGTGACGTCACCCCTCTCCCTATCTGATTCAAATGTATCAACTTTCTCCTTCCCCAAGATTGTCACTACAGACCGAGAAAGAAAACTTGACCCACCGCATGCAGCAACCAATCTCCATTAATCCATTCGATTGGTGACCTTACGTTGACCGTCCCTTGAAGCAATTCCTGCACTTTTGTTTTAGATAAACCTGACAATGCCATGAACCGCTTGGTGTCCGCCTCCTTGTGATTTTTTCTCTGGCAACAGCGCTTTCTTAAATAATCCGTTGAGTATAATTTCAATAGTACATCCAAAATCCTATAGACCTGATGCAAGATCGCACCCATTCTGTCTTTATCACTCATTACCCGCAAACGCTTGGTAGAGTACCATTTTCCTGGCCTAACTTTCAGGGACCGTAGGAGTTTATCACATTTTTCGTATAAAGATAGCAAGTACCATTCTACTTCCAATCGATAATTAGGCAACTGCCTAGGATATCTAATCCAGGGGGCTAAAAGCCAAAACGAATACACTTTAATACACAAAATCGACGCGTTCCTGATATTTATTTTACTATGCTCCAACATTGTCTCCAAATTGCAAAGCCGAGCAAAGCTTCAGAAATGGCTTGTCATCCGGCAGCGCCCTTCCTCTCCTGATAATCTCATCTGTCTATTCCATGCCCAGGGTCTAGGTGGATTATTTCCCTCATATTATTATTGTCATTAAAATTATGCATCAGTATAACCTAGCCTACTAGGTCGCTGCCGGCCCGTGCTCCCTTCATCTGTATAGATCAGTCTATTTCCTGCGTTGCCATAGTCACCTCACCTGCCTGTCTTATATGGCATAGTGTTTCCCCGGAGACGCTGGTATGCTTACTTCATGTTATTTTTATACTAATCCACCCCTGGACCACTCCTGCTATTCTCATATACCGAAAAAGAATCTAGACAATACCATGAACCCTTACCTGAATATTCTGAGACTCAGTTTACTCTGTCCTAACTATAGTCATCTTTGTTTCCCCAATTTCTATCAACACGTTATTTTATGTAAACATCGGATCCTCGAATCAGCCGACGGACAACATACTACCTCGTCCTAACGAACCCCCACGTTCCCACGAAATCCATATCTGTAAAACTTATTACGACCAGCGTTTCTCAGCGTTTTTTATGCCCACCTGTCACCCAGTGATTGAAACTTTCTGCTTTTCGTTGACTTTCACACCCAATCTGCTTTTGTCTTATCAGTGACTCATCAACTATACACCGCTCTAATCTTCATTCAATTATATGGTTTTCAATTCATGGATTCTAAAAAAAAGTTCTCTCATTATTCCCTCGCTCCTTATCTCTATGAGTGTCATGGTGTCATGATCTTATGACCCGATCATGACTCGATCCCCGGTGCCTCCCCTTTGTTCATTTATTACGTCAATCAAATCTTTTTAGCCAATTGGCGTGTCCCTACAATGATATCAGAGTGGTTTCTTTGATTAGGCAAATTCCCCATTTGGCATCCTGTAGACATCATTTTCAGCTTAACTTCTCGCAGCAGCACCCAATCTCCGCCGACCCCCTACACCAGCTTCCTATCTCCTATATATATTTTCCCGATCTTCAAACCTTTTGGAAACCATGGCAGGCCGAGAACTTTACCTGGCTATCGACAATGACATTGTCATTGTCGAAACCAGAGACGTATGGAGCCTGAGCGATTTAGCTCGGCTCCTCGTCTATGGCCTGTCTTTGAAGGCAGCTCGGTGGTTTTATGGGCGGGCGTGTGCTCTTGTTTTCAGGGCATACCGCCGCTGGGCTAACGAGTAGCACATTTTTTGTATATCCCAGTAGATTTTAGTTATAGTAGTTACGTAGTTTGTTTTTAGTTTTTCTTATTCTTTTATAATAACCCATATTATTCATCATATATTATCATACTCAAGAAACACTCATATTCTACTCTCTTTCTCCCTACCCCTCCTTGCACTCCTTCCGCTTCTGCACCACAACCAACCTTCCCCACACCTCGCACTGGTAAGTCGCCTTATATACCTTTTTATTTCATTCTGATTTATTTTTCCCTGCTTATAAACCTGTCCTTGTCTTAGAAACTGCTCCACTGGAAATAACTGCTCACTGTAACATCTCAAAGACCCCGTATCTCTAGTTATACATAACATGATCGAGTCAGATATATTACCTACCCTCAGACACCGGAATCCATTTTTCCAATGTTTTCTCAATCCAGCTCCATCGTTCACACGCCAGTTTTTCCAAGTCACTAACTGTCATCCCAGTGTTACATGCCAACAACTTAATTATAATATCTCTTGGGTAGTTGCAAGATTCTATTTTTAACATCGTCCCGACGAAATAACTTTTTAACATCGACAGGTATATATACTGCTGCTTTCGTGATCGATCCTCCCAGCTCATGTGATTGACGGCTATTCTCTCCCTCCTATCTGGCATTTCTCTAATCAAGAAACGAGAGGCTCCCCACCAGATATTTTTTAAGTGTGTTTCCATTTCAATTCGCCTCCTAGCGTTAGCCCCTCTGAATCTCAGGTGTGGTTTCTGCATATACAGACGAGCCAATCGAATCACCTGTATTACCTCTGCCTTCTCTCCCCTGGTTATAGGTCTACACATTCTCCTCGATAGTCAGTATTCAATGCTCACAGGCCTATAAAACTGTATACTGTGTCCCCACCCATTTTAAAAATACCTTCTCACTGCCTATAAGTGAATACACTTACCTTGACTTTCGCCCATGCGCTTGGACACAACTCCTTAATGTTTAGCAGGTCCACCTCTTCCGTGAAAACTGCGTTAATTTTATCTGCTGGGATGAAGGTTAGACCACTTATATATTGATAAAGAACCACTCTATCACATTGTTCGTATGCCAATCGTTTCTGCTCTGCTTCTAGCGATAAAATATTGCATATTACCCGACGTATTAATACGTGGGCAATATATTTATGCTGCTGGTATTTTGTCCTTGCCAATGGGAACACATCTGTGATGCTTCTCACCTCGTTGTCTGGCAATCTCAGATCAGCATACATGTGCCACAGGTACCACTCGTTTGTCAACCTTTTCTCGGGACATCCTCCGTACCTGTGAGCTGGATGTATGGTAAATATTCTTATCAATCTTATAATCAGACGTTCTATGTCGTACATATCCTGTACCCCTAATGCTGTACCAGGCAACTTGTTCATCTTTCGACATCAACGGCGATGAGCGCTCCTTCCTCTCCACTTTAGTGCCACTGGGCAGCCCTTATTTCCCATCTTATTTTTAATTGCTCAACCCCTACCTTCTTCCGGGGCAGCTGACACTCTGGCACTATCCCATAAGTCATCTCCAAGCTTGACTTATTGGAGCAGCTTACCTTGCTGTTACCATTTGTCTCTCATATCTTACTCACCCTGCCTTATGCGTATTCTGGCCATACCCTTTCAACTTCGTGATACATTATTTCTCCTGTTTTACGTATCTGCTACGCCTGGGGCTTGTCATATTAGCCGAGCATTGTTGTCACAAGAATGTCACCCATAGTTAGTCGACAAGCGACTTTATTCTACCTTATTTCACCCGCATCTCCCTTCCCCACTTACTATTCATTGTATAAGTCCTTTATCTACCCAATGAGAACTGTCAGTGACAATTAACTTTGCTTACCCTTTTTCTCGGATAAGCAAAGCTTTCCTAGACCTTTATATAATATTAACTCACTTAGGAAATTATTATGGCATATACTAGGGTATTCTCCCATGTCAGACTGTAGTCACGGCACTAGATTCTCTCCCTCCTTCCATCTGAACCCGCACAGGAGCTGTTTAGTTTGTTTTTTGTTTTCTTTTTTGTGTCTTTCTTTTTCTACCCTCAATTCCAACCCAACCTCCCTTTTTTATTCACTCGTGATTAAACCCCATTTCGCTGGGATAACTCCTCACACCAGGCGCGGCTCACTCCCATTCACTTCCTCGTATTACTTTCACATAAAAACCACTGTTGCTGGCTTGCAGCTCTCGCTTCGTGGTTACAACCCTATAACCACCACAGCTGTTCGAGAATGTAAACACCGCGTCTCGCTCAAGCTCCCATGCCATATATATATTGTTAATGCGCCCTTGCCAAGGTACTACGTACTACACTTATTTCATCCATTCTATCAACGTTCTACAGGATCTGGAGAATCTACTGTGTATCCTCTATCTCATTCTTATCCTTCTCTCCCTCCTCTTCAGGCCAATTGCAGCCTATTTCTTCTGTGCAGGCTATGTCCTGCCATCCCTTCTCATCCAGCGGGCCCTTCTCTTCATACTCGTGCAAAGGTAGTAAATCTGGTGAGAGCAGTCTTTCCATAAAGTGACTGGTTTTGGATACACTAACCGGTTTCAAATGAGATACATGCACTGGTTTAGGCAGTGTTGCTCCAGTATCCATCCTCCTTAGTCTGGCTGTGCACCCTGTGGGTCTTGCACAGATGACAAAGGGGCCACAGAAATTCTTCTGCAACTTATATGCAGTTCCAGGTTGTAGTAGGCGATTCACCTTCATATATACCAACGATCCTGACCTCAACCTGTGTGCATTCGCCTGCCTATCATAATATTCCTTCATTTTCGCCTGTGACGTCAGTAATGCTTCCCGAGCTAGGTCCCCATAGATCTCTTGTTTTTCGACGATCTTGCCTAGCTGCTCCAGAAGGGGCCTCATTTCTCCCTCGTATTCCTTTAAAACATTCTCGTGAGGAAGTCGTGGGAATCTTCCATACATTAGCAGGTATGCTGGGTAGTTTGTCGCGCTTGAATCCGACGCATTCATCGCAAATACAATCGGGGCCACAAATTGACACCAATTTTTCTGATCTTTATTTACGTATGCCCTCAGGGCCGTCTTCAGGCTACGATTAAATCTCTCGATTTGACCCTGACTCTGAGGATAGTAGCTCGATCCCAGGACCTGCCTAATCCCCATTACTGTGCAGAAATTTCTGAACAATTTGCTAGTAAATGAAGAACCGTTATCGCTGAAAAGAGTGCATGGCACTCCCAAGACAGACACTACGTGCTCAAAGAATTCAGGTATTAAGGTTTCAGATTTTATGTCTTTTGTTGGCCAAGCTACACAGAACCTTGTGGCTACATCACAGACCGTGTGCACATATTTATAGCCTCTGCTCGATTCAGGCAGTGGACCTATGGTATCAATCTCGATAGCGTCCCATGGTACCTGTGACAGCTCCTTAACGGTCATAGGTACCTTGATAGGATTAGGATTTGGTTTCACCTCCAGACATTTCTGACAAGACCCAATATACTCACCTATGTCTCTAGCCATTGATGGCCAGTAGTACCGCGGTGAAGCAATGCTAAGCATTTTTTTTATACCCATATGTGCGCCCAAACCGACGTCATGTATTTGATTCAATAATTTTTCTACCATAGATTGTGGGACCACTAATTGCGCTCTCTCTTCTATCTGTGCCTTTCTCGTCCTTGGTGGTACCCTGTACAGGATGCCGCCTGATAGCAAGAAACAGTCGTGTTGCAGCAAAACTCCCCTTGCTCTCGTGTTATCCTTCGGGAGCTTTTCCCTCTCAATGTAATTTGTCATATTGCTGCAAAACTCGTCAGTTATTTGCTCCTTCTCGAACACCTCTCTCGTACC
The DNA here is from genome assembly GCA_942159475.1 of Sthenelais limicola. Classification (NCBI taxonomy): domain Eukaryota; kingdom Metazoa; phylum Annelida; class Polychaeta; order Phyllodocida; family Sigalionidae; genus Sthenelais; species Sthenelais limicola. The sequence goes on along the minus strand of OW804099.1, from coordinate 9,164,666 downwards.
TAAAGTCCCATACTCAGTGATGAGCCTTTCATAGAACGCCGTATCTGTGATTTGCACTTCTCTAGCCCTTACTCCCTTTCGTCTTTTCTCTCTTTGATACTTACCAACCAATGACGGGACTCCCAAAGCCTTCCTCCGTCTTGACACTCCTCTGTGGATTAGGTCTGTCCCCTCTGGTGTCTCTTCCTCAGCCTCTGTCTCCTCCTCTCGTGCTGGTGTGTCATGGTTGCCAGTATCAGACTGACTATCCCCCTCTTCTGAGTCTTCCTCCCCTAATTTCCCTGCCTTGTCTCTTTCCTCGATATATAGCGCCATCCTTTCTGTCACACGCGGGTTTTTTCTAGTAACCATCATTATTTGCTCCCCTGGCGTGCCCAGGCGTGTCACCACCGTGCCATCGACTCTTGGGAAGTCCCTACTATCATCCTCGATAGGTGCTGTGTCTTGCTCTGGTTCTGGTGCACTTACCTGGATAATTGGCGTGTCATCCTTCTCATCTCGCCTCTTATTTCTGAGACGTCCATTTTTTAAGATTGACGGTCTCCTATACTTTCTGATGGGCGATGCTCCCAGTACCTCCTCCTTATCAAAGAATCGGATGTGATTCACCGCCTTGAATCTTACCTGCCTCTGCTGCGGTCCCTGCTCTTCTTTCGCTGTAATGCCATCCCCAAAATATGGCATTCTTGATAAAATATCGGCTGTGATGTTGCATTTTCCTTTGATGTGCCGCAAGGTGAAATCAAAATTACTGAACCAGTCGATCCAACGAGCCATCCTTCCTGTAAGATCCTGTTTAGCGTTTAAGGCTAATAATGCCGCATGATCAGTGTATACCTCAAAGTGACTGCCCAGAACGTAATGCTTAAACTTTTCCAAGCCATACCGGACCGCCACCAATTCTTTTTCTGTCGCCGAGAAATTTTGTTCAGCAGAAGACAGGCTTCTTCCTGCAAACGCAACCGGCCTATGGAAGCAATTATCATGAAGCTGAGTCAACACGATGCCAATCCCAATTCGAGAAGCATCACACCAGATAGTGAACCCTTTAGAATAATCAGGGTATCTTAGAACGACATCTTCGCACATTGACCGCTTTACTGCCTTAAACGCTCTATCTGCCTCTGTATTCCACTGAAAACGCTCTCTTCTACCAAGCTTCTTCGTCAGCTGGTACAAGGGGACCATTTTATCTGCAAACCCTGGAATGAATGTCCTATAGTAATTTGCCAGACCGTTAAAGGCCCTCATTTCCCTGACAGTTTTTGGTATTGGATATGAACGAATTATACGAACCTTCTCTGGGTCCGGCTGCAACCCATCTTTCGTTACTACAAACCCTAGAAATTGCATTATTTCATACCCAAACGCACATTTCTCCGCCCTGAACTTAAGCTTCGCCACTTGGAATGCTTGCAATACCTCTTCCACGTGCTGCAGATGCTCCTCCCATGTTTGTGATGCTATAATTACATCATCCATGTAGGGCAGTGCATTTGGCACATATTTTAAAACGCTCTCAATCACCGAATGAAACGCTTTTGGCGAAGTTTTGAGCCCCATAGGCATGACCTTGTACTGGAACACCCCTCTGGGTGTGACAAAACTAGTTTTGGGCTTGTCTTCTGGCCTTAGAGGCACTTGAAAAAATCCCGAATGGCAATCCAATTTTGAGAAAAATCTTCCCCCCAGTCCCCCGACGTTTTCCAACGTCTCGTCTGCTGAAGGGAAGACCCTACATTCGTTCTTTATACATTTATTAATTTTTCTGTAATCTATGACAATTCTATATTTTTTGTCCTGTCTTGCAGCTGCTTTCCCTTTCTCCACTAGAAAGCATGGCGCAGCAAATTCAGACTCGCCATTCGTTCGTTCAATAATGCCCAAACGCATCTGCTCTTCCAGCATTGTTTCCAGTACCCTTGTCATATGAGGGTTTGTACGGTATGGACTTCGAATAGGGGCCACGTAATCTTCTTTCAACTCTATTTTATGTGCAAAAATGTCAGTTGTCGATATCGGCGAATCTTTTGTGGCGAAGACCGCGCGGTAACGCTGTAGCAAACTCGCCATACTTAGTTTCTGCTCCGCCGACAGATTCTCGCCTAGGGTGTAATCAACCCTAGTCTCACTGCATTTTGTGCTACCTACCTCCTCGATCGGTCGCTCAGACTGACCGGGAACCCCAGCTTTTACATAATCATCTTCATTGACCACTGAAAATGCTGCCAAAACCGAACCCTTTCCCAATTTTATTGGCGTGTTAGCAGCGTTAAATACGGTAACCGGTATATTGTTTCCCCCCCGCTGTGGCCTCACGAGGGCTCTCTTGACCGCAAATGGGACCTGCACACATCTTTTCAAATTGTCAACTACTCCTACTGCATGATTTAAATTTTGATGCGCCGAAACCACTGCCATGCAAGTAAATTCTGATTTCGGAGGTATTAATTTAGGCTTAGTTATTCTAACGGTGTAATGGTCAGGGTCTTGGATTTGGAAGTCAATCTTGGCCTTTCTTGCTTTCAAGAAATCGACTCCTATGATACACTGAAGGGATAAACCCTTCACAACATAAAACCATGCGTTAGTGCGAACTTTTCCAATGTTAATAGACAACAACACCCTTTCATTCGACTTGTGGCGCCCCCCATCGGCTGTGTAAATAACCAAATATGTCTGTACACGGCGGAGCAGCGCCCCTTTTTCCTGCACTACTTGGTTTAACGTATCCGTCGAAATACAACTGATACTAGCTCCCGTGTCCACCAGGCAGCTAATTTTTGCTGAGCCAACTGTGCAAATTGTTCTGCAGTCTTCCAGTTGGACTGTCACTTTCCCCGCGTCACTGTCCTGTAACACCAGGCGTGAGGAACGATCATCGCCCTCCTTACTATTAATTATACTGTTTTGTGTCACCTCTTTATGTTTACTTAAGGACATCAACCCATTGTCCTTTTTCTTCTGAAGTTTCAATTCCTGCACCGCTCTATTATTTTCACGCTGTTCTTTTTTCTTCTCCTGTAATTTCCATCTTCTCCTCTTCTGGTTCCACCTCTTTCTCATTGCTTTTTTCACCTCCTTTTCTCGAAAGGCCATGTCCTGCACCTCCTGAGTTCCTTTCTCTTGACTCATACTTATGTCACTGTCATCTATTGAAACTGAACTTCCGCTTTCATCCTCTCCATCTTCCTCAGATCGATCCTCCCTTTCTGCCGGTATGGCTGGCAACATTCCAACCGGCATATCTACTGAAAATTCTGCCGATACACTCCGTTTTTCACCACCCCAGTTGTTTTTGGTGACTGAACGCTTGATCTCTTATTCTTATCCCTCTCCTGGCGTCTCTCTCCCTCACCTCTTCTAGGAGTCCATTCTCTTTCCTGGCGTCTCTCTTCCTCACCTCTTCTAGGAGTCCATTCTCCTTTCTCCTCTACTGGTAGGCTTCTAGCAGGACCGGGGTGTGATCTGACATCACTGGGAGTAACGTCATAACCCTTCATTGCCAGAGAAGCTATCATTGATTGAGTAGAACCCACTAGGTGAAGTCTCAGTGCTTTTTCATTTTGCTCGTCCGACAACTCATGTTTTCTGGCCGCTCTTCTAGCCTCTTCACAAGTGCGAGGAGCCTCTGTCAGGACTCTCTCTGCTAATCCATCCTTTAAACCTGCTATAAAAGCCTTCAGTTTCTCATCCTCGTGCAGTGATGTCCTTGCCAGCAATACCAGCATGGCGTCTGCATATGTCTCCACACTCTCACCTGTCTCCTGTCGTCGCCGGGAATAGTCATCCTTCACCTCACTATACGGCATTTCCTGAAACTTGGTCAAGAATTTACTTTTGATATCTGAGTACGACAGTGTACCCCGTTTTCTGGCTGCAACTGATGCGACTTGTTGGTAATATGCTTTAGCTGATCCCTCCAATCTACCGCCCAGCCCCTGCAGCCAGTACATCTCAGGTATACCCAAGGCACTTGCATAGTCCTCATACTCTGTCAGGAATTCAGACACATTTCTGGTCGCCGTTGAATGTCGAAAATTTTCAGGCCCCCTAATGAAGTGTCTCATTGCCGCCCCTCCCCCTTCGTTAGACTTATCTGACCATCTTCCTGTTTGTGCAGGGGTAAACGCTGGGAGCACATTAGGTAGCCTATACATCTCGGTTATATCCCCGGAATCTTCTGAGCAAATTGTGCTACTAACACCTATTTTCGTTGCTTGCTGGTTTGCTCTCTGGGGTGTCCGCAGTACGCTATTTTTAGGCTGCTCTACCCCTCCAGCGTTCGTGAGATTTCTGACCATGTCTGTAAGGTTTTTCCTGTCCTGTTTGTAACGCACAGACGCATCTCTAAATAGGGCACTCTCCTTTTCATGTTCTATTTTCAGCTTATCCATCTCTTCTGCTAGCCAGTTTGCCCTTGCTTCCCTTATTTGGTTTTCCTTTTCCATTTCCTCACACCACTCTCTATTTCTGGCCTCTCTCACCTCCTCCATTTCGTGTCTTGCTATTTCTGCCCTCTCCCACTCCTCCCGATCGCTTTCTTCCTTCCTATTGGCTCTAGCTCTGGCCCGTCTTTCCTCCTCCAGCTCCCTTTTCAGCTCCTCCAACTCCTTGTTATGGCTTTCTTTTTCATTCGTCATATATTCGTTTCTCTGTTGTTCTGTTTTTTCCATTTTCTGTTGTGCATTTTTCCAGTCATTCTGCAGCGTTACAATTATATCCCTATTTCCGTCTTCTGCAGTTCTCACCCTTCGTCGCGCGCCCTCCTCCCATGCTAGTTTTAGTACGTTTATCCTAGCTTCGTGCCTATCTTCGGCATCTTTTAACATTTTTTCATTCGTTCGTTCCCAATCATTTCTCATATCCTGGACTGTCCTCAGGGTATCTTCCTCCGCTGCCTTAAGAGCGGCTTGAGTTCTCTGCAACTCTTTGCTGACAATATCCACGCTTTGCCTGAGCAGCTCCTCTTTGGCCCCTTGCGGGCTTAAGTAGTCAAAGTCTGGATTATAAGGGAGTGGCACTAATGGCTCTGTGTAATATGGCGGCTTACCAGCGTCCCACGTTACTTCAGGTATTAATGGCACACTAGGGTCATCACAAAAATCTGCTGCGAATGGATTGTTTCTCTTGGGCCTAGCACCTCCCACTGCTGTACTCTCCGCGCTCAAGTTAGCGTAACTCGGTGGTCCCTGGACAGAAGAGTCCGGAGATGAATCTTCTGTACTCTCTCTTTCCGTCTTTATCTCCCTATTCACATGAACCCCCACACTAGGTCTTGCGGACGCCTTCATTCTTGCCAATCTCTTCTCCATTAATTTAGCAAGATTTTTTATTCCATCTTTGATTATGGACACCTTCTCCCTCTCCACTTTGCCGATTCGTTCTGTTGTTTCAGCAAAGTTCTTTGCACTTTGTGTAATTCGAGCATTGTTCTCCTGTATTTCCTTCACCAAGTCCGCCACTGATGACCCCTGTTTCGACATTTATCCAAATACTCACCCTCCCCTCTGCACACAATCTCCAATCCCGTGGTTCTCCAACCAGTGTTGCGCGCGTAGCTTCGGATCTTTATGCTATTGGGCGGTGCATCGGGCCAGGGTGAATATATCTAGCTAGTGTTCATATGCATTCGAATATACTCGGACTTCGGGGTATTGCCTCTCATGATGTTTAATATAGAACGTGATATTGTAGGAGACGATAGGCGATATTGAATAGAGAGTCATGGTGATATATAGTAGCTGTAGGTTTCCGGTATGAACAACACAACACGATGAGTTTTAGTACGCCACTACTTGTGTATTGTATCTTATCCTGTACATAGATGCTAGGTTGATGTTAGTATAGACATTGAATCATATGAGATCTTATGAGACTCCTTCCCTGTATTCTTACGGTTGTTACTGCATGACAATCCGAGATCAGTGTGGTATAATATATTGGTTCTAGCGCACATAGTGCGTCTAGTACGTCGTGGTATCTACCGCATATCTCTCTATATCCCAGTCTATATGAATGTCCCAAGTCTCTCCCGTTCTATCTATCTGTATATCCCAGTATTCCCCGTATATATACCCCGGGGGGGTGAGTGTCGGGTATCCGTATTGGTGGACCCTTTATCCTATGATACCTTTCCCTCCCTCTAGCCCCTCCCCTTCCCTTAGCGCATGCCTCAGTAAAAGAAACATGTCCTATCCTACTACCCACCCTACTGCCCTCTCGTGTTAACCACGGTTACTACAGTGCCAGTGGCTTCACTTAGTTTATAATATGAATCATAATTATTTAGTTAGACAGGTGCCCTAATTAAGCAGCAGCAGCTAGCCTGTGAGGGACACTTAATATATGTATATACTTTATTTCCAGTTGTCATGATAACAGGTAAATAATTAAGTAATTGATAATTCTGGAAAGGGGTGCCCACATCTCAATATATTCTGTGCTAGAATCGTTTCCTCAGATCTGGCCGTCAATAATTCCCACTAACCCCAGAACTGGAATCGTGCGGACGATCTAAAAAAACTGACTGTTTTGGAATGATAAAAACGACTGCATTGCTATATATTTTTAAGGTCTCTACTTGTCTAACTGTACATAGTCGATGTCCTCAACTCATGTTATTACAATTTCGATGAAGAAAAATAAACGGAATGAGAATTTTCATTTTTCAAATACACTGAATTTAGTATTATATATAAGTACTGAAGACATGCATTCCTGAGATCATTAGTTATTACATGACCTTTGAATTCCTTAAAAGTTGTGGAATTTTGATAGGATTTTTCAACGCATATATTAAGATTAAGATACTTTTATTTTCGATCATGTCGCTGGCAGAAAACATGACTCCAGCTAAGGCAGGTTTGCATGTTTTCAGTTGATTTACATTAATATTTGACAGTGTACAGTTCCACAGTCGTCATGGACGAAGGTGGCACACTGTTACCTTGATTAAGATTTTCTATTACATTGTTAAAAATAAATATCAAGCGCAGTAGATCTTTTGTATACATTTTCTCAGAAATAGTAATTATTTTTTTACAATAATAGTCAACATATAACCTTTGGACATATAGTGTATTTAATCAATAAAGTATTGGTCTGACCATATAAGCGTTTTCTTTGCTACCGATTTGAATGTTTTCGAGTCATGAGCCATGGTTTAAAGGGAATGGAATTCTATGTAAAATAGACTTCCTCATCTGTTTATTCTCAGGTACAATCTGTTTTAAAGGTTTTCTACCTTAGGGAAAATTTCTTGTATTTAAATTTCTGATGTCTATATATCTTAGATCTCCTGCTAAAGCATGGCCCGCCTGCAAGATATGTTATCTTCTTCTATGCTTTAACGCAATAAATTCTTTTTATTTTTAAATATATATATGTGTCTGAATCATGGCAATATTGGAAGGTATAGCTGATATCATATATAGATATATATCGTGCGTTTACATTTTTAGAACAGTGTCTGTTTATAGAAGACTTTCCATTGAAAAAGTCGTGGATAATTATATTAATAAAGATATAAAAACAATCACTGTACAGGCTGTGCGCTTCTTGGGATCTTGAAAAACTATCTCAGGTCTAGAAATCTTCGAATTTTATAATGAGACTTTTAGAGCTTGACGACGAGGCGCCAGTGGCCATCCAAGAGATTGCCTAATTCTCCCCTTTGACTACAGGACGCGCCACCGGTACTCGGAGCGGCGAAATTAGACTAGGAAAGTTGGCTACTTCACCCGATTTTGTATGTTTTCGCAGTCGACGGGAAAAAAGAATTACAGATTTGTCATCCTTAGCATGTTTGAGACGGAAAAAATCAGGGTTCATAGTGTCTATATTGTACTGGTAATGCACATAGGCTTTTTTCCCAATGCATGTCTACCAGCTCCCAATGCATAAGCCTTCTTCCACGCACTCGGCCCTACTCGTGTAAACCTGCACTACAAGCGCTGGGTACTGCTGCACTATAGGAGCAGCAGTACCCAGCTTTTAACAGTAGTGTGTGTGTGTGGGGGGGGGGGGGGGGGGAGGGGGGGGGGGTAGCGTTATATATTATAAAGCCATTCCCATTCTCATTCCCATCAAATTGTGACGATAGTCCTACTTGCCACACACACATCTGGATTCCGTATAAATATCCTCAATTACAGGCACTTAAAAGTTTATTTATTTATCTAAAATCCACCAGAATGCACTAATTACCGAGTGTGTGTTCACAACATTTGCCGGGGGAAACACCCCCTGTCTCCACCCCCAGGTTTGTTTGGATCACAAACATCCATCTGACTAAACTCTCAGGTTAAAACACTGTTTTCCAGACCTTGAATTTTTTTTTCAAATTCCAGGCATTCAATATTTCATTATTTCACCGGTTCAATATTGGAATAAAATGTATCCTTTTATAAGACTACATTATATGTGACATTTTTGCACCGTATTCTGTGAGGACTAGTGGAAACCTAGGAGGACTAGTGGGAGATAAATGTCACTAGTCCGCCAGACTAGTGGGAATTTTGAGTCCTCCCACAAAACGATTCTAACCCCACCACAGAAAAATTGAGCGCAAAATATTGTGGAGAATGACTAAGGTATTGAGAACAGACAAACAGTACAGTGATGAAGGTTACCACTAGGTGACCAGTGACTACTACCCTGACACCTATTGGGGGTTTGCCCAACTGGGGTGTAGCCTATACCCAGACACACCTACAGGGCCTAGCCCCTTTCTACCACCTGCCTCTGCAGAGGCAACACCTGCAGTCAACTAAGTGGGTTGGACCTTTACAATATAAGGTTGATGTTGCGTCTATGCCCGAAAATTAGTTTGGAGTCTTTTAAGCAACTGGTCTGCGTTGTGCCTTCAAGGATTCCCCAGTTTCTCTTCATGGTGTGTCTGAGGTGTGGATTCTCAGGGTTGTGGTGATTAGAGAGAAGGTTGTTTTTGCATGCATTCGCATTTTTAGTGTTTTTGTCCAACATCGGATCTTTATTCATTAAAAACATTTACATAAAGTCAAGGATGAGGAAATAAAACATCAAAATATTTTCTAGTTGTGTGGCGTCCGCAAGGAATATATAACTTGTATGGATCTTTTACGATCCTTTTACCCTATTTCTTTCCTTTTCTATTGATTGTTAGCAATACACATTAGCTTATACTGACTTGAAGAGATTCCTTCGTTTATGAAAATTTTTGGACATTTTCTCTCTGAAGGTGTTTCTTCATTTTATTTATTTTTTTCTGATTTTTCCGATTTTTTGTTGACACACTTGATACATAGCTCAATAATAAACCCGGCCACATGCTGGGTCTGGTGCGCTGGTGCGCTTGTTAATGGAGGAGTGTCCTTCACTCAATTAGCTCAACTTTCTCTAGAGCTGAGCTCACTAGATTTGTAGGGTAGAGGCATCTGATGAAATGCAGCATAAGCGCACGTGCATGTATTCTGACGTGCTCTATTTTAGTGCACTTGCATGCATTCTGACGTGCTCTATTTTAGTGCACTTGCATGTATTCTGACGAGGTCTATTTCAGTGCACTTACATGCATTCAGACGTGCTCTATTTCAGTGCACTTACATGCATTCAGACGTGCTCTATTTCAGTGCACTTGCATGCATTCTGATGTGCTCTATTTCAGTGCACTTGCATGCATTCTGACGTGCTCTATTTCTGTGCACTTGCATGCATTCAGACGTGCTCTATTTCAGTGCACTTGCATGCATTCTGACGTGCTCTATTTCAGTGCACTTGCATGCATTCTGACATGCTCTATTTCAGTGCACTTGCATGCATTCTGACGTGCTCTATTTCAGTGCACTTACATGCATTCTGACGTGCTCTATTTCAGTGCACTTACATGCATTCAGACGTGCTCTATTTCAGTGCACTTGCATGCATTCTGACGTGCTCTATTTCAGTGCACTTGCATGCATTCTGACGTGCTCTATTTCTGTGCACTTGCATGCATTCAGACGTGCTCTATTTCAGTGCACTTGCATGCATTCTGACGTGCTCTATTTCAGTGCACTTGCATGCATTCTGACATGCTCTATTTCAGTGCACTTGCATGCATTCTGACGTGCTCTATTTCAGTGTACTTGCATGCATTCTGACGTGCTCTATTTCAGTGCACTTGCATGCATTCTGACGTGCTCTATTTCAGTGCACGTGCATGCATTCTGACCAAACTGCTTACCATATTGTCAAGTATGAGGTGGATTATATTCGCTGAGTAAGCTTCTGGGCTAATGAGGCTAATTTGTCCACTGAGGACTTGGTCACTGTGGTCATCTTACTTTTCCAGAAAATCATGTGAACCCATTGGGGTCAGGTGACCCAATGGCTACCAACGCTTGTGCAATGGCTACAAACTGTAACTTAGTGTTTTTGTCTTTTTTTATACCTAGATATAAAATGTTGAGATCTGAGTGCTCTTGATGGAACCAATAATAACATCAGCAGCAGCAGTTGTGTTCTGCACATTCTCCACAAGTTATTATTATATATGCACAAATTATAAGTTGAAAGATTGAAGGCAACTCAAGTGAAACAAACCATGTTATTGATTTTTTAGGTCTTTATTTGGCTACCCTGTCACGTTTCCCTTTTAGGGGCTTCTTCAGGGTAAAGTTATTCAGAAGCAGAATGGTAATTAAGTAAAGTTAGCCTTATCACGTTAGTTTGGTACCCATAAAGTAGAGTCAGCAGCGTGGTTGATTATTCTTCCAATTAGTTTAGTTTAAATTTTCATGAATTTTAAATTTTGTAGTCTATTGATAAATAATTTTTTTTTCACATACTCAGAAAGTTGATTGTTATCCACATACTCTCCAACTGCAGATTGATGTGCATTGACGTGGTAATTTGTTGTAATTTCTCAGAAAATGGTTTGAAACTGATCCACTCTCTATGTTTGCAGGTGTGACGTTAGTGAGCACATTCGTCCATTAGGATCTTGGAGATTGGCACATGAACATAAACATGGAGACTATACTGATGGAAACCATAACCATGTCCAAAGGCACAGTGCACCACAGTGTGACTCATACAGCGGAGACAGGACAGGCAGCAAATGCTACAAGTGTGACTAGTGCACCTTCTCTACTGATGTCAGAAGGTATGGTGCATCACAGTGTAACTCATACAGCGGAGACAGGACAGGCAGCAAATGCTACAAGTGTGACTAGTGCACCTTCTCTACTGATGTCAGAAGGTATGATGCATCACAGCGTGACTCATACAGGGGAGACAGGACAGGCAGCAAATGCTACAAGTGTGACTAGTGTACCTTCTCTACTGATGTCAGAAGGCATGATACATCACAGTGTGACTCATACAGGGGAGACAGGACAGGCAGCAAATGCTACAAGTGTGACTTGTGTACCTTCTCTACTGATTGCCAATATATACAATATGACTGATACAGGGGAGAAACTCCACAACTGTAGTGTGTGTGTTAAAGGGTTTACAGAGAGCAGTAGTTTACAGAAACATTTGCTCACACACAGTGCTGACAGTAAATATGGACTTACTCAGTGTGACTATAGGGCAGCACAGTTTGGACACATGAGGAAACACATGAGAACACATACTGGGGAAAAGCCCTATATGTGTACTGTGTGTGACTATAGGACAACACATACTGGAGACCTGAAAGTTCACATGAGAACACATACTGGAGAAAAGCCTCATATATGTACTGTGTGTGACTTTAGGGCAGCACAGCCTGGAGTACTAAGGCGACACATGAGAACACATACTGGGGAAAAGCCTCATATGTGTACTGTGTGTGACTATAGGACAGCACATACTGGAGTCCTGAAAGTTCACATGAGAACACACACTGGGGAAAAGCCCTATGATTGTACTGAGTGTGACTATAGGGCAGCACAGTCTGGACACTTGAGGGAACACATGAGAACACATACTGGGGAAAAGCCCTATATGTGTACTGTGTGTGACTATAGGACAGCAAGGACTAAATCCCTGAAGGAACACATGAGAACACATACTGGGGGAAAGCTTCATATATGTACTGTGTGTGACTATAGGGCAGCACATGCTGGAGACATAAAGGTACACATGAGAACACATACTGGGGAAAACCTTTACAAATCGACTGAGTGTGACTATAGGGCAGCACAGTCTGGAGTACTAAGGCGACACATGAGAACACATACTGGGGAAAAGCCTTTTCAATGTACTGAGTGTGACTATAGGACAGCATATGCTGGAGCCCTGAGGAGACACATGAAGATTCATACTGGAGAAAAGCCTCATATGTGTACTGAGTGTGACTATAGGACAGCACATGCTGGAGACCTGAAGGTTCACATGAGAACACACTGGGGAAAAGCCTCATAAATGTACTGTGTGTGACTTTAGGGCAGCACAGGCTGGACACCTGAGGGAACACCTGAGAACACACACTGGGGAGAAGCCCTATATGTGTACTGAGTGTGACTATAGGACAGCACAGTCTGGAGCCCTGAGGAAACACATGAAATCACACACTGGGGGAAAGCCCTATGAATGTACCATGTGTGACTATAGGGTGCAACGGGCTGGTGACTTGAAGGATCACATGAGAACACATACCAAGGAAAGGACTCACATATGTACTGTGTGTGACTATAGGGCAGCAGAGGCTGGAGACCTAAGTGTTCACATGAGAACACATACTGGGGAAAAGCCTTATAAATGTATTGAGTGTGACTACAGGGCAGCACAGGCTAGAAACCTGAGGGAACACATGAAAAAACACACTGGGGAAAAGCGTCATGAATGTACTGAGTGTGATTTTAGGACAGCACATGCTGGACACCTGAGGGATCACATGAGAACTCATACTGGAGAAAAGCCTTTTCAATGTACTGAGTGTGACTTTAGGGCAGTACATGCTGGAAACCTGAGGAGACACATGAAAAAGCATACTGGAGAAAAGCCTCATCAATGTACTGAGTGTGACCATAGGACAGCACATGCTGGAGACCTGAAGGTTCACATGAGAACACATACTGGGGAAAAGCCTTATAAATGTACTGAGTGTGACTATAAGGCAGCACAGTCTGGACACCTGAGTGAACACATGAGAACACATACTGGGGAGAAGCCCTATATATGTACTGAGTGTGACTTTAGGACAGCACAGGCTGGAGCCCTGAGGAGACACATGAAATCACACACTGTGGAAAAGCCTTATGAATGTACCGTGTGTGACTATAGGGCACAACGGGCTGGAGCCCTGAGGGATCACATGAGAACACACACTGGGGAAAAGCCTTAGAATGTATGAGTGCAGTCTAAGGGTATTGATGCAGGTAGAATGTATGAGAGCAGTCTAAGGGTATTGATGCAGGTAGAATATATGAGAACATTTAAACTAGCATTTACCACAGCATCTGTTAATGAACCCTTTCAAGCTTGCCTATTTATGATGAAAGCGATTTTTGTTTAATTAAACACAAACTATTCAAATTATTTTTGAACAAATACATTGGTGTGTAGTGTTGAAGGAGCAGTTATTAGGGAGGCTGAGCAGACAGCCCTTTTACCTAAACCTAACCTATGGAGCTGCTTCACCTGTACTAGTACCTAACCTAACAACGGCAGCCATCGGCGCATGTTTCGGCACCAGTTTCCCACTGAAACCACCATGATGACAGAGGGTTTATTCTGAAGCTATTTTCGATCAAAATAATTCATTGGAGAAAGAGTTCTAGCAAGGGCTACTTCAAATAATGTTTAAACTTTAACATCATGACATTTTTCGCATGCAAAAAGCTGCTAAACTTACACAATATAGATGCGTAATGGGTCAGCGTAGCAGAGCGGAGCTGTACAGCTTGGGGTGGGGTAGCCAAACCATCAACCCTATACCTGGCTACTGTGTACGCGTGAATAGGGTCGAAGAGTAGCCCATACAAAATAATTAAAAAACACTGAGATGTAGACCTATGCACAGAGTTGAGCAGGCAAACTTTACATATAGTAACTTATGTAGTGGTATTGGTTTACTTCCTCTCCGAAGCACCAGCTGGAGCTACCACTGTGTGCTATTTCTCTGTGTCATATTACTGAGATTAGAAGTCACGCGTATTTCTATCTCCTATTGCTCTCTGGCAGCATTTTACAGTGTTATTGTCTAACCTTAATGTATAAAGGACTGTGGCCTTAGTGCCCGTGTGACTGTAAAGTATTACAAATCTTTTATTAATTAGTACTGATGTTCATGTACTCCGAGACACCATGTGGTACTGTGTACCTGGATTGGTGTACAGGTCCGAGAACCAGCTTCGGACAGGTCATGCTTACCTCTTGAGTTTGAATAAACAGAGAACGGTGTAGGAAATCACTCTTTTGCTTTATTCTTTGCTAAAAGAACTGGGTTGTAGTGAAGAACACTACAATTGGTGCCGTGATCCAGTTTTAGCCTCAATTGGAAAGTTTTTTGGTGGTTTTTCCTCGGAATAACCCTGTTGTCCCTTTATTGGGAATTGGAAGCCTTCCTCGGAAGTGCTATGGCGGACGGTATTGATGCCACTGCCCAGGCTGGTCCTGGGCTTGATAATGTTGCCCCTCCGAGGGCTCCAAACCCTGGAGGTATTACCTCTCCGAGGCTTCCGAGCCCGAGAGGCGCTGCTCCACTGAGGCCTCCGAGCCCGAAAGTCTTTGCTCCACCTAGGCTTCCTGATCCTAGAATTGGTATCCGACCAGCGAATCCTAGGCCTGGATTCTCGTTGGATAACCCCACCTGGGGACAATATAGAGGTGGCGATGCGAGCTTGTTGGATGCAGATCCTGTGGATCTGGTTAATGAGATTCGAGCTTTGAAACTCAAAAATCAGAATTTGAAGGCTTCTTATTCTGATGAACAGACTCGTTGTCATGAGTTTGCAACTGAGATGAGGCAACTTGTGATTCAAAATCGCGAGTTGCATGATTGTTTGGACACTGTGTCTAAATCAGCGGCAGATACCACTAAAAATTTGATGATAGAAAATGAAAAGCTACGTAACGAAGTAGCTAGAGTGGATGATTTGTCGGCCGATTATAACAGAGTTCAGATGGCAAACCTCGGCTCGGATGTTGATAGTCAACGGGCTACTAGCATTACTAGTGAGGATCTCATTCCCCAGGTCCAAGGGATGTTTGATGCTGCACGTGCTGCGGTAGTAGGGGCGGAAAAGGCCGGAGAATCACAAGATGCTGGTGCGTCTTATGTGTTAGGAACTCCTAAACCTTTGGAGCCTGAAAAGAAGGTGACGATCCGAGACCCTGTACCTCGGATTCCAACCTCGTCTCCGCAGTCAGAAGGAGTGGGTTTGCTAAGCCATACCCCTCCTACGGGTTTAGCTGGTGCCGGCGCGCCTTCTAGTATTAAGCGCCCTAAAGGGGAGAGTATTTATGCTAGGGGTAAGGTGTCCGACAGCACCTATACGGCTAAGCCAGGCGTGTGGACAGAAGGCCCTACCATGGCTGCTTCACAAACTCTAGTCAAATACACTAGAAAGCCTTTAAATATAAAGGACAGATCCTTGGTGCAAGGTTTGCACTATGAAGGATCGGATGATTGTGATTTGGATGTTTTTGAGTACACTCACTTCGAGGAGGTAGAAACAATCGGTCCTAAACCCCCAGTCATGAGATTGTGGGATGGGAAAGATCCTTGGAGAGTGTACTTGGGAGAAATGCAAGTTGTGGCTGAGGCGCACAACTGGTCTGAAGCTCAATTTCTAAGGCAACTTAGATGTGGGGCTAGAAAGCAACTAGCTGATATGGGTGGTCTACCTACGGGTATTACCCTCACTCAATTTGTGGCCCACATGGACGCAAATTTTGGAGATCACTCTCGGGTGAAACGACAATCCGAGTTTTACTCTTGT
This sequence comes from Sthenelais limicola, assembly GCA_942159475.1. Lineage (NCBI taxonomy): Eukaryota > Metazoa > Annelida > Polychaeta > Phyllodocida > Sigalionidae > Sthenelais > Sthenelais limicola. The sequence goes on along the minus strand of OW804099.1, from coordinate 9,148,773 downwards.
CGTCAGACACCCAGGCAAACTAGCAGACAGTTTGCCAATGAAGTTGCTAGGCGGGGAAGGTATGCCTTTGGCACAGGTATTGATAATACCTTGAGAACCCTGTCGCTGAGAATATATCTGGGTGGCCTAAGTAACCAAGAGGAGGCTACCTGGGTACGTTTTAAGCAGCCCTTTGATCTGTTGGAAGCAGCTCACTACTCCGAGGTGTGGGAGAGTTGTACGTTGGAAACAAATTCTCTTGTTTCCATTCAGGCCGGTTCAGTGCAGCCAGCATTGCCAGCACTTAGTAGCCTTCCAAGGGCTAGGATTAAGGCCATCACTCAGGCTACGGATGTAGCTCAAGCTGAGAGCATTCCAGAGGACTCTGGGTCCGAGGAACTGCAGGAAGTTTTTGTGCAGGCAGTCCAGGCCTGGGGTGATGGTAGGAAGAAACCTTCCTCGGGTGCAACTGGTACTGATAAATCCAAGGCTCCTGGGCCTAGGAAATTTGTCAGAACCATGCCAAAGACGTGTCACTTGTGCGACCAAGACGGACATTTCTTGGCGAAATGCCCTAGGAAGTTGGAGTTGCTCGGACTCTTGAAGCAGGCTGAGGCCTCAATAGGCAAGCCGGCTTCGGGAAATGCCGACAGACCCTCATAAAGAGCGAGGTGGGGGTCGGGAATAAGTCGCTTTCAAGTACTGCAGTCCGAAGGGAGTCTGTGAGTAGCATAGGGACTGAGGGTCAGGCCCAGGCACTGGGAAGTATGTCGGACGCGCTCTCAGTAGAGCAAAGCCTTCAGAAAGCCAGAGATTGCGCATCGTTGCCGGACGGTAAAGCCTCTCCAGGGACTGAAGGTCCCCTGGAGGATTCAGATGTGAGATGGGGTCAGTCTGGATTTCATGCTGAGGAAGGTCAGATTTTATTGGTGGGAAATCAGATTCCTAGAACTTCTGCCCAGATTCAGAAAGTTTCCGTGCACTTGCATAAAACTTTGGAGATTCCAACTAATGAAATATTGGTTCGGGAGAGATGGTACGCCCCAGTAGGATTAGGTGGAGGTCATGGACATTTCTTGGTAGACCCAGGTGCTACAACTTCCCTGGTCACTAAGGGTTTCTATGATTCCCTTCCAAATGCACCACCTTTGGTTTCGGTACATATGGTGTGTTCAACTGGAACGGGTACACCTATAATCACTTATGGAAGTGTGCTTTGCCCCATGATAATGGGTGGACGGACATACATGATTACATGTTTGGTCGTTAGTGGTCTTAAAGGACCCGAGGACGGCATTCTTGGAGCTGATTTTTATTGGGTCCATCGATGTAGTCTTGACTGGTCAGGATTGTTCTACTTAGAAAACCGAGGACATTCAGTGGAATGTAGGTTATGGAAAAGACCCCCTGAGTACAACGTGAAAGAATCCTCTGTGAACACTATAGATGTAAGTGAGAACGATGGGGAACGGGCGGTGAAACTTCGGAAAGCAGTTGTCATCCTCCCGAAATCCGTTACTCTTGCTGAATTAGATGTTTGCAGTGACTCAGACGCATCAACTGGTTTGATGTTCGAGCCAGACCAGGGATTGCTGAAGGACTATTCTTTGGGGAGCTTGAACACTTATGTGTCAGGTGACGGGAAACCGGCCTTGGTAGCCTTTTGCAATCCGTCCGAAAACCCGGTGAGGTTGAAGAAGGGTATGGTGGTAGGGAAAGTGAATAAAGTGACTTTATTGACACCACATTCAGATGATCCCGAACAGGAGGAGGATCCGAGGATCCGTGAGGCGATAATTAACTCTATTCAGGTATTGGAGTCCCCAATTGCTGATGATGATTTGATTTGTCCCGAGATTCCTGTACCACCAAGTCCAGTATGTCCGCTGACTAAGTTGATAGGTGATTCACACCTAACTGAGGCCCGAGATAAAGAAAAAGCTCTGACACTTCTGCAGGATTTTGAGACTTGTTTTTCCTTGCCAGGGAATAAACTCGGATGCACACATAAGGTTCGTCATGTGATAAACACAGGGGATGCTAATCCGATCAAGCTCCCTTATAGACGAATACCTGTGTTCAAACGGGACAAGGCTGAAGAAGAGATCTGGAAGATGTACAGAGAAGGTAGAATCGAACATAGCAGTAGCCCTTGGGGAGCACCTATTGTTATGGTCGCAAAAAAAGATGGCACTCAGAGGTTTTGTGTCGACTATCGTCAGCTGAATTCTGTGACAATTAAGGACAGCTTTCCACTCCCGAGGATCGATGAGTGTTTAGAGGCATTGGGTGGCAACCAATGGTTCTGTACTCTTGATCTGGAAAGTGGGTATTGGCAGGTTGCTATGGACGAGGACAGCAAAGAGAAAACTGCTTTCTTGTCTAGCGTGGGATTATTCCAGTTCAAAGTGATGAGCTTTGGATTGTGTAATGCCCCTGCCACATTCCAGCGTATGATGGACCAGATGTTGGATGGTCTCCGCTGGAAGTCGTGCTTGGTATACTTGGACGATGTGGTGGTTTTCGGAAAAACTTTTGATGAGTGTCTGAATAACCTCCGATTAGTCCTGGAAAGAATCCGAGAGTATGGCCTTAAGCTTAAGCCCAAGAAGTGTGAACTTTTCCGCCGACATGTGGAATACTTGGGCAGGATTGTGTCCAATGAAGGAATCTGTGCTAACCCAGAGAAGGTGCAGAAAGTCCGAGATTGGCCAATCCCGAAAAACGCAAAGGAGATTCGGCAATTCCTAGGTTTTGCTTCCTATTATCGGGAATTTCAGCCGGATTTTGGTTCGATCGTAATTCCTTTGCAGAAGGTGGTGACCGAGGCAGGGAGGGAGAAGCGCTATACTAAACCTATAGTGTGGAACTCTGACTGTGATAAAGCTTTCTCAAAGGTGAAAGATTTACTGACTACTGCACCAGTGTTGGGTTATCAGAGAACAAAAGGGGATTTTATTCTTGATACTGATGCCAGTGGTTTTGGCATGGCCGGAATCCTGTCGCAGATACAGGATGGGAAGGAAGTAGTTCTTGGATATGCTAGCAATGGTTTCACTCGCCCGCAGAGGAACTATTGTGCTACTAAACGGGAGCTGCTCGCAGTACTTACGTATCTGAATAAATTCCGACATTATCTGCTTGGTAATAGGAATTTTTGTGTCAGAACAGACCATGCCTCTTTGAGATGGTTGCTGAATTTTAGAGATCCTACTGACATGCTTGCCCGATGGCTAACTACCATCCAGGAGTATGGGTTAGATCAGTCTATGATTTTGCATCGTGCGGGGAAGAAGCATGAAAATGCCGACGCCCTTTCGAGGTTGCCCACTAGAAAATGTGCTAGGCTAGATTGTCCGGATTGTGGGTCTCATGATGCTGTCATTGCAGAAGTAGATGCACAGCAGATTGTTTCCCTCGGAGCTTTAGGAAATACCATTCAGAAAGCACAACAAGACGACCCAATCATTTCTCGGGTGATTGCATTGGTTAATGGTACGGAATCTGTTCCTAGCAAGGAAAATCTTGCTGGTGAATGTGATGAGTTCAGGAACTATGTACATCACCTAGGGAGTCTGTCAATGGTAGATGGTATTCTGTGTCTGGAATGGACCAGGCGGGGTACCAAGAAGTTGTATGTTCGGAAGGTAATTCCTACATCATTGAGGAGTGAGATATTTGCAGGCTTGCATGGTCCGAAGACCTCAGATCATTTTGGTGTATTTAAGGTGTCCTGGTCGGCCAAGATGAAGTATTATTGGCCCGGGATGAAATACGACCTGACTAGGTGGATTAAGGCTTGTCCTGAATGTGCAATGCGAAAGACCCGAGGAGGGGGAGGAATCTCTCTTCTCAAGAAGGAGAAACATGGTGAAAGGTGGAACCGGATATCTTTGGATATTCTAGGGCCGTTTCGGGCGACCCCTAGAGGAAACAATTATGTCATGGTAGTAGCAGATCATTTTTCTAAGTGGTCTGAAGCCTATCCCATGCCAGATCACACAGCTGAGCGTTGTGCTGAGGTGCTCTTTAGAGAGTGGATTTTGCGGTTTGGCTGCCCTGTTTCTTTGCAAACTGATGGCGCACCCGAATTCCGTTCTGCACTAGTAAAGAGTTTGCTGGAGATGTTGGGGATTGAGAAATTGATCACCCTTCCCTACAGACCCCAATCAAATGGCCAATCAGAGAGATTTAATCGCGTCCTTGTGGAGCAGCTCTCTTGCTTGACTGACTACGATGGCGATGATTGGGATTTGTTGGTTCCCTGTATTGCTCATGCGTACAGAGGAACAGTACAGGCCAGTACCTTGTGCACTCCGAATGCAGTTGTATTTGGAACTGAGCTGGTGACTCCATTGGACATTGTTCATGGTGTGTCACCTGGTGGTTTGGATTTTCCCTGTAGGGTGGCTTTTGTTGAAAATCTCAAGCAATGGATGAGGAAGGGTCACCAATTCGTTAGAAAGAATCTCGGAGTTTCTGCTGTTCATCAGAAAAGGGATTTTGACAAACGAAGTAATCCGAAATCATTTAAGGTGGGAGACATTGTTTACCGATTTTGTCCTCCCAAGGCCGGTAAGAAGGTTGGCCCAAAATGGGACGGCCCTTACAAGGTCAGACGGTTCATAGGGGGTACCACTTATGAACTAGAGACATCCGAAGGTCTTTTGAGATATCATGTAGATTATCTCAAGGCTGCTTTTGACGAAAATGGTCCGAGGCAAGTCATTAACTTGCATCGGGCTGATGAATTTCGTAAGCAAGAAAAAGCAGGCCGTGATATTTTGAGACTGAAAGATGGTAAGGTCCTGGCTGGGAAAGAATGCCCAGTGCAGAAGGAAAGAGACAAGGTTACCATAGGTGTGAAGCCTAGAGGTAGACCTAAGGGTATAGCTGGTAAGAAAAAGAGAAATGCTAAGCGCCCAGCTGTTCCTCCAATTATTGATTCCCCTATTGTGAGGCGAAAACCTGGCAGGCCAAAGAAATTACCAGCTCAGGCTGATAATGTTGTCCTGCCTGTAGGCAAGAGGGGGCCAGGTAGACCAAAAGGTGTGTCAGTTGTTGCTGCTACACCCCGGGTACCTGACCCTGTGAAAAGGAAACCTGGCCGTCCTAAGAAATTAGTTGTGATGACAATTTCGGACGATTCAGGCCCTGGAAAGAAAAGGGGGAGGGGGTTGAGGAAAATTCCTCAGGCTGGTAAAAACCCTATTCCAACTGCTACACGAACTTTGCGTTCTCGCACTGTTCAAGTTCGAGTGTAAGGTGGACCCGAATTGGTATCATTGAGGGAAATTTTCGAGCTGGTTTGCCTCAAACACAATAAAAGTACACAACGAGAAGTCGAGGAGTGGAAGACCGAATTTATCCACTCTGAAGCCCATTCGACAATATAGATTTATTTTCTATTATTGCCCGAGAGGACGATCTGAGATTTTGGAAACATCTGATTTGACTGCGAGGAGTGCTTGTATCTAGGTTGGCCTGTTTTAAGTTATGGTAACTTGGGGCCAGCTGGAGGGTCAGAATCTATTTAGAAAGTAAATAGAGTGTTGCACAAAAGCCTGGTACGATGATCACTTGAATCTAAAATTAGCTAGCTCTGTACATGTCTCATACAGAGGATCAGAACAGCCGGTCAAGCATGATCCGAGCTGTAGTAGGCTCCGATACCAAACTGGTTTCTAGTCACCAGCGGAGCGCGGGAACTCGGGTGGCGCTGCACGCAGCGGTGGCGTGCTTACACACTAGCTGTCTCATCGGGTAGACACCGCGTGTTGCACCCTTTTCACTTGACTTCCTGACTCGAGAGAGAACGGTCATACAACGAGAAAGAAAACTCTAGAGTAAGTTCCCTTGATCCCAGAACTGCTTGAAAAGTCTATTGAAATGTGAATACCGTTCTAACTTAAGGTTGTGGGAAGCATGAGCCCTGCATTTATTGTAGTTTTTCTATAAAACATAGTTGAAGGTGGGCTAGGCCTCCGGTATGTGAAATGCAACGGCCATGACGGCTAGACAAGCAGAGTGTTGTAATGAGTCGGAATACACCTCTGTATAAGCCTTTCTCAACCTGTGTGTACCTAAACGTACCGTGGGGAGTTTTGCTATGGGTATAAGCCACACCTTGACGAAGGTTGGTAAGAATGTTATGTTCGTAATACCTGTGACAGAGCTTCTTGGTCGGTTCGGGAGCTCGTTCGGGTGCCGCACCTCCCTGTATAGGCGTAGCGCTACAGGCTGGTCCGGTGTCCGAGAATTCTCGGGCTACACCAGTAGCTTCTCGGATACTCTTTTCTGGACATTGTGATTTATAATGTGGATTTTTATTGCAGTTGCCAGTTTGTAGAAGATGTCTGAGGACGAACAACGCGAATCCGAGCCGCAGCTCGGACTGTCCGACTCGGAGGGTGAGGCGGTTTCGGACCAGGTGGCCGCTGAGGTCCTGCAAGGTGCAGAGGACCTGATTGGACTGTCCAAAGAGGACGAGCCCAGTAGTCCGGGGGTAACCTCGGAAGAAGAAATGGACTTTGAGGAAGTCCCGGAAAAGGCACTGTCCGAGGCTGAGGCTTCGGGTACCCCTGCCAAAGTTCCTCCACCGCCCCCTCCACCAGAGGTGAAGGAAGCTCTTCCTCGTAGGAGGTCTCCTCGGAAGGCTGTTAGCCCGGGGAAGTTGTCTCCACGAGATCGGACTGCTGCCTCCCTCTCTCCAAGGGGTGTACCCACCACTCGCTCTTTTTCCCTTTCTCCTGCCCGGAGTTCCAGGTCGCAGGAAAGAGGAAGAACTCGGGAGAAACGTTCTTCTCAATCCGAGAAGAGCACCTCCGAGATCAGGGCCGCTAGCTGCAAACCTAGCTTGCCCTCTGTTGAACCTAGTAAGGCGGTTGTCTCCAGACGACCTTCCACTACTAGGTATGATTCCAGTGGTAGAATGCCTCCACCTTCTTCTTCCCTCAAAAAGATTCCGAGGAGAACGAAGAAAGCTACCAAGAGCCATGTACACAGAGCTGAAGCCCGCAGGATCCAGCTATCAGGCCGTGGCTCACTGGATACCCTTCGGCTGGAACTAGATAGAGTGTCCGAGATTGCTCCCCTGGACCCATCTAAAGATCCGAAGGAAGGTGAGAATCCCCTAGCAGAGGAATTTGACGATGAGGACACTGAGTTCTCGGGCGATCTCATGTCAACTTATGAGACCGAGGTCTGGCCCAAGCTCTGCCAGAAGAAGGACATGACCGTGGGAAACCACACAAAGCTGAAGGGCGTGTCCAAGCTTTGGCAGGCTGGCTGGAGGTGCCCCTTCCTGGTATGTCGCCATGTAGGTATCAATGCTACTGGCATCAGATCCTACCGGACCAGGGAGCGGTTCTTCCGCCACCTCTGTGAGGAACACGCGCCTCTCATCCAAGTTTGGAAGTGTCCTTACAAGAACTGCACTCAGGCTTGTGACAGACGCGGTGAGTTGATTCCTCACCTCATGACTGGTGGAGAAACTCTCCACAACCAGTCTAGAAAGGATTCTGTTTCTAAGGCGGGCAGAGCTGAGTCCGAGATTAGGTCCAACTCATCTTTTTTGCGGATGGTTTACCTATCGGGCCAGCATATGTCAGCCATGAGGCGGAACACGAACGGTCGCCCGGATTCCCGTGACCAGAAGGGAACTGCTCCTTCTACCTCGAAGGAGACAAGCAGTTCCCAGAAAACGCAGAGTCGGAAACGCCCTGCGTCTGATAGTCATACTCCCTCACCAGCCTCCAAGCGTCAATCCAAGAAGGCTAGGATTTGGGAGGATGAACTCGTTGGTCAGCTACCCGAAGACACTAAGACCTTAGTAGCTGCCCAGGAGGCCATCATTAAGAAGGCCCTGAAGGACCTGACGGCTGCCTCCGAGACTGTGAATAAACAGGTGTTGGCCTCCATGGCTTCCCTGTCTGCTCCTCTGAGGCAAGTGGAGCTTGTGAAGCGTCAGGTCGCTGAATCTGCTCGTCTGCAGGAGCTGACAAAGACGCAGGAGCAGCTGATTAAACAGCTCCGGAAAGAGGGTGAGTCGAAGGATAAACGCATCCGAGACTTGATCGAGGCGAATGCTGTTCTCCAAGGCCTGCTGGACGATTCGGATAGAAGCGAGGGATGTCCTTCCGAGGGCTCTAGCCACCAGCAGTTGACGTCCTCGTCCCGGCAGCAGCATCAGTCTGATGTTGGCTCTGCTCCGATGCCTACTACCCCTTCTTCTGGCTCGCTGACGGTGGGCGGTGCTCCTTTGGAGATTGATCCCGCCCAAGCCATGATGTTAGCTGATCTCCTTAACAGAATGGCCCAGGCTCCTGCAACCCAAGCTGTGCCCCCGACACAGGCTGTGACGTCACCTGAGGACGCTATGGATGGCGCTGGCCGTCGTCTTTTCGAGGAGGAACCCGAGAAAGCACTACCCGACAAGCCATCAATGCCCATGGACTTTGACTCCTAGTATGCCTGCGGACATTGTTTAAACTGTGAGGGTTACTTGTATATACGAACACTTTTTCAATTCCTCCCTCGGACCTTTTCAGATTTTTCCGAATAGGAATGTTTCTCAGCAGAGAATTTATTTTTCTACCTTGTATATACCTCGTTATGTCATACTGTGTCTTGAGGTTTCAGATTTTTATATTTTTCTACTCTTGTGATTTTTGATGTGTTGTTGGACAGAAGGTCTGCTACACTTTACCTTTCTAAACGAAATAAGGATTTCTACAAGAGTTTAACATATATTTTATAACTTCGGATTTGTTCTCATATATAGATAGGACACCATATGCTCCTACTTGTACACTGCCTTTAACTTCGGACATGTTTTCGTATGTAGTGAGGACTCTATAAGCTCCTTTTTGTACGATTCTTAACGTTTCCGATATGTTTTGTATGTAGAGAGGTCACTTTATGCACCTATCTGTAACTGTATTTTATTATTTCCGAAGTTCGGATGTTTGTACTTTTATCAGTTTTTACCATTGAAACTGCTATCTTTATTACCCTTTTTGAAATTTTTCTCCTGTTCGGATTTTTCAATTTTGTTAAAAATCCTAAAAAAGGGAAAGGGGTATTGTAGTGGTATTGGTTTACTTCCTCTCCGAAGCACCAGCTGGAGCTACCACTGTGTGCTATTTCTCTGTGTCATATTACTGAGATTAGAAGTCACGCGTATTTCTATCTCCTATTGCTCTCTGGCAGCATTTTACAGTGTTATTGTCTAACCTTAATGTATAAAGGACTGTGGCCTTAGTGCCCGTGTGACTGTAAAGTATTTCAAATCTTTTATTAATTAGTACTGATGTTCATGTACTCCGAGACACCATGTGGTACTGTGTACCTGGATTGGTGTACAGGTCCGAGAACCAGCTTCGGACAGGTCATGCTTACCTCTTGAGTTTGAATAAACAGAGAACGGTGTAGGAAATCACTCTTTTGCTTTATTCTTTGCTAAAAGAACTGGGTTGTAGTGAAGAACACTACACTTATATGATTAATTTGATGCACGGGCATATTATATAAATGCGGGGGACAATATGTATTTTGTAATCCTAACTTTTGCAACAAGTCCCGTCTACGATGAATGTTGTTTATATTTGGCTACGCACGAGTCATGCTTGTTGTGACGCATCACCCAATCAAATTTGAAGCCATGACGCAACGTCGTCTGTTGCTAAGCAGCATCCAAATGTCCGCTCCATGCACGCCTGGGTGAAGCGGAATGAAACTTTGCTTAGAAATGCCCACAATAAACGGGACACTGTCTCATAGTTCTGTCCTATTGTAAATATAGTGAATGTAAGCCATATCTTGTTATATACTAAGTGGAAATGCTATTTAAAACACTTTCAAAGCTTGCCAGCCTACGCTGCCACTTACGGTAAACCTACGGGCGTGCATGGTTATGCATAACGTGCTATCAGCGCCGCGCTTATTGTCTATTTCACCACTGACTATAGTCTGTTTCAATGGTTATCTATAGTTGATTTTACCGCCAGTCAGTCAGATTGTATAATCTAAGTGTAGCGCAATATGTATTTTACCCATGCTCCAACTAAAACATAGACATGAGCCTATTTAATAGTGATATTTTGAACATTTAATACACTTAGTGGCGATTTTGGAAATAATTGCATAGGGCGCTCTACAGCCCAGTCACTTGAATGGGTTGTAGGTACAGCTAGGGGTGGGGGTGGGGTGGAAGTGGTAGAAACCGGGGCAGCTGGGTGGACGGGAGTTCGTCGGCAACTGTTTTTCTTTATTTATACAAGCAACTAGCCTAAAAGTCAGATCCCAACACAACCCAATCCACCGGTATGCTTTCTGGATGCACCACCTGATGCTGAGATGAGCTTACACATGTGTTGGACACCAGATCATCTATTGCTACATCATTTATTAAATTTTTATTGAGTATTTATTCATCTTCATTGTTTCATCATTTTTCTCTTTTTCCTTTGTTATTCCTTGGGAGGATTAATGAACTATATAATAAGTAGATGGAGCCTATAATCTTCATTACCAATTCAATGATATTATATGTTCATTAACATAATGGACCAAAGTCTAACTTCTCATACTTCTCGGTCTTATCCAGGAGGACCTTTATATGTTCAGTCAAAGAGGGATTAAAATCCATTTTCCTGACATTTTACAAGTATTGTAAATGTATATAAATATGGAAATGAAACTATTACATACTCATACTAGAAGCCCTTACTACAAACTTACTCTGACTGGATTATTTATATTCTAAAGCTGATCTTCCTGCTGATGTTTCTGATGTTATTGTTATTATGCTACTGCATGTTCATGTTAAATGTTCATCATTAATTCCATGTTAACTCATCTCAACATTTACGACAACAGCTCAACAATATATGTTTAATGAGATCAGTAAAATAAACTGCTGCAAATATAGCTAATCAAGGGGGCTCAATTACTTTTACGAAACAGAACTAAGTGATTTGTTCATGTTATTATCTCCGGGTCAGCATGACATATCGTGGCCCCAGCTGGGAGGATTGTTCTGACATGATATTTGATACTACTGCCGCACTCATGGCTGCTGTTGTTACAACACATTCTACATGATATTTGGTACTACTGCCGCACTCATGGCTGCTGTTGTTACAACACATTCTACATGATACTTGATACTACTGCCGCACTCATGGCTGCTGTTACAACACATTCTACATGATACTTGGTACTACTGCCGCACTCATGGCTGCTGTTGTTACAACACATTCTACATGATACTTGGTACTACTGCCGCACTCATGGCTGCTGTTGTTACAACACATTCTACATGATACTTGGTACTACTGCCGCACTCATGGCTGCTGTTGTTACAACACATTCTACATGATACTTGGTACTACTGCCGCACTCATGGCTGCTGTTGTTACAACACATTCTACATGATACTTGGTACTACTGCCGCACTCATGGCTGCTGTTGTTACAACACATTCTACATGATATTTGGTACTACTGCCGCACTCATGGCTGTTGTTACAACACATTCTACATGATACTTGATACTACTGCCGCACTCATGGCTGCTGTTACAACACATTCTACATGATACTTGGTACTACTGCCGCACTCATGGCTGCTGTTACAACACATTCTACATGATACTTGGTACTACTGCCGCACTCATGGCTGCTGTTGTTACAACACATTCTACATGATACTTGGTACTACTGCCGCACTCATGGCTGCTGTTGTTACAACACATTCTACATGATACTTGGTACTACTGCCGCACTCATGGCTGCTGTTGTTACAACACATTCTACATGATACTTGGTACTACTGCCGCACTCATGGCTGCTGTTACAACACATTCTACATGATACTTGGTACTACTGCCGCACTCATGGCTGCTGTTGTTACAACACATTCTACATGATACTTGGTACTACTGCCGCACTCATGGCTGCTGTTACAACACATTCTACATGATACTTGGTACTACTGCCGCACTCATGGCTGCTGTTGTTACAACACATTCTACATGATACTTGATACTACTGCCGCACTCATGGCTGCTGTTGTTACAACACATTCTACATGATACTTGGTACTACTGCCGCACTCATGGCTGCTGTTGTTACAACACATTCTACATGATACTTGATACTACTGCCGCACTCATGGCTGTTGTTACAACACATTCTACATGATACTTGGTACTACTGCCGCACTCATGGCTGTTGTTACAACACATTCTACATGATACTTGGTACTACTGCCGCACTCATGGCTGCTGTTGTTACAACACATTCTACATGATACTTGATACTACTGCCGCACTCATGGCTGTTGTTACAACACATTCTACATGATACTTGGTACTACTGCCGCACTCATGGCTGCTGTTACAACACATTCTACATGATACTTGGTACTACTGCCGCACTCATGGCTGCTGTTACAACACATTCTACATGATACTTGGTACTACTGCCGCACTCATGGCTGTTGTTGTTACAACACATTCTACATGATATTTGGTACTACTGCCGCACTCATGGCTGCTGTTGTTACAACACATTCTACATGATACTTGATACTACTGCCGCACTCATGGCTGCTGTTACAACACATTCTACATGATACTTGGTACTACTGCCGCACTCATGGCTGCTGTTGTTACAACACATTCTACATGATACTTGGTACTACTGCCGCACTCATGGCTGCTGTTGTTACAACACATTCTACATGATACTTGGTACTACTGCCGCACTCATGGCTGCTGTTGTTACAACACATTCTACATGATACTTGATACTACTGCCGCACTCATGGCTGCTGTTGTTACAACACATTCTACATGATACTTGATACTACTGCCGCACTCATGGCTGCTGTTACAACACATTCTACATGATACTTGATACTACTGCCGCACTCATGGCTGCTGTTACAACACATTCTACATGATACTTGGTACTACTGCCGCACTCATGGCTGCTGTTGTTACAACACATTCTACATGATACTTGGTACTACTGGCGCACTCATGGCTGCTGTTACAACACATTCTACATGATACTTGGTACTACTGCCGCACTCATGGCTGCTGTTGTTACAACACATTCTACATGATACTTGGTACTACTGCCGCACTCATGGCTGCTGTTGTTACAACACATTCTACATGATATTTGGTACTACTGCCGCACTCATGGCTGTTGTTACAACACATTCTACATGATACTTGATACTACTGCCGCACTCATGGCTGCTGTTACAACACATTCTACATGATACTTGGTACTACTGCCGCACTCATGGCTGCTGTTACAACACATTCTACATGATACTTGGTACTACTGCCGCACTCATGGCTGCTGTTGTTACAACACATTCTACATGATACTTGGTACTACTGCCGCACTCATGGCTGCTGTTGTTACAACACATTCTACATGATACTTGGTACTACTGCCGCACTCATGGCTGCTGTTGTTACAACACATTCTACATGATACTTGGTACTACTGCCGCACTCATGGCTGCTGTTACAACACATTCTACATGATACTTGGTACTACTGCCGCACTCATGGCTGTTGTTACAACACATTCTACATGATACTTGGTACTACTGCCGCACTCATGGCTGCTGTTGTTACAACACATTCTACATGATACTTGGTACTACTGCCGCACTCATGGCTGCTGTTACAACACATTCTACATGATACTTGGTACTACTGGCGCACTCATGGCTGTTGTTACAACACATTCTACATGATACTTGGTACTACTGCCGCACTCATGGCTGCTGTTGTTACAACACATTCTACATGATACTTGGTACTACTGCCGCACTCATGGCTGCTGTTGTTACAACACATTCTACATGATACTTGGTACTACTGCCGCACTCATGGCTGCTGTTACAACACATTCTACATGATACTTGGTACTACTGCCGCACTCATGGCTGTTGTTACAACACATTCTACATGATACTTGGTACTACTGCCGCACTCATGGCTGCTGTTGTTACAACACATTCTACATGATACTTGGTACTACTGCCGCACTCATGGCTGTTGTTACAACACATTCTACATGATACTTGGTACTACTGGCGCACTCATGGCTGTTGTTACAACACATTCTACATGATACTTGGTACTACTGGCGCACTCATGGCTGTTGTTACAACACATTCTACATGATACTTGGTACTACTGCCGCACTCATGGCTGCTGTTACAACACATTCTACATGATACTTGGTACTACTGGCGCACTCATGGCTGCTGTTACAACACATTCTACATGATACTTGGTACTACTGCCGCACTCATGGCTGTTGTTGTTACAACACATTCTACATGATACTTGGTACTACTGGCGCACTCATGGCTGCTGTTGTTACAACACATTCTACATGATACTTGGTACTACTGCCGCACTCATGGCTGTTGTTGTTACAACACATTCTACATGATACTTGGTACTACTGGCGCACTCATGGCTGCTGTTGTTACAACACATTCTACATGAAGTATTTAACGTTTTAGCGTATATAAATACAGTAACCGAATCCAATTACAACAGAAGAAATAATATAATAATGAGAGTTTAATCTATCACGCATCTAGCGACATTGAGGACAGTGTCGCCGACTAGTGCCAACTAATTTCTCCGCAGTCAACATTATCACTGAAGTAGAGTTAGTCGTCGATAATTCACTGTCATTACTTCGTAGACCCACAATATTTCCCAGAAACACGCACACAACTACAGCACAAGAGAAGACGCACGCAGACTTGTTAGAATTCTTGAAAAATGTGTATAAATCTCCATCTACTGAGTGCCTGAGTAGCCGGAAGTACTGGCCATTACGACAATCAATGTTAACATTTACGACATATGCAGAACCCATCGACGACCCCGCGGCAAGATTTTTGACCAAACTCAAAACTCTGCGAGTTTGGAATTAGATCCCAGAAAATAAGGTAGTTATTCACTGACGTATTGATTCTAGTTCGTCTGTCCATCGTCAGATGGCAGAGCAGATGAGATATAGGTGGCGCAGCCAGCGACCGACACTTTTAGAGACGCACGCCGAAGCGACCACACATGAGCTCATCGCTCCGCAACTCAATTGGATTATTTTTCAAACTTCACCAGGTAAACTACCTATTATCACACTTCATTGGATTAATTGTGCAATTGTGACTTCATTGATACCACTATCTACATCGTAGATCGTTTATGAGCCCCTTTAGTGGGAAAACCGTACGCACTCCATCGGAGTGCTCAGGACTCCATCGGAGTCCCTCGTGTTCACATGTACGGTCACTCATACTCCATTCAATGTCGGATACAATTTACCCAACATCTCTATTTTTCTGTTTCATACAGATTCACCGAAATGTCAGATAGTGAACACTCTCATCACTCCAAGGAGGAGGATGACCACCATGACGGTCACCCACGAGGGGAGGAAGACCAACATGGCGGCCTCCCACGAGGGGAAGATGAGCGGCGGGCCGCCGCCATCTTGGCCGGGCTCGGTAAAGAACCGAAACCACCCAGGGCTGTGCAGATCTCCCCGGAGCTAAAGGCCATGCTAGCAAAAGACATTGGGGACATAGTTCTGAACCAACTGGCTCAGGACCCCAGGTTTGCTGATAAACAGGGACAAACATCAGAGTCTCACAGGTCTCGCTCGAAGCATAGGAGACACAGATCCTCGTCGAGAGAATCTTCTAGCTCATCATCTCAAGGTTCCCGCCATCGGCGGTCCCGCAGGAGGAGGCACAGCTCCCACTCCCATTCTCACTCTCACTCTCACCGCTACAAGCGCCACAGGTATGCTCACCATGAGGACCGCTCGAGGTCCCCCAGTCGCCACCACGAGCGCTATGACCGCAGGTCACCCCAAGCCACGACCTCTGCCATTTCCGGGTCCGGAAAAATGGCGGCCGAGGTAAACAAAAGCAAAGAGCACGTGAGCTCCAAACCTAAGAAGGTCCATGACTTGAGTGAGAGAGACGAGGATAAGTCCTTACCAGACGGGGACGAACAATATGTGAACGATTTACTTAATGTGGGCCTTACTATCGAGGAGATTAGGGCCCTTCAGGATAACATTCCAGAGGAAGACAGGGAGATTGAGGAGACCGAGGAAACTCCAGCTCAATCAAACCCAAACCCTTTCGGAGGGTTCCTTGCCCAAGCTAAGTTGGATACTACGATAGGGCCACCACTGGCTAAGGAAGTAGCCGAGTTCACAAATTTTGTCATGTCAAAACCGGTCACACAGGAAAAGATCAAAGAAATCAAGGACAGGTATGGCAGGCCAGAAAATGCGCCTAACCTACAAGTCCCTACAGTAGATGCCGCCTTGTGGAAATCTCTAGATTTCGATGCACGGAAGAACGATAACCTGAAACAAAAACATCAGGAGATGTACCTCAAAATGATCACAGCTATCACTACGGCTTCCAATGCTCTCAGCCTGGAGTACGTCCGTCTGAAGGACGAAATGGTCAAACTTACCGCTCTGGATAAAAAAGTCAAGAGCACCAGTAAAGGAAAGGATAAGCCGGGAATAACCTTAGAACAAGTTAATGCTATAGTAAAACCGGAAACCCTGCTGGGAACAATGGAGATGTTGCGTGACGCAATGTTCCTTGCCTCCCATCATAACGCAGAGGAGCTGGTCAAGGGCAGAAGGCTGGCAATCGGGGAACACTTCCCCGAAAGGTTTAAGGTTTTAGCATCTGATCTAGTCCGGTTCCCTCCAACGGAAACAAGCCTGCTAGGGGCTGACCTGGAAGAGGCTATAAAGAAGGTAGAAGTCACTAACAAACTAGCAGCCAAATTTAATCAGAATCAGGGCTCAAAAAACGGCCGGGGCCGTGGCAACGGGAGAGGCAACCGTGGGGGCCGCGGCAGGCACTACAACAACAACAACAACAACAACAACTGTGGCAGGTACAACAACAACAGCCACAACAACAACCAGAACTCGAACAAGGGTTACAAGAGTTACGACCGCGGGAACCAAAAACCCCATTACAACAACAACAACCAAAACAACAACCAAAACAACAAGAAAAACTAAAGGTAAACCCTTCCTCTAAGCCAGGTTCAATTGCAAATCATCTAAATCAGTGGAAAGCGTTAACTGAGGATCATTTCATCCTTCAATGTGTCAAAGGTGTTAAATTAGATTTTATTTCGACCCCAGTGCAAAATTCTATTCCATCTCAATACCGTTTTTGCAATGAATCTAAGGCTTTATTAGACGAGGAAGTGAACAAGCTCATCACATCAGGAGTTGTGAGCCAAATCTCTTATCACCCAAGTTTATTTGTGTCAAACATTTTCTCCAGACCTAAGCCTAATGGGAAGATCAGACTCATCATAGATCTTACTGTAGTAAACACTTACATACGTCATGAACACTTCAAAATGGACCATCTGGAAGTGGCTATTAACATGGTCACACCCGGTTCATTCATGGTTTCAATCGATTTGAAAGACGCATACTATGCACTCCCACTTCATCACAAGTTTAAACGATTTGTGTGTTTTCAATGGGATGGAAATTATTACCAGTTCAACTGCGTTCCCTTTGGACTCAGTCCAGCACCTAGAATTTTTACAAAAATTCTGAAACCTCTGTTCCACTCCCTACGGGTCCGTGGCAGACACAGATTCGCATACATTGATGATTCGTTCATCTGGGCGGAATCTGAGGAAGAGTGCAGGGAGACTGCAGATCAGGTAGCAACCATGCTACAAGAACTAGGGTTCACCATCAATTTCCAAAAGTCGTGTTTCAATCCCACACATGAAATGATTTTCCTAGGCTATGTCATCAACACAAAGTTAATGCTGGTTTACCCCACACCAGACAAGATCGATCGGATTACCCAAAAGCTCGAAGATGTTCTGTTTGCTCCCAATTGGTTCACCATCGCCCAAATCGCAACCCTAACAGGTACGTTAGTAGACCTTTGCAAAGGTGTAGACTATGGACTTGCTCACTACAAAACAGTAGAGAGAAACAAAATTTGGGCCCTCACCAGGAACAAAGGGGATTACAAACAGCATATGAGAATTTCAAAAATCGCTAGGAAAGAACTTCTGTGGTGGTTAGACAACATTTTCGATGGAGTACGCGTAATCAGACCCATCACACCACACTTAGAGGTTTTCACAGACGCTTCAAACCAGGGCTGGGGCATTGTCTGCCCGCTAGGACGATCAGGACAGAGGTGGCTGGAGGACGAAATGGACTACCATATCAACGTCCTGGAACTGAAAGCAGTCCACCTAGGACTCCTTACTTTTTACAAACACCAGCAAAACACCTCCTTCTTAGTCAGATCGGACAACACAACTACTGTGGCATACATCAACAAGATGGGAGGGACAAAGTCTGTCTCTTGTGATAATGTAGCTAAAGACATTTGGGACTGGGCAGAAGCAAATAACAATTGGCTCACTGCCTCTTACATCCCAGGGGTAGACAATGTGGATGCAGACTTCGAAAGTCGACACTTTGCAGACAACAAAGAATGGAAACTGCACCCCAAAATCTTCAAAAGGATTTGTAAGAGATTTGGCTCACCAGATGTGGACTTGTTCGCGTCCAGGGCTAACCATCAGGTCCAAAATTACATCAGCTGGTTCCCTGATCCAGGAGCTAGCACGGTAGATGCTTTCTCTGTGGATTGGGGTACCTTCAGACGCCCATATCTTTTTCCTCCTTTCAGCCTCGTCAACAAGTGCCTTCGAAAGATCAGGGAGGACAACGCAAGAGCAATACTAGTCGCTCCAAAGTGGCCAGGGCAAACATGGTACAGTTTACTACTGCGAAATGCTCTGGAGACCATAACAATTCAGGAGGAAAACACACTACTCCCACAAACACCACTTCAAGACCACAAAGAGTCCGCATGCTGTATCTCAGCTCATGGCGGGTTAAAACTAGGTCAGCTTACCAGACCTATCACAAAAAATGGAAGGTGTTTTGTTTTCAACGAGAGAAACCCTTCCTCACCACGGATCTCAGCTTAGGCCTTGAATTTATCGCTGAATTATTTGACAAAGGCGCTTCTTACAGCGCTTGTAACGTAGCACGTTCAGCAATCTCGTCCATTATGGACCACATTGGGGGTAAAACCTTTGGGGCTCACCCAGTGACAATTAGAGTCCTGAAAGGCATTTACCACAAGAGACCACCCAAATCCAGATACTGCCAGACTTTGGACCCAGATGTCGTGTTAGACACCTTCAGGGAATACTTCCCTCACTCAGGTCTGACGCTGAGGTCACTTACACTAAAACTGACAGTATTACTTGCCCTTATTTCTTGCCAGAGGGTTCAAACCCTCGCAAACCTACAGGTAGAAGATGTGCATACTACACCAGATGGGTACAACATTTTATATTCCAAAGTCCTCAAACATTCCAGAGTAGGAAAAGCATTGGGCATGCTTAAGTTGGATTTCTTTCGCGACGACAAGCGAATCTGCGTAGCCAACTGTCTGAAGGACTACCTGCTTCGCACCAGAGAGTTGAGGAAAATCAACTCAGAGGAAGACCCGATAGGGGGACTAATCCTCAGCTTCAGAGCACCTTATGCTCCAGTGGGACCACAAACTATTGCCCGCTATATCAAACAAGCACTCACATTAAGTGGAGTGGACACATCCATCTTCACTGCCCACAGCACCCGCGGGGCATCAACATCTAAACTCATGTCTCTTAATCTTCCAATCACAGACATTCTGGAAAGAGCAGCATGGGCCTCGGAATCAACATTCCGAACCTTTTATCACAAGCCCATCATTAGAGACAAAGGAGCCAATAGACTCCTCCAGGCTTTCACCAAGAAACATTAATTATCTTATAACCTATGGAACGGTCCCGCGAACTAGTGGTTGAGGACATTTAAACATCTCATCTGCTCTGCCATCTGACGATGGACAGACGAACTAGAATCTTCGATTAAAAAAGTAATTAGTATACTTACGTATTTTAATCTGGATTCTGTGAGGATGACGAGAGTCAGGGGTAGAACAGATGCCCACCCACAACCACCCTTGGCTCTGTCTTCTTCCCTGACTTCCAGCAGACTTCTAATGTTTTGAACATTAATTACTTTTTATCATGCCTTGTCATCCTCTCCTCATCCACTAAGTTCGCGGGCTCCTATCTCTTTAAAAACTGTCGGTCGCTGGCTGCGCCACCTATATCTCATCTGTTCTACCCCTGACTCTCGTCATCCTCACAGAATCCAGATTAAAATACGTAAGTATACTAATTACTTTTATAATCGAAGACTACATCCTACACCATATAAACAGTTATTAACTAAGTCTAAGTACACAGTGTGCTGTAGTTGTGATCGACCTTGGGAGGCAGACCGTGAACTAACGACACATGAATTATGAAGTCGCGAGTTACTGTTGCGGAATATGACGTGTGGTGGCACTGAAGTCGTTGGTCACTGGGAAGCTCGTCAGCATACTAAGCTGGATACTAAGGCTTGATGAATATATTTTGTGGAGAAAATAATCATTTAAAGGTAAATGCCAGCGTTCAATCAAAATTAATGAATCATGGAATTTTTTTAAAACTTTTTTTTAAAAAAAACAAAAAAAATTTTATTCAGTCTGTCAACAAATGATCATCTTCTTCTCTCGGGGTCGGTAACACGATTTTACAACGTACCCTCTTCTCATCTGGTTTGGTGTTAAGACATAGAAACGTACCTTTGGACATGATTTTTTTTTTCCCCCTTTTATTTTTGACACGAGTATATTAGATTCTTTTTTTTGTATCATTGGTTGTACCAGTAATGTGTAAGGAGTTGAATACTACACTTTCAGACTTTTAAGGTCGGTGTGAACATTTTTCCACGCTCTGCTTTCATTTCTTTGCAAGTTTGTAACCTTATTCTGATATAGTACTGTAGAACTATTACTTTCTAGCTCAGCGACCAAGTGTTTTAGGGAGATGTTTCCTTCATGAAAGAGTTTTTGTTTGTATATGAAGAACTTAGATAATGTCACTAGATAATGTCACTAGTTTCAAAGATTATTCTGCCATTTTTTGTCTCAAAGAAAGGATTGTTGTCCCTAGAGGAATTTAGATGCCCCATTGAGGTAACTAAAGTTAGGACTTCTCTCCATAATTTCTTGGTTTCACTACACTCCACTAGGAAATGGGTAATGTTATCTTTGCTTTTGCAGTATGAACATACTGGGGAGTCTATAATTTGGTAAATTTTTAGAACCTCGTTACATGTTACTATTCTATGTAGGACTTTGTATTGAAAAGCCTGGAGTTTAGTTTCACATGTAGTTTTATAGGGTCTTAAGAAAATTTTTCCCCAGTTTACCTCTTTCGCTTGTCGTTCGTTTAAGGACAAAATTTCAATCCATTTGTGAATTTTTGAAAGTTTGGTTTTCGTTTAGAAACTAACGCACTATAGATAGTTTTTGCATTAGCTCTTGATACATCTACTAGACTACTACCTATATTTATGTTAATTGAGTCATCATCTGGGAGATTCTTCTCTTGTTTTAAGATACACCACCATTCTTTAGGGATGGCTTTTACAAGATCATTTTTAGTTACAATCAGAGAGTCTAAATTATACTCTTTCTTTAGGTCGAGTAAGGACATCAGCGATCCATTTGGATTGATTATATCTCCTACTACCGATATTCCTTTTTCTTCCCAAGAGGGGTATAAGAACATTTGACCCTTGTGTTTTATAAGTCTGTTGTACCAGTCTCTCTTTTCTTATCTGTGCCGCATTTATGGGCTTGTGCTTATAATAATATTTGTCCCATATAGTAAAGAGGTCTCCGTAAAACTCATTAAGGTGTCTTGATGGTTTACTTCTAGAGAGGAATATACTTTCTATGTTTCGTCCACACTCTGTTTCAACAGCAGCCATATGACCTCTATTTTTTTCTTCCAAAAATCTTTGAATCCATTTGATTCTATTTGTCTCTATTACTTCCTTAATGTTTCTAAGTTTGAGTCCGCCATTTTCGGTGTTCTGTACTAGGAAGTCGGCACTAATTTTGTTTGATGGGCTTTTCCATATGAATTTGTTTATGATGTCGTCTATTATTTATCTTGATTTGATGTAAGTCTATAAGTCTGTTGGAGTTGGTGCAGCTTCCTCCCTTGTTGTGGAGGCAGCAGTCTGAATAGTTACCGTATATACCTGTGTATAAGCCCCGAGTTTTATTAATTTCAAATGGTGAATTGACCTGGCTTATATTCGGGGTGGGCTTATATTCAGGGCTCGGCTTATATTACAATTACAGAAAACCAGTAGATTTAGCTGAAACACATTTTTATTATTATCTTTATTCATTGGTCTGGTTTTCGTATTTTAAACTTCAATTCAACAAAACACACTACCAGAATTCACAATTGATCAACAACAACTGAGTTCTTTTATCATTTATCATCCACTAAGAACTCGTTCTGGCCGTTCTCTTCAGCATCTTCCTCCTGAGAAGAGCCTGGCTTATATTAACGTTAGGATGTGCTGAACCCCGGCTTATAAACGGGGTGGGCTAATACACGAGGTCCGGCTCATACACAGGTATACAAGGTATCTGAATTATCTATTTAGCTCAAGATACACCATGCACCATGCACCCAACCTGCACAGGTCTACATACAGTGCATAAAATGACCTGTTGATATTTGTTCTAGTATTTGTTTTCCATAATTACCAAAGGAAAATAAATTAATATGAAGATAGGGCATGGTGTTGTCTCATATATCCTTACATTTGGTGGCAATATTAGATGTTTTTCTGACTCTAAAATGACTTTTAATAAGGGGCCCTCACTGCATCCATTGGAACCTGCACCCACACAATGTAAACACAGGTGGCTTGGCCCCTGTTCCGGTCATAATTACCCATCCTGCTTTGCTTTGGCCCCTCTCCACCAGTCACAAAATCTCAATTCAGATAAGCCCTATTGCGGGTGAACAGACTCATATCTATTAGTTCCAGTAATAATACGGATGGCCCTGTTTTGTAATGTTTGGATTTGCGTTAATTTTATTTTCATTTTGTTTTCTAGTGCAGAGGATTATACATGAGATGATCGGTACCGGTTCTGACAGTGGAGGAGTTTCCAATAGTCTTAGAATCCTTGCCACTGGGAGGAGAAAAATGGTATCACAGAACAAGTGAAGGGAATACAGCAAATATCCACCAGAGACAATAACTGCAGAGAGAAGCTGAATAGTGAATGTGAGTGAGTTTGAGGAGGAATGGTGCAGTTACCTACCAACCACCAGCCAGCAGTGGTGGAGGATGGGGTGGAGGATGGGGCTGATGCTCACACCCTAACACATGAGACACACACATTACCAGTCAATAATAACCAGAATGAGGACCAACATACAGTGGAAGATCAGAGAACTGATGCAGACACAGATGAATTAGTTGATAAAACTTTGAGTAAAAAAAGGCGACGTCAGAGGAAGGGTTTAGGAAAGAGGAAGTGCGGAAAAAATGTAAAAAAAGTGATAAATAGAAGAGATCAGAAAAGTTTCCTTGCCGCTCAGCTGCAAGTGTTTTATGAAGGACCAAGATTGACGCGATGGCAGAGAATGCTGCTCAACAACCGCGCTAAAGAAGCAGAGAAAGAAAGACTTCAGGCTCTGGTTGAGGACAAGAGAAAAACATCTAATCCATGTACAGAACATGATGCAGTAGAGACAATTGATATAGAGCAAGAATATAATACAGACTTATCTACAGTAGAGACAATTGATATAAAGCAAGAATATGATACAGACTTATCTACAGTAGAGACAATTGATATAGAGCAAGAATATAATACAGACTTATCTACAGTAGAGACAATTGATATAGAGCAAGAATATAATACAGACTTATCTACAGTAGAGACAATTGATATAAAGCAAGAATATGATACAGACTTATCTACAGTAGAGACAATTGATATAAAGCAAGAATATGATACAGACTTATCTACAGTAGAGACAATTGATATAGAGCAAGAATATAATACAGACTTATCTACAGTAGAGACAATTGATATAGAGCAAGAATATAATACAGACTTATCTACAGTAGAGACAATTGATATAAAGCAAGAATATGATACAGACTTATCTACAGTAGAGACAATTGATATAAAGCAAGAATATGATACAGACTTATCTACAGTAGAGACAATTGATATAAAGCAAGAATATGATACAGACTTTGATACATCTACAGTAGAGACAGGTGATATAAAGCAAGAATATGATACAGACTTTGATACATCTACAGTAGAGACAGGTGATATAAAGCAAGAATATGATACAGACTTTGATACATCTACAGTAGAGACAGGTGATATAAAGCAAGAATATGATACAGACTTTGATACATCTACAGTAGAGACAATTGATATAAAGCAAGAATATGATACAGACTTTGATACATCTACAGTAGAGACAGGTGATATAAAGCAAGAATATAATACAGACTTTGATACATCTACAGTAGAGACAGGTGATATAAAGCAAGAATATAATACAGAATTTGATACATCTACAGTAGAGACAGGTGATATAAAGCAAGAATATGATACAGACTTTGATACATCTACAGTAGAGACAGGTGATATAAAGCAAGAATATAATACAGACTTTGATACATCTACAGTAGAGACAGGTGATATAAAGCAAGAATATAATACAGAATTTGATACAGTAGAGACAGGTGATATAAAGCAAGAATATAAAGTCTGTAGTGTGACTAGTGTACCTTCTCTACTGATGTCAGAAGGTATGATGCATCACAGTGTGACTCATACAGGGGAGACAGGACAGGCAGCAAATGCTACAAGTGTGACTAGTGTACCTTCTCTACTGATGTCAAAAGGTATGATGCATCACAGTATGACTCATACAGGGGAGACAGGACAGGCAGCAAATGCTACAAGTGTGACTAGTGTACCTTCTCTACTGATGTCAGAAGGTATGATGCATCACAGTGTGACTCATACAGGGGAGACACGACAGGCAGCAAATGCTACAAGTGTGACTAGTGCACCTTCTCTACTGATGTCAGAAGGCATGATGCATCACAGTGTGACTCATACAGGGGAGACTGGACAGGTAGCAAATGCTACAAGTGTGACTAGTGCACCTTCTCTACTGATGTCAGAAGGCATGTTGCATCACAGTGTGACTCATACAGGGGAGGCAGGACAGGCAGCAAATGCTACAAGTGTGACTAGTGCACCTTCTCTACTGATGTCAGAAGGGATGGTGCATCGCATTGTGACTCATACAGGGGAGATAGAACAGGCAGCAAATGCTACAAGTGTGACTTGTGTACCTTCTCTACTGATGTCAGAAGGCATGATGCATCACAGCGTGACTCATACAGGGGAGACAGGACGCGCAGCAAATGCTACAAGTGTGACTAGTGTACCTTCTCTACTGATGTCAGAAGGTATGATGCATCACAGTGTGACTCTCACAGGGGAGATAGAACAGGCAGCAAATGCTACAAGTGTGACTTGTGTACCTTCTCTACTGATGTCAGAAGGTATGATGCATCACAGTGTGACTCATACAGGGGAGACAGAACAGGCAGCAAATGCTACAAGTGTGGCTAGTGCACCTTCTCTACTGATGTCAGAAGGTATGGTGCATCACAGTGTGACCCATACAGGGGAGACAGGACAGGCAGCAAATGCTACAAGTGTGACTAATGTACCTCCTCTACTGATGTCAGAAGGCATGATACATCACAGTGTGACTCATACAGGGGAGACAGGACAGGCATCAAATGCTACAAGTGTGACTAGTGCACCTTCTCTACTGATGTCAGAAGGCATGATGCATCACAGTGTGACTCATACAGGGGAGACAGGACAGGCAGCAAATGCTACAAGTGTGACTAATGTACCTTCTCTACTGATGTCAGAAGGTATGATGCATCACAGTGTGACTCATACAGGGGAGACAGGACAGGCAGCAAATGCTACAAGTGTGACTAGTGCACCTTCTCTACTGATGTCAGAAGGCATGATGCATCACAGTGTGACTCATACAGGGGAGACAGGACAGGCAGCAAATGCTACAAGTGTGACTAGTGAACCTTCTCTACTGATGTCAGAAGGTATGGTGCATCACAGTGTGACCCATACAGGGGAGACAGGACAGGCAGCAAATGCTACAAGTGTGACTAATGTACCTCCTCTACTGATGTCAGAAGGCATGATACATCACAGTGTGACTCATACAGGGGAGACAGGACAGGCAGCAAATGCTACAAGTGTGACTTGTGCACCTTCTCTACTGATGTCAGAAGGCATGATGCATCACAGTGTGACTCATACAGGGGAGACAGGACAGGCAGCAAATGCTACAAGTGTGACTAATGTACCTTCTCTACTGATGTCAGAAGGTATGATGCATCACAGTGTGACTCATACAGGGGAGACAGGACAGGCAGCAAATGCTACAAGTGTGACTAGTGCACCTTCTCTACTGATGTCAGAAGGCATGATGCATCACAGTGTGACTCATACAGGGGAGACAGGACAGGCAGCAAATGCTACAAGTGTGACTAGTGAACCTTCTCTACTGATGTCAGAAGGTATGATGCATCACAGTGTGACTCATACAGGGGAGACAGGACAGGCAGCAAATGCTACAAGTGTGACTTGTGTACCTTCTCTACTGATGTCAGAAGGCATGATGCATCACAGTGTGACCCATACAGGGGAGACAGGACAGGCAGCAAATGCTACAAGTGTGACTTGTGTACCTTCTCTACTGATGTCAGAAGGCATGATGCATCACAGTGTGACTCATACAGGGGAGACAGGACGGGCAGCAAATGCTACAAGTGTGACTAGTATACCTTCTCTACTGATGTCAGAAGGTATGATGCATCACAGTGTGACTCATACAGGGGAGACAGGACAGGCAGCAAATGCTACAAGTGTGACTGGTGCACCTTCGCTACTGATGTCAGAAGGCATGATGCATCACAGTGTGACTCATACAGGGGAGACAGGACAGGCAGCAAATGCTACAAGTGTGACTAGTGTACCTTCTCTACTGATGTCAGAAGGCATGGTGCATCACAGTGTGACTCATACAGGGGAGACAGGACAGGCAGCAAATGCTACAAGTGTGACTGGTGCACCTTCTCTACTGATGTCAGAAGGTATGGTGCATCACAGTGTGACTCATACAGGGGAGACAGGACAGGCAGCAAATGCTACAAGTGTGACTAGTGTACCTTCTCTACTGATGTCAGAAGGCATGATGCATCACAGTGTGACTCATACAGGGGAGACAGAACAGGCAGCAAATGCTACAAGTGTAACTAATGTACCTTCTCTACTGATGTCAGAAGGTATGATGCATCACAGTGTGACTCATACAGGGGAGACAGGACAGGCAGCAAATGCTACAAGTGTGACTAGTATACCTTCTCTACTGATGTCAGAAGGCATGATGCATCACAGTGTAACTCATACAGGGGAGACAGGGCAGGCAGCAAATGTTACAAGTGTGACTAGTGTACCTCCTCTACTGATGTCAGAAGGTATGATGCATCACAGTGTAACTCATACAGGGGAGACAGGACAGGCAGCAAATGCTACAAGTGTGACTAGTGTACCTTCTCTACTGATGTCAGAAGGTATGATGCATCACAGTGTAACTCATACAGGGGAGACAGGACAGGCAGCAGATGCTACAAGTGTGACTAGTGTACCTTCTCTACTGATGTCAGAAGACATGATGCATCACAGTGTGACTCATACAGGGGAGATTGGACAGGCAGCAAATGCTACAAGTGTGACTAGTGCACCTTCTCTACTGATGTCAGAAGGCATGATGCATCACAGTGTAACTCATACAGGGGAGACAGGACAGGCAGCAAATGCTACAAGTGTGACTAGTGTACCTTCTCTACTGATGTCAGAAGGCATGATGCATCACAGTGTGACTCATACAGGGGAGACAAGGACAAGGCAGCAAATGCTACAAGTGTGACTAGTGAACCTTCTCTACTGATGTCAGAAGGTATGATGCATCACAGTGTAACTCATACAGGGGAGACAAGGACAAGGCAGCAACTGCTACAAGTGTGACTAGTGCATCTTCTCTACTGATGTCAGAAGGTATGATGCATCACAGTGTGACTCATACAGGGGAGACAGGACAGGCAGCAAATGCTACAAGTGTGGCTAGTGCACCTTCTCTACTGATGTCAGAAGGTATGGTGCATCACAGTGTGACTCATACAGGGGAGACAGGACAGGCAGCAAATGCTACAAGTGTGACTAGTGCACCTTCTCTACTGATGTCAGAAGGCATGATGCATCACAGTGTGACTCATACAGGGGAGACAGGACAGGCAGCGAATGCTACAAGTGTGACTAATGTACCTTCTCTACTGATGTCAGAAGGTATGATGCATCACAGTGTGACTCATACAGGAGAGACAGGACAGGCAGCAAATGCTACAAGTGTGACTAATGTACCTCCTCTACTGATGTCAGAAGGCATGATACATCACAGTGTGACTCATACAGGGGAGACAGGACAGGCAGCAAATGCTACAAGTGTGACTTGTGCACCTTCTCTACTGATGTCAGAAGGCATGATGCATCACAGTGTGACTCATACAGGGGAGACAGGACAGGCAGCAAATGCTACAAGTGTGACTAATGTACCTTCTCTACTGATGTCAGAAGGTATGATGCATCACAGTGTGACTCATACAGGGGAGACAGGACAGGCAGCAAATGCTACAAGTGTGACTAGTGCACCTTCTCTACTGATGTCAGAAGGCATGATGCATCACAGTGTGACTCATACAGGGGAGACAGGACAGGCAGCAAATGCTACAAGTGTGACTAGTGAACCTTCTCTACTGATGTCAGAAGGTATGATGCATCACAGTGTGACTCATACAGGGGAGACAGGACAGGCAGCAAATGCTACAAGTGTGACTTGTGTACCTTCTCTACTGATGTCAGAAGGCATGATGCATCACAGTGTGACCCATACAGGGGAGACAGGACAGGCAGCAAATGCTACAAGTGTGACTTGTGTACCTTCTCTACTGATGTCAGAAGGCATGATGCATCACAGTGTGACTCATACAGGGGAGACAGGACGGGCAGCAAATGCTACAAGTGTGACTAGTATACCTTCTCTACTGATGTCAGAAGGTATGATGCATCACAGTGTGACTCATACAGGGGAGACAGGACAGGCAGCAAATGCTACAAGTGTGACTGGTGCACCTTCGCTACTGATGTCAGAAGGCATGATGCATCACAGTGTGACTCATACAGGGGAGACAGGACAGGCAGCAAATGCTACAAGTGTGACTAGTGTACCTTCTCTACTGATGTCAGAAGGCATGGTGCATCACAGTGTGACTCATACAGGGGAGACAGGACAGGCAGCAAATGCTACAAGTGTGACTGGTGCACCTTCTCTACTGATGTCAGAAGGTATGGTGCATCACAGTGTGACTCATACAGGGGAGACAGGACAGGCAGCAAATGCTACAAGTGTGACTAGTGTACCTTCTCTACTGATGTCAGAAGGCATGATGCATCACAGTGTGACTCATACAGGGGAGACAGAACAGGCAGCAAATGCTACAAGTGTAACTAATGTACCTTCTCTACTGATGTCAGAAGGTATGATGCATCACAGTGTGACTCATACAGGGGAGACAGGACAGGCAGCAAATGCTACAAGTGTGACTAGTATACCTTCTCTACTGATGTCAGAAGGCATGATGCATCACAGTGTAACTCATACAGGGGAGACAGGGCAGGCAGCAAATGTTACAAGTGTGACTAGTGTACCTCCTCTACTGATGTCAGAAGGTATGATGCATCACAGTGTAACTCATACAGGGGAGACAGGACAGGCAGCAAATGCTACAAGTGTGACTAGTGTACCTTCTCTACTGATGTCAGAAGGTATGATGCATCACAGTGTAACTCATACAGGGGAGACAGGACAGGCAGCAGATGCTACAAGTGTGACTAGTGTACCTTCTCTACTGATGTCAGAAGACATGATGCATCACAGTGTGACTCATACAGGGGAGATTGGACAGGCAGCAAATGCTACAAGTGTGACTAGTGCACCTTCTCTACTGATGTCAGAAGGCATGATGCATCACAGTGTAACTCATACAGGGGAGACAGGACAGGCAGCAAATGCTACAAGTGTGACTAGTGTACCTTCTCTACTGATGTCAGAAGGCATGATGCATCACAGTGTGACTCATACAGGGGAGACAAGGACAAGGCAGCAAATGCTACAAGTGTGACTAGTGAACCTTCTCTACTGATGTCAGAAGGTATGATGCATCACAGTGTAACTCATACAGGGGAGACAAGGACAAGGCAGCAACTGCTACAAGTGTGACTAGTGCATCTTCTCTACTGATGTCAGAAGGTATGATGCATCACAGTGTGACTCATACAGGGGAGACAGGACAGGCAGCAAATGCTACAAGTGTGGCTAGTGCACCTTCTCTACTGATGTCAGAAGGTATGGTGCATCACAGTGTGACTCATACAGGGGAGACAGGACAGGCAGCAAATGCTACAAGTGTGACTAGTGCACCTTCTCTACTGATGTCAGAAGGCATGATGCATCACAGTGTGACTCATACAGGGGAGACAGGACAGGCAGCGAATGCTACAAGTGTGACTAATGTACCTTCTCTACTGATGTCAGAAGGTATGATGCATCACAGTGTGACTCATACAGGAGAGACAGGACAGGCAGCAAATGCTACAAGTGTGACTAGTGCACCTTCTCTACTGATGTCAGAAGGCATGGTGCATCACAGTGTGACTCATACAGGGGAGACAGGACAGGCAGCAAATGCTACAAGTGTGACTAGTGTACCTTCTCTACTGATGTCAGAAGGCATGGTGCATCACAGTGTGACTCATACAGGGGAGACAGGACAGGCAGCAAATGCTACAAGTGTGACTAGTGCACCTTCTCTACTGATGTCAGAAGGCATGATGCATCACAGTGTGACTCATACAGGGGAGACAGGACAGGCAGCAAATGCTACAAGTGTGACTAGTGAACCTTCTCTACTGATGTCAGAAGGTATGATGCATCACAGTGTGACTCATACAGGGGAGACAGGACAGGCAGCAAATGCTACAAGTGTGACTAGTGAACCTTCTCTACTGATGTCAGAAGGTATGGTGCATCACAGTGTGGCTCATACAGGGGAGGCAGGACAGGCAGCAAATGCTACAAGTGTGACTAGTGAACCTTCTCTACTGATGTCAGAAGGTATGATGCATCACAGTGTAACTCATACAGGGGAGACAGGACAGGCAGCAAATGCTACAAGTGTGACTAGTGCACCTTCTCTACTGATGTCAGAAGGTATGATGCATCACAGTGTAACTCATACAGGGGAGGCAGGACAGGCAGCAAATGCTACAAGTGTGACTAGTGAACCTTCTCTACTGATGTCAGAAGGTATGATGCATCACAGTGTAACTCATACAGGGGAGACAGGACAGGCAGCAAATGCTACAAGTGTGACTAGTGAACCTTCTCTACTGATGTCAGAAGGTATGATGCATCACAGTGTAACTCATACAGGGGAGACAGGACAGGCAGCAAATGCTACAAGTGTGACTAGTGAACCTTCTCTACTGATGTTAGAAGATATGGTGCATCACAGTGTGACTCATACAGGGGAGACAGGACAGGCATCAAATGCTACAAGTGTGACTAGTGCACCTTCTCTACTGATGTCAGAAGGTATGATGCATCACAGTGTGACTCATACAGGGGAGACAGGACAGGCAGCAAATGCTACAAGTGTGACTAGTGTACCTTCTCTACTGATGTCAGAAGGCATGATGCATCACAGTGTGACTCATACAGGGGAGACAGGACAGGCAGCAAATGCTACAAGTGTGACTAGTGTACCTTCTCTACTGATGTCAGAAGGCATGATGCATCACAGTGTAACTCATACAGGGGAGACAGGACAGGCAGCAAATGTTACAAGTGTGACTAGTGCACCTACTCTACTGATGTCAGAAGGTATGATGCATCACAGTGTGACTCATACAGGGGAGACAGGACAGGCAGCGAATGCTACAAGTGTGACTAGTGCACCTTCTCTACTGATGTCAGAAGGCATGATGCATCACAGTGTGACTCATACAGCGGAGACAGGACAGGCAGCAAATGCTACAAGTGTGACTAGTGCACCTTCT
Organism: Sthenelais limicola; assembly: GCA_942159475.1. Lineage (NCBI taxonomy): Eukaryota > Metazoa > Annelida > Polychaeta > Phyllodocida > Sigalionidae > Sthenelais > Sthenelais limicola. Next base: position 9,116,461 of record OW804099.1, on the reverse strand, counting down.
CTACTGATGTCAGAAGGTATGATGCATCACAGTGTGACTCATACAGGGGAGACAGGACAGGCAGCAAATGCTACAAGTGTGACTAGTGTACCTTCTCTACTGATGTCAGAAGGCATGGTGCATCACAGTGTGACTCATACAGGGGAGACAGGACAGGCAGCAAATGCTACAAGTGTGACTAGTGTACCTTCTCTACTGATGTCAGAAGCTATGATGCATACCGTTGTGATTGATACAGGGGAGAAACTCCACAACTGTAGTGTGTGTGTCAAAGGGTTTACAGAGAGCAGAACTTTATTGAAACACTTGCTCACACACAGCGCAGGGAGTAAATATAAATGTACAGTGTGTGACTACAGGGCAGCAAACCCTGAGCACCTGAGGAGACACATGAGAAGACATACTGGAGAAAAACCTTATGAATGTACTGAGTGTGACTTTAGGGCAGCTATGACCCAGGTCATTTCAGTAGTGAATAATTGACCTGTCAAACCCAGGTCAGTAGTGAATAATTGTATTACTCCCATTCCTTTGGTTAAAAGCCAACAACAGAAACAAAGAAACTTTTTATCCGTTTCACCTCAGTGCAAAAATGTGTTTTAATTTCTCCATGATGCTCTATGTCTGCCATCTTGTCCCTAAATCAATGTAACATTCACCAATTGTCAAACATATTCCAACCCAAATAAAAAGAGAACTTCATATACTATTTGTCAATGTCTTTTTCTCTCAAAAAGTCTTGTTTGTTAAATCTATTTTTCATATTTAATAAAATCTAAATATTAATAAAATAGTGTTTGAAGCGATGTAATGCCTATCTTCTCAGAAACTGCTGAACAGATCTCCGTTATATTTCATGTGCACATTGCCAAAAATGGTGTTGAGCCATTCCGCTATGTTTCATTAACACTTTTGGAAGATATCAGGGTTATAAATGGGTTCGTAATGGGTTAAAATTGAACACCCCCATCCAGGGTCCCCAGTGGTGCCTGAAAACAATCACCTATCAGTGCCCCTACACCAGAATGAGGCAATCTGCGTATTGTGTGTGTATATAGGTCAGTGTGTCCTCGCTTACCTATCATAGGTGTCATAGCATGGACACTTTTTAAAATATGGTTTTCTACACTTTACTCCCAATTTTGTTAGTTATATTTGGTAATGTTACTTATAATTTAAGAGCTAAAAATGGTTGTAAGCTCTGATATTATAAATACATTTACTGAACCTGAATAGGAAAAATAAAAAGATATCTGCTATGCCTAAATAGATAGTGTTTATGGACCTAATGTTGTGATTATAGCCTATGTTCTTTCCAATGAGTCATCGAGTTCTCTGTAGAATCGCCTCCGGATCTCTTCCGACATTCCGACACTTCCGATATTCATTAAATGGGATCGATTAAGATACTTCTGCGAGAATATGCTATGAATATATTATGAAATATAATAAGGATAGTGGAAGAAAGAACTAATCTCCGAAGTCAAAGGCAAAGGGAGGAAAATATTCTATGTTTTAACATCGCTCCGAGTTAAAGAAGAACATCAAGAAAGTACATCTGCAATTCCAGTTTTATTCCTGCTATCCTTGCTGAGGTTGAGAGGTTTGTCTCGAACCTGATCATACAAAAGCTCTGCTGGAACCTTATTAAAACATGAACATGTACATCAAGGTATTTGTACAAAAGTGAGAAATATGCATATAAATAATATGAGATGACAAATACAAATTCATGATAAATTAGAGCAATGTTTAGCATAATATACAGTGAAAGTAATACGCGCGAATATTTAATGAATATTAAATAATAAATAGATCTTTATAATAATTCTGGAATATCAGCTGCTCTGCAGAGAGATGGGCGGGTGAGAGATGGGCGGGTGATGAGATGGGCGGGTGAGAGATGGGCGGCTGAGAGATGGGCGGGGGATGAGATCGGGGGATGAGAGATGGGCGGGTGATGAGATGGGCGGGTGAGAGATGGGCGGGTGATGAGATGGGCGGGTGAGAGATCGGCGGCTGAGAGATGGGCGGCTGAGAGATGGGCGGGGGATGAGATCGGGGGATGAGATTGGCGGCTGAGAGATCGGCAGTTGAGAGATTGGCGGGGAATGAGATCGGCGGGGGATTAGATCAGCGGGTGAGATCGACAGGGGGTGAGATCGACAGGTGACAGAACACATCCCAGCTCTGTCTCTGTCTGTCTCACTCTCTCTCACCGGCATCCGTGAGAGATCGGCAGGGAGATCGGTGGGTGAGAGATCGGCAGGTGGGAGATCAGCAGGTATGAGATGGGCGGGGGGAATAGATTGGCAGGGGATTAGATCGACGGGTGACATCGACGGGAGGGGGGGGGTGAGATCGGCGGGTGACAGAACGCATCTCAGCTGTGTCTCTGTCTGTCTCTCTCTCTCACCCTTTCTTTCTTTGCCTCAGTCTTCAGCACTCTGTAGCCTACAGTGTTTGAAATTAATTTTTTTTCTTTGCCCGCTAAGTTGGTGGGTGAAATCAGAGCAGGTAAAATCAGAGATTTACCCGACCACACAGAAAAAGAATCTAAACAGGGATTTTTGGTATGATGTTAATACAGATACTAAGTTATAGAGACAACTTTAAAGAGAAAGATGGTGGGAGAGGGAACAAGGAGAGATGAGGATGTGGGCCCCACTGTCCCACTAGTTGTAGTTTATTTCACTTCACTGCCTTGTCAAATTCTACATCTACATTGTTACATCTCAGCTCATTCTCACTTGTAATTATTGGGATTACTTCATCACCATACACTTATTTGTAATTATTGGGATTACTTCATCACCATACACTTATTTGTAATTATTGGGATTACTTCATCACCATACACTTATTTGTAATTATTGGGATTACTTCATCACCATACACTTATTTGTAATTATTGGGATTACTTCATCACCATACACTTATTTGTAATTATTGGGATTACTTCATCACCATACACTTATTTGTAATTATTGGGATTACTTCATCACCATACACTTATTTGTTATTATTGGGATTACTTCATCACCATACACTTATTTGTTATTATTGGGATTACTTCATCACCTCACACTTATTTGTAATTATTGGGATTACTTCATCACCATACACTTATTTGTAATTATTGGGATTACTTCATCACCTTACACTTATTTGTTATTATTGGGATTACTTCATCACCATACACTTATTTGTAATTATTGGGATTACTTCATCACCTTACACTTATTTGTAATTATTGGGATTACTTCATCACCATGCACTTATTTGTAATTATTGGGATTATGTAATGTCTGCTATTTAACTTATTCGACGACTGAAGGCAAATAACAACAAAAGACAACACAGATCTCTGAGTCCTTGCTAGCTTGGGTTGCTTTATTCTCAACCGACGTGAACTTCCTTCAACCACAGTAAAGGGAACACCTCAGCTTCACAGAAGAGAGGCTTATGAATGAATAAATAAAAGTTAGAAATGGTGTTTTGAGACTATAAGCAAAAGTACAAATGACAGCTAGCAGTAAAATATAAAAATAAGAGAAACAAAACCCCACCACAACGTCTGGTGTTAAAATCTCCCTGCAGCAGGAGAGCCGAACCAGTCCGAATCCGCATCAGGAGAACCGGGTGACTAGACCAAGGGCCCGGGTAACTGGCTAGCAGCGCCGGGTCAGAGCAGGGCTACCCGCTCGACCCGGCACCATCACACTCAGCACCACAATTACTTCATCACCTTACAATTATTGAATTGAAGCGGCTACCTTCTGCTACTTGATTTCACTTCTGAAAGTAGAGGGACCAAAGAATGCGCTTTTTTATTTGTGATTGTAGCTGTGGAAAGTGGTCAAAATTCTTTATTCTACAGTTGTCCGGACAACGGCCATAGGCTAGCAGTTGGGTCATAGGATGGGGGTGCTGAATCCAGGACTGGAATTGTACATCACATGGGTTTTTTAAAAGTTAAATGCAATACAGGGGCTATCCTTGTCTAACCTTGTCATACAACTTGTGGGCAGTGTTGCCTGCACCAACTCTCAGGAGAGTTACCTGGATGGCAACTGGTGCCACCATCTTTAGGCGCGCTTCGTCGAGCTTATTTCTTTCAGATGGCTGAGGCTATGAATCTAGATCACAACCGGAAATAACAACACAACCAGGTTCTTACAGGTCCTCGCCAGCCAAAGTCTTTAATCTCAGCAAAAACAGCTGCTGTGGTTGGGGCTCTAGGAGCGTGTACCAACCCTTAACTATCTAGGCAGTAAGACAGAAGAGTAGTAGAATATACAAGTGTAACAGAATAAGAAGCTGAAGTTTATTGTTTTTGTTTCTGTCGCGGTAAACTGCTTCTCCCTTTAACGAAATACTCCTACATTAGAAAAAATGCTTTGAATTGAATTGAATTGAATTGAATTGCCTCATTCTATGTCTTAAGCCCAGACCACAAAAGGCTATCATAGGCAAATATGCTTTTTTAACTTCTTTCTATAAATTTGAAACTAATAATTACCAAACTAATTGATTCATGCTGACTTTGTATATCCCACAATGCAATGTAATCTATCATGTGTCCAGCTTGTCTTGTGCAATATGCACACACTGCCGCCCTGCTGCCCTATAGTCACACACAGTACATTAATGCAGCTTTTCCCCAGTATGTTTCCTCATATGAACCCTTAGGCCAGCAGGCCATGCTGCCTTATAGTCACACTCAGTACATTTATAGGGCTTTTCCCCAGTATGTTTTCTCATGTGATCCTTCAGAGATCCAGCCCTTGCTGTCCTATAGTCACACTCAGTACATTCATAGGGCTTTTCACCAGTATGTTTCCTCATGTGTACCTTCAGGTGTCCAGCCTGTGCTACAGTAAAGTCACACTCAGTACATTTATAAGGCTTTTCCCCAGTATGTGTCCTCATGTGTGAGCTCAAGCTTCCAGCATGTGTTGCCCTATAGTCACACATGGTACATTTATAGGGCTTTTCCCCAGTATGGTTTCTCATGTGATCCTTCAGGTATCCAGCCCATGATGTCCTAAAGTCACACACAGTACATTTATAAGGCTTTTCCCCAGTGTGTGTTCTCATGTGTTCCTTCATGTTTCCAGCATGTGCTGCCCTATAGTCACACTCAGTACATTTATACGGCTTTTCCCCAGTGTGTGTCCTCAGATGTAGGCTCAGGTCTTCAACCAATGCTGCCCTATAGCCACATACAGTACATTGATATGGCTTATCTCCAGTATGTTTCGCCATGTGTCTCCTCAGGGCTGTAGCATGTGCTGTCCTATAGTCACACACAGTACATTCATGAGGCTTTACACCCGTATGTTTCTTCATGTGTGAACTCAGCTGTCCAGCCCATGTTGCCCTATAGTCACACACAGTACATTTATGAGGCTTCTCTCCAGTATGTCTTTTCATGTGTTCCTTGAGGTGTCCAGCCCATGCTGCCCTATAGTCACACTCAGTACATGTATATGGCTTTTCCCCTGTGTGTCTTCTCATGTGTATCTTCAGGGTTACAGCCCATGCTGCCCTATAGTCACATTGAGTACATTTATAGGGCTTTTCTCCGGTATGTGTCGTCATGTGGTCCCTCAAGCCTCCATTCCCTCTTGCCCTATAGCCACACACAGTACAGTCATATTTTCTCTCACTGTGTATAAGCAAATGTTTCTCTAAACGTGGTTTTCCTTTAAACCCTTTAACACACGTCAAACACTTGTGAAGTTTTGCCTTTGTCACACTTGCAGCATTTTCTGCCTGTCCTGTTTCTCCTGTATGAGTCACACTGTGTACATTGGCAATCAGTAGAGAAGGTGCACTAGTCACACTTGTAGCATTTGCTGCCTGTCCTGTCTCCCCTGTATGAGTCACACTGTGGTGCACCATACCTTCTGACATCAGTAGAGAAGGTGCACTAGTCACACTTGTAGCTTTTGCCGCCTGTCCTTTCTCCCCTGTATCAGTCACACTGTGATGCATCATGCCTTCTGACATCAGTAGAGAAGGTACACTAGTCACACTTGTAGCATTTGCTGCCTGTCCTGTCTCCCCTGTATGAGTCACACTGTGATGCACGATACCTTCTGACATCAGAACAGTTTCCATCAGTATAGTCTCCATGACTATGTTTTTGTGTGAACGTCCAATATTCTAATGGGTTAATGTGGTCACCAACGTCCCTCACCTGGCACCCTACAAATAAGAAGAGTTGATCAGTACATGGCTCTATACAAATACCACAATATACATGAGATTAATAGATAAGAAACCTCCTTGAAAAAGGGCTAATGTGCCCGAAACGTCGGACTCCTAATAAACAAACTGAAATAAATACCAACAGTCCCTTTCCTCCTTTGTTCTGGGTTGGCTTCCATCTCTCTGAATAATAAATAAGATTACCAGGATGCCTATGAAGGTGGGTACAAATCACAGCACCTTGCAGGGACAAAGCAGCCATGACTGGGCTATGGGGAAAATGGTGAAAACATTCAGGCTGAGACACATCAGAGCACATCTGTGATTGTAGGACCCAGAAGGTGGCACCACCTACCTGCTACTTCTAGTCCCACAATCAAAACATTAACTTTGCAGCAGTTTATTCTCTGACCTTGTAGAACATTATTGTTGATCTGCTTTCTTCTAAATGTTCAAGATTGGATGGTTTACCAGGGAGGTGATGAACAAGCAAGTAAAGCAATAAGAAGGATTGTTTAACAGGGAGGTGATTGACATGAAGATGCAGTAGAAGAATATGTTATAACATAAGTAGAAATATCAGCTAACATCAGAATGCAATGTCAGCATTTATATAGAGTGGCTTTCTTCTGCTGGTGGGAGAAGTAAGGCTTGTGCCAAGGCTATAAGTTCAGAATTGTTTTGAATATTTATTGTAGGGAAGTGGAGAGAAAGTCAGGGAGATGATATCTGCCACTCTTGACAAATCTACTGATCAACACCTCCATATTGCTCTTTGTGTACATTGTTTAGGGACTGGTTGGAAAATGTTACTTTCTTCCTTCAACTCTAAAACCAATACTGTTTATATCAGGGAGGCAAGTAGAGTAAGGCAAAATAATTAAAAATATGTCTTTCTAGATTGAAATATTCTAGTGGAGTTAAATGAAATATAATAAATGTATGTAACTTCGAAACAGAACCAATTATTCAGGTTAATATTTTCCGCAGAATTCTTCAAATTAGGTAATACATATCTACCCCTTTCTACCTGAATTGAGAACATGTACAAAAGAGCCCCAGCTAGGCCACTCCCCCATGGGACATGCAGGGTTGTCCAAAACATATATATTAGGAAATCAGCGGTAGATAAAGGTTTTTAAAAGAGAGAGGGAGTTTAGAACGTTTGTCCCGGAACTGCCAGTGATTTATGGAGTTTATAAAGGCCATGAATTAATTATATTTTTAAGATATTATGCCTGTAATGTGTCTATATCCAATTTCCCTTGAATCCCGTTTCTATTATAGGGCTCATAATCAACCAGTGTATACAAAGCAATACTCCTCCCCCATGTGTTGTTGTGTCATGTGACTGGTGTAAACAGAGTCTTGATTGACAGTTAACTGTTTCAGTTCAAATGTATAACAGTCATATTCTCAATAGAGTTAATGAATTAGTGACATAAGGAGGACTATAATGTTTAATGTAAGTAGACACCATTGCCTCCATATATTCATAAGCAATATTGTTAACATATATACGGCATCTGGGATATCATAAAGGTGTCGATGTAAGTTAAGGGAAGGAGTGGGCATGTGGAGGCAGGTAGATTTAGGTTGACCTTGTCGCACACTCTAGTCATTATATATATAAAACTTCATTGACATCATTGCCTCCATATATTCATAAGCAATATTGTTAACATAGACCTATATACGGCATCTGGGATATCATAAAGATGTCAATGTAAGTTAAGGGAAGGAGTGGGCAGGTATATTCAGGTTGAAAATGTTGACCTTGTCGCACACTCTAGTCATTATATATATATAAAACTTTTATTCAATAAATACATTTCTGTTATAATGCAATACTGAAAACGAATGGTCCCTCTCAATGTATTTTCTACGCTGAGCTCTTCCTGGATTCCCTTTGCATAATATCATAACATGGGAAAAGATATAATACAATGACTGTGTAGTTACATATTACGTATTTAAAAATCAGTGAGTAGTTAGAATTTAAATTTACATTTATGTGATTTCCGAAAGATATATTCTTTCTAATCATGTAATAAGAGATTATCTAATAGTTATTGATTTGACACAATTCTGCGGAGCAGGACAAAGTTACAACTTTGTTTATATTATCATTGTTTCCTCCGCTGATCTTAAACATCATTACATTTTTAAAACGATTGATGACCCACAACTGTTTAACCCCAGTCATAGATGACTGACTGTATCTGCCGTGCTCTAAGTGTTGAATGTTATTGTGCCCATAGGTTGACATATCTGCAGTACATCTATATATAGATGTGGGATTTGTCTTAATAATAACAACAATAAATTTATAGACAAGTAGCTGTAGCACAGCAGTTGCTACCCAAGCAATTTTTAACTATTCACTGCCAGATAGATATCCAATAAGCTGTTAAACTCTGGTTAGAAGAGAAAAGTTACTACGGACTACGGATCTACGGAATCATCCGTAGATTGTCAACGAGCCCCAAGCCCGCCCCAAGGCCAGACTCTCCTCCTTTTCTGTATTGGTCATATATAGCCTCGTTCCTAGGAGTAAGGAAGCCCTCCTCCCCTTGTACCTACATTACTACATACATTACTCATGGCATGGATCCGCCACCACCTCTATGCCTTGCCTCTCTATATTATAACATAATGCACGACACACTGTGACTACAGACTACACTAATGTCATGCACACAGTGTGACACTGTCCCAGCTAACACACTACGTAATTTCTACGTTGTGATTGTTCACGTTGTAGCGACGTAAATTTGTATGGGAGAAATAACGTGAATACAACGTAAAATTTTTTTTCATTTTTTTAAACAAAAGATAATTTAAATTAAAGAATAATAATTTTTTAAAAAAATGATTTCTAAGTTGTATTCACGTAATTTCTCCCATACAGATTTACGTAATTACAACCGACCAAAACATAGAAAATAACGTCGCCACAACGTGAATACAACGGAAAATTGTTAGCTGGGGTGTGCATGACATTAGTGTAGTCTGTAGAGTGCCGGAGTGTCCTGTAATTACGCACATAGCGCGGCTCATATGTCAACTACACCGCTTCAACACCTCACAGACCTACAATATTCCACAGCCACAAGCACACAACTACAGTACAAGAGAACAACATACCTTAGACGTTATAATTGTGCAGGAATGTGTATAAATCAGGATTTCCGAGTTGTAAATATACGCTTATGGTTCAATCGACGCCATCTTGCTTCTTGCCGGAAGTAATGGCCATTACGACAATCAATGTTAAACATTTGCACGACATGTGCAGAAGCCAGAACCCATGAACGATAGTATGGATAGCTGTGGCCGACGCTTGTTTGGTTAGCGTTAACCAAGTGAATCTAAGTGACAAGTTTGGTAAGTGTTTCATCTTGTACCTTCCACCTTGCTAGTATAGATGTGACACAGTGCACCCTCCTTGTTCTCCTTCCCTTTCCCGTCTCGTGGTCACCCTGCTCCCTACGTTTATCTACAACCTCATTAAACTCCTAATTATCGTCCGTACGCACTTCTACCTACACTCACTACCGCTAGATGTCTCATTAAACAAACCACAAATGCGGGCCACTTCCACAAGGTGACGCCACTGTATATAGAAGACCTGTTGGCATCTTTCTCTCATACACTTGTACTGTAACGTGGCCCCTTTATAACCTGGCACTATTATAAAAAAAGAGGCATATAATTAACTTGAATACAGGCCTGCGTTTTGGCTGTGTCGATATTTGTGTTATTACTATTTTCTCTTTATTTTATTATCATCTCATAGATCCAGCAATAAGGCAAACACACAAATCAACATATGTGATGTGTTTCAGGAAAATAAGCCACAAGTCGCAAAATTGATATTTCTCAAATTGTTGGTTTTTTCACAAGATCCCTTTATTGAAATGTTTTCCTTTTCATAGTCTTATGAATCCAAGTAACAGATTTCGGGACATTGTATTAGATATATCCTTGCGTTTTGAAAGCCTTTGTATGGAGTATATTTAGTTACTTTACTGTTAATTACCCATCCAGAAACATTGCAAAAATAAAAATATCAAGCGTAGAATCTAGAAATACTTATTAGATTGTTAGACTGTTTACTATCATTGGAATCAGCTTGGGGTCACTATTGGGGTCAAGTGATAAAATGACAAAAGAGCTTTCTTAGTGACAAACAATGATTGCTGTATCTTTGTAGCGACAAGAGAATTAGACCCCCCACAATAGCACATGAACTAAGCACTAAGCAAGAAGTTAGAAAATATCTAGAAAAGGTATAACCTTGATTATTCAACGAAAAAAAAACAAACTATCGAATCTATGTGAAAATGAGAACTACTCTTGTATTGTATGTATGAGTCTAGTCGACTTGTAGGGTACTTCTCTGTTAAGTTTTGATACCTTGAGTCAAACTGTATTACAACTCTCTTCCCATCGGTATTAAATATACTATCTCATAATGGGAAAACTAAGACCCAGGAGTATACCTGACTCTCTCTGTAAAGATATCGCCTCGTAAAGGGAATTGACACTCAGGAGTTCACCTGTTTCCCTCGCTTTATCATGTTATAGACTCTGTTTCAACTGTATTAAATATTTTATCTTATAAGAAGAATATTTTCATATAGGAGTCTCTCTCTCTTATAAGCAAGATCTTATGTAAGGAAAGTCCATAGTTAATTGTAGTTATTACTATTACACTTATATTTTCTATTAATTTAATTTAATCGCATTTTATTACCCTTTCGGCCAAGGTAACGGCAGGGAGAACTGGATGTAATCTAGATGTCTGTATACCTGTTTATCATATGTACTGTTCTATTCGATAAATAAAGTAGTTTCTTATCTTATCTTATCTTACAAGAGAATTAGACCCCGCGGCCCCCCGCATAAACCGCCCCCCCTAGAAGCCCTTTAATACAGGCTTGCAGAATCTGACAGTAGAGGGCAGCACCCGCTACACTGGACTGGTTGCATTCGGAAATGTGTATGATTTGTACTTGTAAGATATACTTGAATATTAGCTTCCACTTGAAACAAGAGACAGCTTGTGTTTCATGTAAACTGATGCACTCTCTATGTTTGCAGGTTTGACGTGTGTGAGTCATTCATCACATAAACACGGAGACTATACCCATGGAAACTATAACTCTGCCATGACAACCTGACGTAAACCACTAGTGATATATGCACTATGTATGAATCACTCTAGATACATTGTTTTCAGAGCAATGTGTGTATAAGTGTATAATAAACTTGAATATTAGCTTCCACTTGAAACAAACCACAGCTTGTATATTGTATTTGTAATTGTAAACTGATGCACTCTCTCTATGTTTGCAGGTGTGGCGTGTGATTCATCCATCGTGGACGTGGGCACATGAAGATGGAGACTATAACTCTACTGATGTCTGAAGGCACTGTGCATATTGTTGTGACTGATACAGGGGAGAAAATACACAACTGTAGTGTGTGTGTGGAAGGGTTTACAGAGAGCAGTCGTTTAGAGAAACACTTGCTCACACACAGCGCAGGGAGTAAATATAAATGTATTGAGTGTGACTATAGGACAGCACATGCTGGACACCTGAAGAGACACATGAGAACACATACTGGGGAAAAGCCTTATAAATGTACCCAGTGTAACTATAGGGCAGCACGGGCTGGTAGGCTAAAGATACATATGAGAAACCATACTGGTGAAAAGCCTTATAAATGTACCCAGTGTAACTATAGGGCAGCACGGGCTGGTAGGCTAAAGATACATATGAGAAACCATACTGGTGAAAAACCCTATAAATGTACTCTGTGTGACTATAGGGCAGCAGTTACTCATAACCTGAGGACTCACATGAGAACACACACTGGGGAAAAGCCCTATGAATGTACTGTGTGTGACTATAGGGCAGCACGGGCTGGAGCCCTGAGAGAACACATGATAACACATGCTAGGGAAAAGCCGGAAAAGCCTTATAAATGTACTGTGTGTGACTATAGGGCAGCACAGGCTGGAACCCTGACGAGCCACATGAGAAGACATACTGGGGGAAAACCTTATGCATGTACTGAGTGTGACTATAGGGCAGCAAGGTCAGGAACCTTGAGAAAACACATGCGAACACACACTGGGGAAAAGCCTCATAAATGTACTGAGTGTGACTTTAGGACAACAAGGTCTGGACACCTGAAGGCTCACATGAGACAACATACTGGGGAAAAGCCTTATGAATGTCCTGAATGTGACTATAGGACAGCACGGGCTGGCACCCTGAGGGAACACATAAAATCCCACACTGGGGAAAAGCCCTATGAATGTACTGAGTGTGACTATAGGACAGCACAGGCTGGAGACCTGAGGAGACACATGAGAACACATACTGGTGAAAAGCCTCATGAATGTACTGAGTGTGACTATAGGGCAGCAGAGGCTGGAACCCTGCGGAGACACATGATAACACATACTGGGGAAAAGCCTCATGAATGTACTGAGTGTGACTATAGGGCAGCAGGGGCAGGACAACTGAAGTCACACATGATAACACATACTGGTGAAAAGCCCTATAAATGTACTGAGTGTGACTATAGGGCAGCACAGTCTGGATACTTGAAGGAACATATGAGAACACACACTGGTGAAAAGCCCTATGAATGTACTGTGTGTGACTATAAGACAGCAAGGTCTAGAACCCTGAAGGCACACATCAGATCACATACTGGAGAAAAACCTTAAAATGTATTAGAGCAGTATAAGCATTGTTGTTCTTCTTGTAACATTTATTGCCATATTTTTAGGATCAAATCAGCAGCTGGCCTAAACTACTTCAATTCGAATTTGGTGATTAGTGGAGAGGGGCCAAAACAGAGGGTCATGGGTAAATTTGACTGGAACTGGGGCCAAGCCACCAGTGTTTACATTATGTGGATGCAGGTTCCAATGGACGCAGTGAGGGCCCCTTATTAAAAGTTATTTTAGAGGCAGAAAAACATCTAATATTGCCACCAAACTTGAGTATATATGAGACAACACCATGCACATTGACAAAGCAGTAGGTAGAGGACAATCTATCACAGTTATTGATACAGCACACAAGAAGGTAGAAGTAGCAGAGAACAACCTACAAGAATACTTCACAAATATTGACATCTGGTGAAGGATAAACCTACAAGACTTCACAAATATTGACATTTGGTGGAGAATAAACCTACAAGACTTTACAAATATTGACATTTGGTGGAGAATAAACCTACAAGACTTCACAAATATTGACATTTGGTGGAGAATAAACCTACAAGACTTCACAAATATTGACATTTGGTGGAGAATAAACCTACAAGACTTTACAAATATTGACATTTGGTGGAGAATAAACCTACAAGACTTCACAAATATTGACATTTGGTGGAGAATAAACCTACAAGACTTCACAAATATTGACATTTGGTGGAGAATAAACCTACAAGACTTCACAAATATTGACATTTGGTGGAGAATAAACCTACAAGACTTCACAAATATTGACATTTGGTGGAAGACAAACAAATTTTCACTAAATGTAGGCAAAAGAAACATCATGACCATGACACCATCCCAAAGAAAAGTAAAAATAGCACAGAAAATAATTCATATTGGCCTAATACAAGGGGAAAAACCTGGGAAAAAACCTGGAATGTAAACCTACATAATTCTAGGTCTCACATGCTTATATGTATCTTATAACAGCACTGTGTAATAATGTTCTTTATTACGAAATTTATTACTATTGTTATTATCATTGTCTTGCAAAGCATTCAGGAAATATATTCTCGAATGTTCTCCCTGTCAAACCTGTAAATGGTAGTTTGACTCATACAACATGAACGTCCTAAACTTAACTCCTACCATTGTCTGTTTATGAGGCAAAAAAAAATAGGTGTGTTTCCGATGAACCCCCCCCCTACCTAGAAAAACCTTACCATACCTAAAAAAAATTGAGCATTCCTGATTTTTCCCCATCATATCTTAGTTTTTTTGGATTTTTTGACAAAAAAAGCTTATAAAAGCAGAAAAACGGTTTTCCTAACCCAAAACTGTCAAAAAGCACATTTCCCATGTTCAAAACAACTATTGTTATGAAAAAGACATTTTTCTCTGTTCCTGGGAGGTGGTTTCCAAACAAAAAAAAATAAAAACAATAAAATTACCACCCCCCTACCTAGTTTTGAGCCAGATAAATCGGAAACACACCTATTTTTTTTTGCCTGATGTAAAGTTGTGCTGTACTGCTCGACTGGGTAATTTAATTAGAAAATAATTCTTTGCCTGACGAAGGGCACCCTATAGCCCGAAACGTTGGAAAATAAAGGTCACCGTACAATACCTAATTTTCGAAGTTGTATGTCGAAGTTTGAAGCGATATTTCTCCCCGTCAACCAAAATAATTCTTTACCCTTTTCTTAGTCATATTATCCCTAAGTCACTTAGTTATTTAGTCTACTGCTTACTAATTATTCCAAATTCTGGTAACAGCTGGAAGAAATGGTACCTAGTTTTTTTTGTTTTTTTTTTATTCATTTAGGGCAAAGAAATATTACTCTTACAACACTACTGAAAAAAAACGTCATATCCACCATTGATGTGTTTCAGACGGTGCCACATTTAAAAAACGAGATCAATATAATTCAGCCTAATAATATTCAAGAACCCTAATGTTTTTCTCAACAGTATAAAGGTATAGCAGAATCAACACTCCAAGGCCAGAGTTTTGACAAGAGCTTATTCAGACCAAACCGCACTCATCCCATTTGTAAACAGTCCAACAGCAAATTCAATCCACATACATTATACATAATCAAAGTCAGTTACATTTTACAGAGAAAATTATCAGAAAAACAAAAATTAGACAAAGAATCATCTTACAATGCTACAATAGGGAATAATAAAGGTATAACAAATTAATACTCCAGGCCAGAGTTTCCATAAAGGTATGTCAACCTATTTGTCCTTTTATTTACTACTCGACTACTCGTTTCTGCACTCTTCGGACATGACAAATAAACAACTTCTTATCTTATCTTATATAGGTACAGAGGACATTAAATGGACGAGAAATTATAAATATTTAAGAGTCAAAATCTACAAATATTTAACCTTTACAGAACATTTGAAAGATAAGATAGCAAAGGTAAAAAATAAGATATATTATCTGTGCAAATTGAGAAGAATAGGGGATCTACATGTCTCACTGCGCATGTCTACTGCAGTGCATGCTGGGATGGATTGTGTGTGTAGAAATCTGACATACAAATATTTGGCAACATTTCCATAAAAAATTGCAAGAATGTTTTTACCAATATCATAGCTTTTATAAATGATGCATGAAAGACAAATACATGATGGGAAAGATGAGGACTTGTGTCATGAGAACATGTATAACAAATGGATAATGACATTGGAGAATGAATAAATATCCCAAGCGGAACATGGCATGTTTTCTATAGGTTTTAGACTTTACTCCACGGTGAAATGTGTATCACATAACATTTGTATGTAGAGGCGTGTGGTACATACCGTGTGGTACATTGTTTTGTACCACATGGGCGGAGCCTAAAATGATGTGCAAAATAAACTCATTTGATTGGTTCCCTTCCACGCGGGAAAATGCGTTGTCAATGACTCTTACTAGCGTTACTAACGTCATGACGTTAGGCCTACGATGTAGGCCTACACTATTGCGTCGTCGCCGGCATCAGTGAGAGAAGAATGGCTGTAACTTCGTAAGTAAATAAAGGACTTTGTGTTATAATTTATAATTAATCTAATAGCACCGTGGAGTAAAAATAGGACCACATCTCTTAGTTGGTCTGGCTCAAAGGATCACATTGACCCTCGACGATTCTTTTCGATATAACACACTCGCCTATCGGCTCGTGTGCCATGCAAAAAGAAACGTCTCGGGTCAATGTGATCCTTTGAGCCAGACCATGTGAGTTGTTTATTGGTTTACCTGACCACTAATGTAAGCATGTAATATCTACTCACCACTTATCTTATTTATAGAGAAACTGCAAGGCTATCTGGCCCCGATCTCAGATTATTATTATCATTATGTAGATAACTGTGTAACATGTAACTAAGAAAGGTTAGTTAGAGGGTTGTTCAGGAAGAACAGTCAAGGACAGAGGACAGAAATTTCCACATATAAACCTTGACTGTACCGTTATTGTATACTAATGGAAATAAAGTTAATTATATAGTATAGTAGGTAGACGTGGCAGTATTCACCTAAACCTGTACAACCGTTGAATGAAAATTTTCTCCCCAAAATGGGTAAAACCATCTAGAGTTGGAGAATTTGAAATCCATTATTTATGTAGTATATTAACGCCCTAGTGATCACAAGCCCCCCTGTTTTGGATGACAAAGACAACAATAAATACCCTTATTACACCCCTGTGAGGAGTTGCCTCTACTGCTAGATCGCTGTTTGGCAGTCAGTCGAGTGATCAACTGATTTTATTCATTAACTTCACTGTAAGAAGTAATATAGCATTGTCCTGGATATTGATATTAAGAGGGGTTACTTACATAATAATAGTTTTTACCATGCTTCCAACTTTATTTAATGGATTGCCTGGAAGATCTATGGAGAAGAAGGTCTTGTCCATTTTACGATTTATTTATCTATTGTACATGCAAGCTATAATTGAATAATTATGTTAACTGAATAAAAGTTCAATAATAATTATCTATGATCTTAATAATAATAATAATAATAAAGACCCTCTGAAGAAGCCCAAGAAAGGTGAAACGCGTCAGGGTCGCCAAATAAAAGACTGTAAAATCAATAACATGGTTTGTTTCAGTTGAGTTGCCTTCAATCTTTCAACTAATAATAATAAAACTTTAAAAAAGTGATAACTAAACAAGTTATTCGGAAAACTAGACCGTTGTATACCCAACAATACTAGAATACTAGAATGCCTGTTAATTATTAACTGATCAAAATTATTGATTTTGATGACAAAATATCAAATGAAAATACAGAACTCTTTCCCTATAAGTTTCGAAATTCTAATATGGCCGCTCGTCAGAAATGAAGTGCTTGCAATTTGAGAACTAGGTTTCTCAACTACACTGAATAGGAGGTTAAAAGCTGTTTTCAAGTCAAAACATATTAATTATGAAAAATATTCACTAGGAAAATGTTTGAACCCTCACATAGACATAGTAGCCATTTATTTCATTCTGTGCCTATCCAGTCTTTCCAGTCTCAGCGCTTGCCAGCGTATTGATACAGGAACTAGGCCTACTTCCACCGCTAAGCAAGACATAGGTTGTTACGCGTAATTACGATAATCTTTATCCAATCAAAGCTTATTCACATAAATATTTCATTATACCATCGGCAAGCTGAGAAAAAGAGCTTTAAAACCATATATCATATGTTAATGTACAAAGGATATAACTATTTATTTAAATCTATGAGAAAGCCATGAGAAAGCACAGAATTGTCAGCGAGACTGTATGGATTACCAATCGCTGTAGTTCTGCAGCCGTGTTCGAAAGGCTGAATCAAAATGAACTAATCTTTGTAGAATTATAAAAACGATCCGGCCTATAGAAGGAACACTTCCCTCTTAGAATGTGTTTTCATTTTGCAAATCTAGCAAGTAGAAGTTGTATTTCAAGTGAAAACGACCAGCAAAGTTTTTCGACAATTCTTTGTTAACACCTATGCCGGACAGGACACAATATGGGCCCTAAAGTATGACGCAACGTCTCCTAATTTTAGCAATGTTAGCAACGCATCCTTCACATGTTGAGAAACGTAGTAAAGAGTACAAGATACAAGAGGCCTTGGGTATAATAATGTGTAAATGTAACCATTTCTACATTTATGATTATAGAAAGAATAAATGGCTTACATATATAACTTCTTTAATGGACCAATATTAGGATAATAAACTGTCAACTCTTTGCCCAGAGAGCAGCTTTTTGTAATCAACGATGGTGAAACAGGGCCAGTATAACCAGGTCTTCCTTCCTTCTAAGCAAACCAACAGCTGCTGTGCAAGGAACAGAGACAGCGCAATACAATACAGCTGTCTATTTTGCCATGGTCAGTCGCCACTCGGGCGACTCAGGGGGCAAAGGTCTGAAGTCAAAAGTCGCCCTCTTTTCCCTCTTCTTAAAGTAAATTAGCAATTGTTAGTCCTTAATTCTGGCATTAATTAAGGCAGATTGACAACCAAAACTTCTATAGAACCAGAAAGGTTAGATCTACAATTACTGCTATTGTTTAGCTCTAAACAATAGCAGTAATTGTGGATCATTAATACATAATTTGACATCAAGTGATCAGGCCTGTGTTTGAACTGTATTTTGGACTTCGTTGGATTTTCGTCTGAAATTTGGGTTATTTGAGAAGATTGGCGAAGTTGAATTGTACATTTTCTGTAAATCTGACCCATTTAATGTTGTCTTGGAGTCTGAGCTGTCCACTGGTGTAGTTCCCTCAGACTGCACCAGGGGGCGGTGCAGGGCTCGGGCTTAACCCAAACGTTCAACCCTGGATGTATCGTCTCTATTTCATATGTGATGTGTTTCAGGAAAATGAGTTATAAGTCGCAAAATTGATATTTTTCAGTGTTTTTTTCACAAGATTACATTATTGGAACGTTCTGATTTTTGGACGGTTCATCACTTATAGCTATATCAATCGATATACCAAATTGCAGGACAATCTATATAATATACTAGCAAAGTACCCGTCCTCCGGACGGTCACTCTCTCTCTCCCCACACTTCCCCCTCTCCCTCTTCTCTGTCTTTCATACCTGTTTTTCTCTCCCAACCCCATCTCCGATTCCCCACCCCCTCTGCCTCCCCATCTCCATCCCCTCTTCCTCATTATTATCATTTTTTTCTGTCTCTCTCTCCCTACTTCTATATCTCTATTTCCTGGGTATGATAATAAACTGCCTCCCTCTCAGCTTTCCTGCCCTTGATATAACCATATTAAATGTGTTGATAATGGCGTTAAGCAACTAATCTCACTCACTCATTAAAAATGCACTACCAGCTATGCATGCGCAAATCTACGCATTTTTTCCTTTTGTCACATACACCAAGTATATGATAAACCCAAACATGTCCCTGAATATCTAAGAATTCCGAATCCATTAAAAGCATGTAAATAACAAAAGAAGTGGTGCATTAAGCATTCGGTGCACACCGAATGGATGTCCATTGGATCATCTCTCTACCAGAGATTTCAGAGGGATTTCTCCCTTGTTAGCATACGTCATATATTGAAAATGAGGGTGCACTATATGCTAATGATATCAGTTGAACTCATGAGCATAGTGCGACGTTTTGTGGAATTCCGTTCCACATGTAAAACAGATGTTTCTTGTTTACGTTGTAAATTGGGCTTGATTGAATTTTAAGTGCCAATCTTCAGACCATAGTCATTGAAGCATACAGCCCACTGATGGGTATCTTTGTTTGTTTCTAACTGTGACCAATAACTTGATTGCCTACATGCAAACATAGTTAAAGAAATATACATTTTCCAGAAACAACATTATGTATATACAGTAATCCTAGTGTCCAGCCCTTCTGTTGACATTTCAGTTGTACAGAAGCGTTTATTTGGAGGTGCAATCACCCAAAACTATATAAAAATAGACCCTGCGCACACGCATGTATATGACTAGGGGTTCCCCACTACCCCTCTAGTCATGAATGGGCACTTACAGGCCACTCATGCAGTGCTATGCGGAGCAAAAACCGATACCGAATTTGTTACTTTTAATCAGTTTTTCTTCATTTAAAAGGTTTTTCCATGACATATGATAGGTTTGGGGTGTTTATCTCAAGGATAGTCATTTTATTTCAGGATCTTCCACAGCTGGTAATGCATCTTTAAGCATACAGTTACATAAAGGAGAAAAAGGGGATAGCATATGATCTGTCAGCACTACTCTGAAGTGTGTTGATCTTCCCAGATTCCCTGATATATTTTGGATTACATTTTGTTTTATTTTTTATGATGTCGCTATTACATAAAAATGTTTTCCATATTTTACATTTGGTAGTAGAAACTTTTTTAATTATATATTCAAATTTGATTAGAAAATCATGCTCCCCCTCCCCTCTCCGATTTCTCCCCCACACTCTCCCTCCCCTCTTCCTCATGCTCCACCTAGGTCCCCCTGGACGTAGGTTGTGGGAAATGACGTAGTATCTCACAGGAGCTTTCCCAGGCTATAAATAGAGTGTGGGTATCCCAATTCAAAAAAGGCTTCAAAATCACATTTCCACCCCAAATACCTTCACAAACCACATATGACGACATCCAGAGAGGGGGGACAGACCTCTACAGATGAGTAAAGTGGTTTGTAATACAACAAATTCTTAGAACATTCGGGACAAAGAAAACCTTCTTTGCCCCATATGGATTTCTACCTCTTTTCCTAGAAATCGCTCTACCCGTATATTATATGGATACTTTGGTTTTAAAGGTCCTCATATGGACTGCATTTAGTTACTTTACTGTTTATTGACCCCCAGAAATATTGGAAACTTTTTTTCAAAAACGAAAATATCAAACTTAAAATCTAGAAATACTAGATTATTAAACTGTTTATTATCATTAGAATCGGCTTGATCTCATCTTTTCAGATATGGTGATATCTCAAAATCAATTTTTTGCAACTTATGACTCATTTTCCTGAAACACATCACATTTTATATTGTATTTTACCATTTCATGCTGTATTATTCATCCTGTATAACTAAAGGTTGGTCGCCAGAGTTCAGAAATAAATAACATTGCAACAAGCTTAAAACCTGTTCCGTGTTTATTGTGCTAAGAGTCCAAGTTCACTACACAACACATATCAATTAAATTCCTTTCACTCTTATTTACCAGCATTTTCTAACAGTTTTATTTAGATGTCAAGACGAATTTCTGTGGATGAAATCTACCATCTTTATGCCAGAATTAATGCCATTTGATCAAATTTCTAGCACATGAATATTAAAGTAAAACATTAACTTTAGTGACAACTGAATAGTTAGAAAATCCTTTAACAGTTAAGTCGTAAGCCTTGTAATCAATGGCATGCTTTATGTCTAAATTGTACATTAATCAGCCCATATACCAGTATTATAAATTGAGGAACATGATGGGAAATATGTAGGGTGAGCAGTAGTAAGGGACGAGTAACTCGGAGCAGCTGCTGTTCAAGATGTTTAATGATGAGTAAAGAAAATGATACAATATTGTATAACAAAATGAACAAGTTTAAACACCGCTATGTACAGTTTTAGTCACATAGAACCACATTAAAGTGGAAATATGGAATAAACATGAATAGAAGAAAGGAATATAACCTTTAAGAATGAGATACTACAAATACTAGCACTAGAGAGATAGGACATGTTTGTCTAATCCTGGCACTGTATACCTTAATGTATGCACGTGCATCTTATCTGTTTACCCCGTCCTGCCGCCTAATTGGTTACAGGCCATGTAAATTAGTGGGTCAGCGGTCTGAGAAAGTAGATCGGCAAGACGTCAACATGTATAACACCCTTATTCATAAATACATGTTTTCAATTGAACTGAAACTTTTATTGCATAATACTTTATTCCTATATACCTATATATACTATAATAGAACAGTATAGCTGGTGAACACGCCTCTAGAGTTCAATAAACTGTAGTTATTGCATGGGTGATGTACAAGCCTCTAGAGTTCAATAAACTGTAGTTATTGCATGGGTGATGTACAAGTCTCTAGAGTTCAATAAACTGTAGTTATTGCATGGCTGATGTACAAGTCTCTAGAGTTCAATAACCTGTAGTTATTGCATGACTGATGTACAAGTCTCTAGAGTTCAATAAACTGTAGTTATTGCATGGGTGATGTACAAGCCTCTAGAGTTCAATAAACTGTAGTTATTGCATGGCTGATGTACAAGTCTCTAGAGTTCAATAAACTGTAGTTATTGCATGGCTGATGTACAAGCCTCTAGAGTTCAATAAACTGTAGTTATTGCATGGCTGATGTACAAGCCTCTAGAGTTCAATAAACTGTAGTTATTGCATGGCTGATGTACAAGTCTCTAGTGTTCAATAAACTGTAGTTATTGCATGGCTGATGTACAAGTCTCTAGAGTTCAATAAACTGTAGTTATTGCATGGGTGATGTACAAGCCTCTAGAGTTCAATAAACTGTAGTTATTGCATGACTGATGTACAAGTCTCTAGAGTTCAATAAACTGTAGTTATTGCATGGCTGATGTACAAGTCTCTAGAGTTCAATAAACTGTAGTTATTGCATGGGTGATGTACAAGTCTCTAGAGTTCAATAAACAGTAGTTATTGCATGGCTGATGTACAAGTCTCTAGAGTTCAATAAACTGTAGTTATTGCATGGCTGATGTACAAGTCTCTAGAGTTCAATAAACTGTAGTTATTGCATGACTGATGTACAAGTCTCTAGAGTTCAATAAACTGTAGTTATTGCATGGCTGATGTACAAGTCTCTAGAGTTCAATAAACTGTAGTTATTGCATGGGTGATGTACAAGTCTCTAGAGTTCAATAACCTGTAGTTATTGCATGACTGATGTACAAGTCTCTAGAGTTCAATAAACTGTAGTTATTGCATGGGTGATGTACAAGCCTCTAGAGTTCAATAAACTGTAGTTATTGCATGGCTGATGTACAAGTCTCTAGAGTTCAATAAACTGTAGTTATTGCATGGCTGATGTACAAGTCTCTAGAGTTCAATAAACTGTAGTTATTGCATGGCTGATGTACAAGTCTCTAGAGTTCAATAAACTGTAGTTATTGCATGGCTGATGTACAAGCCTCTAGAGTTCAATAAACTGTAGTTATTGCATGGCTGATGTACAAGTCTCTAGAGTTCAATAAACTGTAGTTATTGCATGGCTGATGTACAAGTCTCTAGTGTTCAATAAACTGTAGTTATTGCATGGGTGATGTACAAGTCTCTAGAGTTCAATAAACTGTAGTTATTGCATGGGTGATGTACAAGCCTCTAGAGTTCAATAAACTGTAGTTATTGCATGACTGATGTACAAGTCTCTAGAGTTCAATAAACTGTAGTTAGTGCATGGCTGATGTACAAGTCTCTAGAGTTCAATAAACTGTAGTTATTGCATGGCTGATGTACAAGTCTCTAGAGTTCAATAAACTGTAGTTATTGCATGGCTGATGTACAAGCCTCTAGAGTTCAATAAACTGTAGTTATTGCATGGCTGATGTACAAGTCTCTAGAGTTCAATAAACTGTAGTTATTGCATGGCTGATGTACAAGTCTCTAGAGTTCAATAAACTGTAGTTATTGCATGGCTGATGTACAAGTCTCTAGAGTTCAATAAACTGTAGTTATTGCATGGGTGATGTACAAGTCTCTAGAGTTCAATAAACTGTAGTTATTGCATGGGTGATGTACAAGCCTCTAGAGTTCAATAAACTGTAGTTATTGCATGGGTGATGTACAAGTCTCTAGAGTTCAATAAACTGTAGTTATTGCATGACTGATGTACAAGTCTCTAGAGTTCAATAAACTGTAGTTATTGCATGGCTGATGTACAAGTCTCTAGAGTTCAATAAACTGTAGTTATTGCATGACTGATGTACAAGTCTCTAGAGTTCAATAAACTGTAGTTATTGCATGGGTGATGTACAAGTCTCTAGTGTTCAATAAACTGTAGTTATTGCATGGCTGATGTACAAGCATGTGCTGCCCTATAGTCACACCAACGATCCTATAGCTACACAAAGATATACAACTCCCTGGCCTACTGTGTGACGTTCCGCACACAGCGCCCCCTAGAGGAATCCGTGGCACGGTGCTGTGGCTGCCATGGTCCACCCATAGGCCTGGCCTACAGTAGGCGAGTTTCTGCAGCTTCCTATCCCTTTTTAATGCTTATTTTTCGCTTGATTACATTCAAAATTAAGGTATTCCAAGAATAGTACCCTCCCATTCTAAGAAAACTTCATTGGGATTGGGATACCATCTAGAAATAAAGATACACATTTCAGAAGTTGGGTATCTCTGATCGAGTAGGTGATAATAGGGGCTCCACAAAATCACAACAAACTTACACTCCCAGCTTGTCCAAGTCGTTGGCCCTATATTCATAGATATTTTCTTTTCTATGTGTGATGGGAATCAAACTTAAGGAGTTTTATATTGTTATCTAGACAATATTTAACCCCCGAAATGATTAAAATGCACCTATAGGGCCCCACACCTAAAATCCGACCTGATTTGTTCTTGATTTATAATGAGCTTTATGTATGCACTATGTGAATGTTGAATAAAAGTTTCATAATAATAATAATTGTATGTGGCATCGCTGCCATTTGTTCTGCAGAAAGGTCCACATAAATATGGTCACAGCTTTAAAATAACACTCCAACTAGCTTATTCAAATCGGCAAATTCATTGGAAATTTATTAGGCAAGTAATTATAGGTGAGAATACCGAATTTAATTTTTGGTGCCACATGCATATTGACGACCACTGCTCTGTGTTCGCAGAGTCCCCATTGACGGCAATGCTAATGCTAACTCCCTGCCACAGACTCTCCTAGGAGGCGCTAGTGTTGGTGCCTGTTGGCGCCGTCACGCTCCCGCCTATGGCGCGCGGCGGGAGTTGAATATCTTTGTGTAGCTATAGGACCGTTGGTCACACTCAGTACATTAAGGTTTTTCTCTAGCATGTGTTCTCATGTGCATCATCAGGTGTGCAGATTGTGCTGCCCTATAGTCACACACAGTACATTGATAAGGCTTTTCCCCAGTATGTGTTCTCATGTGATCCCTCAGGCCTCCAGCCCGTGCCGCCCTATAGTCACACATAGTGCATTCATAAGGCTTTTCCCCAGTATGTGTTCTCATGTGTAGCCTCAAGGATCGAACCGCTGCTGCCCTATAGTCACACACAGTACATGTATAAGGTTTTTCATCAGTGTGTCTCCTCCTATGCCTTCTCAGGGATCCAGCCCGTGCTGTCTCATAGTCACACTCAGTACATTTATAAGGCTTTTCACCAGTGTGTGTTCTCATGTGTATCTGCAGATCTCCAGCAGTAGCTGCCCTATAGTCACACTCAGTACATTTATGAGGCTTTCCCCCAGTATGCGTTCTCATGTGTCTCTTCAGGTATCGAGAATTTGCGGCCCTGAAGTCACACTCAGTACACCCATATGGCTTTTCTCCAGTGTGTTTCTGCATGTGATTCTTCAGTTTTACAGCCTGTGTTGCCCTATAGTCGCACACAGTACATTTATATGGCTTTTCCCCAGTGTGTGTTCTCATGTGATACTTCAGGGCTCCAGCCTGTGCTGTCCTATAGTCACACTCAGTACATTCATATGGCTTTTCTCCAGTGTGTTTACGCATGTGATACTTCAGCCCTGTAGCCTCTGCTGCCCTAAAGTCACACTCAGTACATTTATAGGGCTTTCCTCTGGCATGAGGCCCTTCTTCAGTGTGTGTTCGCATGTGTTGCTTCAGGGCTCCAGACTGTGCTGTCCTATAGTCACACTCAGTACATTCATAGGGCTTTTCCCCAGTATGTGTACACATATGACGCTTCAGGTTTATAGCCTGCGCTGCCCTGTAGTCACACTTGGTACATTCATAGGGCTTTTCTCCAGTGTGTTTCCTCTGATGTATCTTTAGGTTTGAAGCCTTTGCTGTCCTATAGTCACACTCAGTACATTTATATTTACTATCGGCACTGTGTGTGAGCTTCTCCCCAGTATGTGTTTCCATGTGTATCCTCAGGTCATGAGTAACTGCTGTCCTATAGTCACACTCAGTACATTTATAGGGTTTTTCACCAGTATGTGTTCCCATGTGTTGCCTCAGGGTTCCAGCCCGTGCCGCCCTATAGTCACACTCAGTACATTCATAGGGTTTTTCACCAGTATGGGTTGTCATGTGTAACCTCAGGGCTCCAGCATGTGCTGTCCTATAGTCACACTGGGTACATAAAAAAGGCTTTTCCCCAGAATGTGTTGTCATGTGTATCCTCAGGTCTCCAGCCCATGCTGTCCTATAGTCACACTCAGTACATTTATGAGGCTTTTCCCCAGTATGTGTTCTCATGTGTAACCTCAGGTTTCCAGCCTGTGCTGCCCTATAGTCACACTCAGTACATTTATATGGCTTTTCCCCAGTGTGTGTTCTCATGTGCCTCCTCAGGACTCTAACATCTGCTGCCCTATAGTCACACTGGGTACATTTATATGGTTTTTCTCCAGTGTGTGTTCTCATGTGTAACCTCAGGCCTCCAGCTTGTGCTGTCCTATAGTCACACTCAGTACATTTATATGGTTTTTCTCCAGTGTGTCTCCTCATATGTAGCTTCAGGGTTGCAGCCACTGCTGTCCCATAGTCACACTCTGTGCATTGATAGAGCTTCCCTTCACTATGTTTTCTCATGTGTTGCCTCAGGGTTCTACCCTGTGCTGTCCTATAGCCACACTCATCACATAAATATAGCTTCTCACTTGTATGTACGCCCATGTGATTCCTCAGGGTTCCAGCCTCTGCTGCCCTATAGTCACACTCAGTACATTTAAAAGGTTTTTCCCCAGTATGCCTTGTCATGTGCCTCCTCAGTCCGCTAGCATGTGCTGTCCTATAGTCACACTCAGTACATTTATATGGCTTTTCCCCAGTATGTATTTTCATGTGCCTCTTCAGCTGTCCCACTCTTGGTGACACATAGTCACACTCAGTACATTTCTGAGGGCTTTTCTGGGTATGTGTTCTCATGTGTTTCTTTATCTTACTAGTCTGTGCTGCCCTATAGTCACACTCAGTATATTTACATTTCCTATCAGCACTGTGTGTAAGCAAATGTTTCTCTAAACAATGTGTCTGTTTGAACCCTTTAACACACTTCCTACACTTGTGTAGTTTCTTAACTGTATGAGTCACACTGTGATGCACCATGCCTTCTGACATCAGTATAGTTTCCGTCAGTAGTTTCTCCCCTGTATGAGTCACGCTGTGATGCACCATGCATTCTGACATCAGTAGAGAAGGTGCACTAGTCACACTTGTAGCATTTGCTGCCTGTCCTGTCTCCCCTGCATTAATCACACTGTGATGCACCATGCCTTCTGACATCAGTAGAGAAGGTGCACTAGTCACACTTGTAGCATTTGCTGCCTGTCCTGTCTCTTCTGTATGAGTCACACTGTGATGCATCATGCCTTCTGACATCAGTAGAGAAGGTACACAAGTCACACTTGTAGCATTTGCTGCCTGTCCTGTCTCTCCTGTATGAGTCACACTGTGATGCATCATACCTTCTGACATCAGTAGAGAAGGTACACAAGTCACACTTGTAGCATTTGCTGCCTGTCCTGTCTCCCCTGTATGAGTGTCACTGTGATGTATCATACCTTGTGACATCAGTAGAGAAGGTACACAAGTCACACTTGTAGCATTTGCTGCCTGTCCTGTCTCTTCTGTATGAGTCACACTGTGATGCTCCATACCTTGTGACATCAGTAGAGAAGGTACACAAGTCACAATTGTAGCATTTGCTGCCTGTCCTGTCTCTTCTGTATGAGTGACACTGTGATGCATCATATCTTCTGACATCAATAGAGAAGGTGCACTAGTCACACTTGTAGCATTTGCTGCCTGTTCTGTATGGGTCTCACTGTGATGCATCATGCCTTCTGACATCTCTAGAGAAGGTGCACTAGTCACACTTGTAGCATTTGCTGCCTGTCCTGTCTCCCCTGTATGAGTCACACTGTGATGCACCATGCCTTCTGACATCAGTAGAGAAGGTGCACTAGTCACACTTGTAGCATTTGCTGCCTGTCCTGTCTCCCCTGTATGAGTCACACTGTGATGCATCATATCTTCTGACATCAGTAGAGAAGGTGCACTAGTCACACTTGTAGCATTTGCTGCCTGTCCTGTCTCTCCTGTATGAGTCACACTGTGATGCATCATATCTTCTGACATCAGTAGAGAAGGTGCACTAGTCACACTTGTAGCATTTGCTGCCTGTCCTGTCTCTCCTGTATGAGTCACACTGTGATGCATCTTGCCCTCTGACATCAGTAGAGAAGGTACACTAGTCACACTTGTAGCATTTGCTGCCTGTGCTGTCTCCCCTGTATGAGTCACACTGTGATGCATCATGCCTTCTGACATCAGTAGAGAAGGTGCACTAGTCACACTTGTAGCATTTGCTGCCTGTCCTGTCTCTCCTGTATGAGTCACACTTGTAGCATTTGCTGCCTGTTCTGTCTCTATGATAACATCTAATTATGAATGCACCAGTTCCACGTCCAGTTCTGCAAATATCAAAAATATTCTAACAACAGTGAAGATCAGTCACATTTGTCACAATAAACATCAGTACTTGACGAAACTAAACATTGTACCACCAAACATTGATAAAGATTCTAATTGGGAGATTGACCCATGTCTCACATGCCAGTGGAAATAATAATATATGGCTTGGTCTAGCTTGGCCATACCCTGAGTTGTCGCTACTTACTAGTTACAAACACATGGTCCAATGTATAGGTCAAGACTGATATTAACAAGGGGGTGAGGGTGAGCAGTGTAGATAATAGAGATGAGGATATATATATATATATATATATATATATATATATAACTGCTTTTATTTCCTCCATGAACAGTTACAATAGACAGGAAAAAGGATAATAAACTATCTGTGCCCTCACAGTTCTCCCAAGAAACCCAAAGTTACTTTTACTTTTATTGATAAAAAAACTACTAACTACTATGTCCCCATAACGCTAAGATTGGTCTACCTTGGTACATTGTTTTCTACTAGAATATAACAATAATTAAATACAATATCAGCACCTCTTAATGTTCTTTCGGTTTACCATCTACATATTCGGTATGAGATACAAAATGTCTGTTCAGTTATTTCAGTTTACAAGGCGATTGATTTAAGATTATCGTTAAGTCACCGCTGCCTGTGCTTTCGGCACTGCATTCGCCTCAAAACTAGATGTAGATTGGAAGAATGCCAGAGAGAGAAGGAAAGAATTGAAAGCCCTAATAACTGAAAAGAAAAAGATTGAGATATTCCTGGATATAAAGGAAGTAGAGCTGGCAAAAATTGTAAACAGCCTTGATGCTAACAAGAGTTCTGGTTTTCCGGAAACGGACACACGTATCATGAAATTATCCCTTCTGTCGTATATGAACTTCTTTACTGGCTTGTTAAACCTGATCATTTCCTCTGGAAGAATACCGCTGGCCTTGAAAACTGCACCGATTGTTTTAATTCCAAAGCAAGGTAATCTTCTTGACATAAACAACACCAGAGCAATAACACTGGTTCCAGTCGTGAGTAAGGTCCTTGAAAGGCTAATATATGTACGTTTGTGTAATGTCCGATCGACAGCCTTAAGCGACTATGGGAACTTAATCTATCTAATCAAGAACAACGACAACGACAGGATCTAATGGACCTCGCCAGCACTCAACGTTTATATTCTTCTATCCACACCCGGGTTGCCAAATATCACAGCTTGTGACGACAACAACCGACATACATAAAGGAAGCAGTACATGACAATGACATGTAAATACAAAAGGGTGTATAATATGTAAGTGTGAGACATACATAAGATAAGTACAACATACAGCAATAAAAAGTTTGAAAATACAGATACATTACACAGCACGACCTCTGTTGGTGACTAAAACCATAACCACGACCCGCGCGGCCAGCACCAATACACATCTTACAAAACCAAGGGTCTCCAAGCGACACCCGCTTGAGACGCGCGCGGGCGCGGCTCTGGTTCAGCAAAGCTAATCCATAGCCGCGCACCACAATGCCCCTCCCCCTTTTTTGAAAGGAGGGCACAACCGCTTTAGGCTTTCATCAAGAAAAGACTAAACCATAAGGTTAATACACAAGTAAGAAGGTAAAATAAGTAAGAATCAACAATACATCCGCCATCAAACATTATAAAAATCACAGAATAAATATAAAAAACATAGGAATCCATACCGGGTTTGCAGGAATCACACGAACAATGGAGAGAACAAACACACAAATACATTGAAGTCTGTTGATCAAGTAACTCTGTCCATTTTGAAACGTTTAGTCCGTGTATAAAGAATCCGAGTGTCCTGGTTATTTTAGAAACACACACAAATGTCCGGTAACATCCTAATTCTGGAAACTGTCCGTTTGAGGCACACATATAGTAGGTCGATGTATAGCTGTGGTAAAAATTGTTCGTATCCGATATAGCTGTATCCTGAGAGTTGAGTTGGCCAGCGCTAGAGACTATCAAGGGACACCTATCCATTATCGCTCATCTCATCTCGTCACCGCTGGGCTCATCACAGCTGGGCTAACCACTGCTGCATCCGGCTCGACTCCATTCCATGTTCATATCCAAAGTCTAAACAATTACTAACCAAAAAGACCAACGTCATACAAAGACTACAGACGCATCAAACTAGATCGTATCGTAAGTGCCTCTAACATCACTTTCTTCATCTTTTAACAGTTCCTCCTCGTCAATGTCCATATTTTTATCTTCCTCAGTCAAGCTCCTCTCGCCAGAAACATGAGATGAACCAGACACATCCAATCCATCTTCCTGCGCTGAACGGTCTGGGTCCGACTGAGGAACATAAACAGAAGTATCGAAAGCCGCTGGCTGCTCCTCGCCGACAGAGGTATTCATCAGTCTATTGAACAACCCGCTCATCTTTCTCACGGGAGAAGAGAAGAGCGGAGGCACCATCGACAGAGACACAGCGCTACCACCAGGCACCGGTGTAAGACCTACAAAACCTGGAGGAGCGATAGGAGCATTACCCGCAGCTCGACCAAGCACTCCGGGAGAGCCCTGTGCCGCAGCTGGGTTTTCCCCCAACAAGGCCGAAGCTCGTCGCTGAGCCTCAGACTCTCTGCTTGTTGACAGTGGCGTAAACCCTGTCATCGCATATGGACTGTACATAGGCAGAGGCCCCGCTCGACTGGACTGCTGCTGCTGCAAAGCTTGCTGCTGCAACTTCAGTGAACGCTGCAACTGCCGCTGTTGCTCCAAGGACTGTTGCAACTGTTGTTGCTCCTGCAACTGTTGCTCCTGCAACTGTTGCTGCTGCAACTGTTGTTGCTGCAACAATTGTTGTTGTTCCAATTGCTCATCTAACTGCTGCTGGTGTAACTGCTGAGCGGGCAACTGGGACAGAGTCTGTAACATCATAGGGTTGAACCGTATTTGTACATTAGGATTCATTACTGAATCCCAATTATCAAAGCCAGGAGTTGGCTGTACACACTCCTTTACCACTACCGCTTTAAGTGGAGTAGCTTCCTTGACTGCAGCAGCTGCTGGCGCAGTTGAAATAATCTGCGGCAACGTCCGCGGCAACTGCTGCTGTGGCAACTGCTGTTGCGGCAACTGCTGTTGCAACTGCTGTTGCGGCAACTTCTTAGGGGACGACTGAACCAAAGCCACAATAACCTCCTCCTTCATAGGTTCTTCCTGTACAGCCTGAGTGGTCACGGCTTGCGACCTCACAAGAGAAGCAGTATGCTGTTGGAGCAGATCAGACATTATCTTCGCCAAGTCTGATTTCCGCACAACATCAGACTCAACGTCCTCCTTCACTTTCTCAGTTTTCTTTCGTTTCTTCTCAGGCTCTCCGTCACCGCTTTCATAAGCGGTCAAGCGACACCTTAGATCAAGGATTGTCTCCCTTGATATCTTATCCTCCCTCTTATAGTAATCCAGCTGCCTGGTAAGATCCTCAATGCGGGCACGCATAGCGGGGATCTCTGCAGCCGCGGCTCTGATTTCCACAATGTCAGCCACAGGTGCCAAAGCAGTTATCACAGCCAACCTAACCGCTTCTACCGAAATATTAACGGCCTGACTAATAGAATCGGAGACATTTTTCAAGCTCCTATCTACATCCATGGCAGCTGTCGCTAAATTCTCGTCTGTTGGCAGATAAGGCAAAACAGGCACAGGAACATTGTCCATCACCCCCGCTCCATCCAACATACACCGATCAGTGGCTATTTCACCAGGGGCTCCGGCAGCAGCAGCTGGCTGATTTAGCGCCGCTACTGTAGAATTGTCCTTCGGCCGTGCACCAGTCAAGACAGCCGCAATGGTAGCTTGAGAGGGTCCAGGCTTTGACCAAGCATTTCTAGAAGGAGCAGGGGCATCGATTACTTTCCTAGCAGAAGCCCTCCTTGCTTCAGAGGCACTGGCTCTCATCTCCAGTTGCGCGCGATGTCGACCAATGGTCATCACACGATCCAAGTCATATCTCCCCATCCGCGCAAAACGTACACAACCTAAGTTTGCAGTCTCCTGCTCCAAGACTCTAAAACTCCCTGCCATATCCTTTGCCCACTCTAGTCCATTCCTATGGCCAGTGTTGCGGTTGACCAAATGGCGCACAAGATCAGAACGCCTGTCCAATCTCACACTGCAGGAGTGAGCGTGTGGACACGTGTAAAGTTGCACCGCCGGGCAATGCTCCTCACACAAGTGGCGATAGAATCTCTCCCGGGTGCGGTAGACCTTAATCCCATTAGGATTAATTTCTTTACCCAGGTATCTACACCAAGTAAATGGGCACCTATAGCCAGGTTTCCACAGCAAAGGGGCACCATTCAACTTGTCCATAATCAGATCTATAATTTCTTGATGGCCATCTGCTTTCCCGGTACGGGACTTGAGGTAGTGGAACTTATCCTCATACCGGGGCATTATTGGAGGATTTTTCCAATAACTACCCAGAACCTCATCCTCATCATCCGATTCAGGGTTCACAAGAACTCCATCACCCTGCTTCGGAACAATGTTCGCCATGTTAGTAGGGCTTAACTCCACCTCCAACTTATCCTTCAACCGCCAGCGCGCCTGGTGGCGAACTGGGTTCGCACTATCTGAAGTCTTCTTGGGGGTGTTTTTCCAAGCCGGCTTAGCCAAAGCCCGTCTCACATCCTCCACAGAGTTAAGTCCAGGGCCGCCTGAATGGGAAGCGCGTGACTGGTCACTATACTCAGTAGAAGAGCCGCGAGAGCTAGTACTCCCGTCCCTACTGCCACTCTCCTTGACCATAGTCTTGCTCTTCTCCCGCCCTCTCTTAACTTCCTGCTTTGGTTTTCCCTTGGGGGAATTAAATTCTTTTTTCGACCTTGTCTTACCGCCATCAGGTTTTGCTTCGTCACCTTGTTTTGCTGACTTGGCATTGCCCGACGCAGACGCAGTCTTGGCCTTTCCAACATCCAAACTCTCATCCTTCTTTACAGTCTGTTTGTCTGATTTCTCAGACTCAGGGGCAACTACTGGTTCAGGACCAGTTTTCTTCGAAGTCTTCCTCTTAGGCCTGGAAGCAGCAGCGCCTTTGGAAGGCAACTGCTCTTCCCCCTGACTCTCGTCCGACTCCACGGTCTTGGCAGACTTGACAGGCTTAGACTTCCTTCGCCTAGTCTTTTGAAGCTGCCATTCTGCTGCATCTTGACGATCTTGCGCCTTCTGTAGCTCCATCCTCTTTTTCTCAACTCTCTCATAATCAGCCTCAATCTCTGCGGTCATCTCCTGATACCAGTCTTCCTTCAGGGAATGTTCCTCAGTGCGGGTCTCAGCGCGGGTCTCAGAAGTCACAGCCGCCGCATCCGCGGCTGTGGACTCCTGTTCACCACCTGTACAAGGTCTATCTTCGGGTACCTTCTCCACGCCAGCCGTTGACGAGTCAACTTCCATGGCCGTCGCCTCCTCCCTATCAGACATCCTGACTTGATCACTCAAACCAGAGTATCCAAGCCAGGTTACAAGTTCTCTTGAAACACCTAGTCAACCAACCGAACAACAATCTGGGAATACAATGCTTTATCGGGGGGATAAACCAAGCAATCTAGATCACATACAACTGGCAGTGAAAACACGTCTGGCGTGTCCACTAACCGAGCGTACTCTGCAGACCCACGCTCTCGCCAGCTCCCGTGACCTAGTCCCGCGACGCCCCATCCAATCAGAGGTCTTTCTTCCGTCTAAATATAGCATCGCCACCCTGTCGCCGAGTGGTACACACTAGAGTGCACGTGCCACGAGTAGTGTTGTCCCTGCCTGCCCCGTTACCTAGCAGGCATACACACACACCATCCAGGCACCTGGGCTCCCGAGCAGAACCCAATACACTACCAATAATAGCATAAAATATCATCAGAAAACACAACTAAGCAGTTTCTCCCTACTTTCCGTGGGGTGTATTGCTTCGGCCCAGTCACATATCCCAGTAGGTGTAAGGACAATGAGAGGCTACATGCCCTACCAGTCAGTCAATTTTCCAAGTCAATTTCAATGCCAAAACCATGTATAGTAAGCTTGAAACTGTTGTTATTATTTCACACAAAAATCACACCAGAGAGGAATAAATCCCCTCACCATGTT
The DNA here is from genome assembly GCA_942159475.1 of Sthenelais limicola. Taxonomy (NCBI): domain Eukaryota; kingdom Metazoa; phylum Annelida; class Polychaeta; order Phyllodocida; family Sigalionidae; genus Sthenelais; species Sthenelais limicola. The sequence continues at coordinate 9,081,737 of OW804099.1, read as the reverse complement.
TGATGTGAGATATCATTCTACCAGTACTTCTCGTTGTGTCATTTTTTGTTTTCCTCCGCACCTCATACAACTGATTCACTCACTCGTAGCCAAGTCGATCAGGGGCTTGCCTATGACGCTTAGGCCTTTCTTCCAAATACCCTGATCTTAACAGATTACCCATAGTCTTAGCTAATGGTGAGCCCTCTTCCTCTTCCTCATCACCTGAATCACTAGAACTCTCAGATTCCACAGCCGCTTCGCCCTCACCCACTCCCGCGGCCACACCCGACGGTGGGTCTGCCACAGGAGATGGTTTTTTAGGTGGGCGGCCGCGCTTCTTCACGTGTCTCACAATCTTATCTGCAGGAAGCACTGTCGGAGCGTGCCGGCCGGGTATGACACGTCCCTGAGGATTAATCCTCAAGTAGTCTTTCCCCGCTACCTGCTGCTTTTGATACTCAGGAGCTCTATGCAAGTTTACCGCCTGGACGGGAGTACCGTCTGCATCAAAAGCCAATTTGAGTAAATCTCCATTCCATCTGAGAATCCCTTCTTCGGTTCTGAGTTCATAGGTAGAGCCTTGCACGCGCCTTACAACTTCAAAAGGACCATCCCATTTGGGACCATATTTCTTTTGAGCCATGGGCGTCGCATATCTCCAAACTACATCTCCAGTTCTAAACACTTTTGGCCGGGCCCGCCTATCGAAATACCTTTTCTGGTATACAGCCGAATGCCCCAGGCGTTCTCTGACAAACTTATGCCCTCTTAACAACAAGGACCTGATCTCCTCCACAAACACACTGCGGCAGGGAAAATCAACATCTCCTGTCAGAGTACCATAAATAATGTCAGCTGGAACGGTTAATTCGGTGCCAAATACTACCAGATTAGGAGTACACATAGTGCTTTTATGCACAGCGCCCCTATATGCGTGCGCAATACAAGGCACCAACAAATCCCAATTCAGATCTTCAAACTGTGTCATGCAGGAGAGCTGCTCTACAAGGACTCGATTCCAACGCTCTACCTGTCCATTTGCCTGAGGTCTATAGGGTAGAGACATCAATTGCTCGATATCCAACAGAAGCAACAATTCCTTCAACAGTGCTGAACGAAATTCAGGCGCCCCATCTGTCTGGAGAGAGACTGGTGGACCATATCTCAATATCCATTCAGTAAACAAAGCCATCGCACAGGTAGCGGCTGTGTGATCAGGAAGCGGATAAGCTTCAGCCCACTTAGAAAAATAGTCTGTGACAACCATCACACAGCTATTTCCTCTAGGGGTTCTCCTAAATGGACCAATAATATCCAAAGCAATGCGGCTCCAGCGCACACCATGGATTTCTTTCTTCAACGGGGTTATACCTTTACCACCTCTGCTCTTACAAGAAGCGCAAACTTCACAGCCGCGCACCCAGTCGGCGATATCTCTCTTCATACGGGGCCAAACAAACTTTTGTCTCGCCGCCTGATAAGTTTTAAACTCGCCAAAGTGAGCTGCAAGCTTACTCCCATGCAAAGTACGGAATAACTCTCTTCTCAGAGACAAAGGTACCAATACGCGTGTATATACAACTCCGTTGTCGCTTTCCCAATCTAAGCAAAGCAATTCTTTATCCACCTTTAGAAATTCTATTCTATTCATATAGTAACAGAACTCTCCCCCCTCAGCCAACAAAGCTTTATTGTCTGGCTTCGGAGTCAAACCCTGTACTATAGACTTAATCCTTGACAAAACATCATCTTCCTCCTGCGCTACCTTCAATCTATCACCCGCCAATGACGAGAAGATATGATAATTGACAGTCATTGTGGCTACCACTGCATCATGCGCGCCACAGTCTAAGCAATCGTCGCGAGGACATCTTCTTACTGGCAGTCTTGAAAGCGCATCCGCATTTATGTGTTTGCGGCCTGGCCGATGAACAATTTGATCCTCACGCAACCCATAATGCTGCAAGGAGGTTAACCATCTTGCAAGCATACCCGACGGATCACGGAAATTCATCAGCCACCGAAGTGAAGCGTGGTCAGTTCTCAGTTTAAAATCATGCTGGCCAATGATATAGTGTTGAAACTTAGATAAATAAGTTAAAACAGCTAACAGTTCTCTTTTCGTGGCACAATAATTCTGCTGTGCTTTGGACAATGAATTACTGGCGTAACTCAAAACCACTTCCCTAGAATTCTGAATCTGAGATAGGACGCCAGACATTCCATACCCACTAGCGTCCGTATCCAAGATGATAGTTCCCGTCGGCTGTGGGTAACCTAGCACAGGCGGTGATGTTAACAAGTCTTTCAAATCCGAAAAAGCCTTATGACAGTTCTCATCGAACGTCACCCGCCGATTATTTTTCAATTCTGCTCCGGACACCAATGCTTGAATAGGAGCCGCAACTTCAGAAAAGTTAGGCATGAATTCTCTGTAATAAGAGGCAAACCCCAGAAACTGTCGGACTTGCTTAATAGTAGTCGGCACTGGCCACGAATGAACCTTCTCCAACTTACCCGGATCAGCGCGAACCCCCTTCTGAGAGACTATTCTACCCAGATACTTAACATTAAGTTTGAAGAATTCGCATTTCTTTGGTTTCAATTTCAAGCCATAATCAGCTAGTCGTTGCAAGACTTTTTCCGCATTAGACAATGCTTCATCAAAGCTGGAGCCAAAGATGATTACATCATCCAAATATACTAAACAGCATTTCCATCTTAAACCAGCCAACATTTGTTCCATCATTCGTTCAAATGTGGCCGGCGCATTACATAGACCAAAGCTCATCACCTTGAATTGGAACAGCCCCATAGTCGAGACGAAAGCAGTTTTTTCTTTACTTGCTTCATCCATGGCAATTTGCCAATAGCCGCTCTCCAAATCCAATGTAATGAACCATAGGTTACCACCCAATGCTTCAATACTTTCATCTATTCTTGGTAGCGGGAAAGAATCTTTCTTAGTCACCGCATTCACTGGACGATAGTCGACACAAAAATGGTCAGTACCGTCACTCTTTTTCACAATCACCACTGCAGATCCCCATGGGCTATTACTAGGTTCTATAACACCTTTATCAAGCATATCCTGAATTTGCTTTTCAGCAGCCTCACGACGTGCTCGAGGCAGGCGCCTATACACACTTTTAATCGGTACAGCATCCCCTGTATCGACCACATGACGCACTTTATTAGTGTGTCCCAGCGTTTCACCTGGCAACCTGAAGCAATGCTTATATTGTGTCAACAGGTGTCTAAGTCTGACTATATCTTCCGTCTTAGACAAATCAGACCCTTTCACCAACTTTTCCAGTGGACATTCTGCAGCCGGAGGCATTGGAACCTCAGGCTCCAGTAATTCCACATCAACAATAGGGGAGTCACCATTCATGAGATCCCCCCCCCTTGCAGTCTGAAGTTCCATCAGTACAGGAGAGCTGGTAGGATTGTATACAGACAGCGTGCAATTATATCGGTCGCCAGCAACCAATAAACTCCCTGCAACATAGCATCCCAACCCTGTTCCATCTGGTTCAAAAAGCATGTCTTCATTGGGGGACATTGGACCAAAGCCGCTGCAAATGGCAGAAAAAGCATCTATAAAAACACTCTCACAGCCGCTCCGCGTCACTGGTCCACTTTGCAATGCCCGACACATGATCGACTGTTCACCTGCCTCGAGGGTGAATAAACCAGACCAATCAGAGTTACATTTATGGAGATAGATAAAATCCATCCCTATGATTCCAGCCTCCGCACCAACCAAACCACTTACCACCAGGCAATTGAGGGCATACCACGCGCCTCTCAACCCCAGCGCCAGACGCACACACCCATGTGTCTTTAGATCATGTCCAGTTCCTGCATAGCACGTCACCCCACATGGCATGAGAGAAGGCCTGACTGAGAGTTCATCATACACGCGCTTCTTTATTAGCGTGCATTGGGCTCCCCAGTCAATCAAGAATTGTCCAGTTACATTCACCAAAGTCACATCCGCATACATGCGCTCAGCCACAAGCGGGCGATTGCGGTCTGAGACACAAATCTCAAAATCGCACAAGTCACACACCATAACCTTACTCACCACCCTAGCATCTTCTCCCCATGATACTTTTAGAATCTGCCCGGGTGAGCATACATACTCAGGATTTCCCTCATTCACCACCATCACTGAGCATGTGGCGCGCCCAATTGCGCCACTGCCGCTGCTCTCGTGCACTTCACCTCCAAGATCACCTTCTCCACGGGCGTCCCCAGGCTGATCTAGGGGCACAAGAACATCGGATCCAATTGGTTTACAAGTCCGATTTATCGACAATGCGGTGTGTATGCTGTTTGTCGCGATCTCCTGTTCACCGCCTAAGAAGATCCGACCTTGTTTAACAGCAGAGCCAACTGTTCTTTAATTGCCGCAGCCTGAGCTGTAAAGTCATCAAAAGACTTAACATGTGTTTTTTGTTTAGCACAATCTGCCCACATGTGTCCTTCCTGCTGACAATAGTAGCATTTTCGAGGCATACCAGGTCTTCTCCTATAATTTCCTTCAGAAGAAACCTTTCTACCCCCCTCACCCGACTCGGGCGGTGGTGGTGGTGGTAAAGCCTCTAGTTGCGGTTTTGGCCTTTTCTGCCACGCCCGAAAAGCTTGAAACTCTGCCATTTCGTTATCATCCCACTCCCGTTCTGATTTGGTCACAGTAGTTACCGTTGACACACCCGCCCCGCTTTTAATCGAGTGTAAATGCGAAGACGTGTGTGAAACTCCACTGGTACCAAATACATCCCTATATCTAGTAGCGGCTGCCGCAGCCGAAACTATATCGGTCGGCTCCTGCATCGCAACATATTGCGACATGCCTTTATCCACCAGTCCATCAAGAAATGTTTTTACCGCCATTTCATGCAACGTGCCATCCCAATCACCGAAAGCATGTACTGCCTTCAAACTTAAGTTCTGGCTGAAAGCAGCCGGACTCTGCCCAGGATCTTGCCTACATTCGAAAAATTCCCGCTTCCGCGTCTTATCAGACTTTTCAGCCTGATAGTCATATTCGAGCATCTGTAGCAGCTGATCGACTGAAAAATCATCCGGCTCCAGCATCATAGCTTGCGGCAGCTGTTTACCTACTCCGGTTAGCAGTTGTATTTTATAAGTCTCGTCATCCCAGTTATTTGAACGTGCTATCATTACTGTGCGTCTTTGATAGTCACGCCAATCCTCTCGACCATCCCATTCAGGGAAGTTCACAGTTCTAGGGTTGCGCATTGGCTTAGTTGGTTTAAACTTAGGCATGCCAAATGCAGGTCCCTTGCCTTCAGGCAAGTAACCCGCGGCTGGATCTATTGACCGCCTAACTCCACTCATATTGGCCGGCAATGATCGCCTAACCGCGCCCATAATCCCATAACCGACTGGACTAGGACTAGAAGGGCGCAAACCACGCGCAGCTTCTAAAGCACTCCTCCTGTCACCTTTAAACGCCCGCCCGCCAGTTGGTGCGTCCGGCATGACTGACGTATAATGTGGTGGAAATGGTGCTACATTATCTGGACTTCCTCTCTTTTGATCAAAGTCAGGTAAATCATTCATGATTCGGGTGTATGATTCATTAGTTATACCACCCGGATTTTCATGAATAGGAGTGCTAACCTTTTCCACTTCGTCAGCAAAAGCAATACCCCTAGGTCTGTGCTGTGGGACTTAAAAGTCAAAGCGGCTATTCAATTCTTCCAAATTCATTCTCATACGCTCATTATTCTTACGTTCCCAAGCGCGCTTAGCCTCTAGTGAAGTCAATTTCTCACTTTGATCTTTCACTACAGATCTTAAACGAGCTTCTTCCTTCTTAGCCAAAGTCAACTCCGATTCAGTATAAGCCGCTTTCTCCAGGGCCTCCTTCCCCTTCCTTGCAGACTCCAATACTGAATCATTCATCAAATTCAAAGTACTCATTTGCGTAGAGATGAGTTTATCCATTCTATCATAGGTCATGCGCCTATTCCTAGTACGGTCCTGAGTCCATTCGGATTGTAACTGACCAATATCCGCATGAATCACTGGAGTCATGGGAGGCAGTTTACCATGCAAAAACTCATCCTCGTCCGAGCCAATATCTACAATCTCTGGTGCCTTCTTCAAAGCACTACGAGGAAGCTTTGACAACTTCCTCCTCATGGTCACTTTCAAGTCGGGCGGTTGTACATGTTCATCGCCGCTACTCGAATTAGCTTCTATGCTCGCTTTCACCCGCACATTAGCATTAACATGAGGTTCAAGCGAGCGATTCAAATTCAGTTTAGACTGGGCCAACTGATTTTCCAAGTCCTGAATAGTCTGATTCGTTTGCTGCAGAAATTCATCCACAGCCATCAGGTCATCCGGTGCTCCAGTGGAGAGCCGGACATCTCTCCCCTTGTCACCCATCGGCACTCCTCGTTAGAGGCTACCGACAGCTGACACAGGTCTCACCCGCTAGCGAGCAAAAATCCAAAATGGTCACGGCACCAAATTGTAATGTCCGATCGACAGCCTTCAGCGACTATGGGAACTTAATCTATCTAATCAAGAACAACGACAACGACAGGATCTAATGGACCTCGCCAGCACTCAACGTTTATATTCTTCTATCCACACCCGGGTTGCCAAATATCACAGCTTGTGACGACAACAACCGACATTCATAAAGGAAGCAGTACATGACAATGACATGTAAATACAAAAGGGTGTATAATATGTAAGTGTGAGACATACATAAGATAAGTACAACATACAGCAATAAAAAGTTTGAAAATACAGATACATTACACAGCACGACCTCTGTTGGTGACTAAAACCATAACCATGACCCGCGCGGCCAGCACCAATACACATCTTACAAAACCAAGGGTCTCCAAGCGACACCCGCTTGAGACGCGCGCGGGCGCGGCTCTGGTTCAGCAAAGCTAATCCATAGCCGCGCACCACATTTGTATGATTTTTTGGAAGAATCGGGTTTCTTTTTTCAAGGGCAATATGGATTCAGAAAGAACCGATCGACGAATGACGCAGTGTTTGATGCGTTGGAGATAATCTTTGAGGGGGTCGATAACTGTAAAACAGTGATCGCTATTTACTTTGATATCTCCAAAGCGTTTAACTCAGTGAACCATGAACTCCTATTGATCAAACTGAAAAGAATGGGGCTGGGTGACACTTTGCTGAAGTTGATAGAGAATTTTCTGGCCGATCGGGGTCAGTCTGTCAGTTGTGAGGAGGGCAGAACAGCGAGGGCCCCCGTCAACAGTGGGGTCCCCCAGGGCTCCCTGTTGGGGCCCTTGCTGTTCGGCATATACATAAATGACATGGCTGACCGTGATTTCCCTGGAAATCTAATTTTGTACGCGGATGACTCTGTAGTTCTGCTGGAGACCCGATGTGCATTAAAAAATCTGCCACTGCATGCAGAAGTGCATCTGACCAGTCACAAAAGTGCAATCTGCTCAAAAAAGCAGTTTTGCACCTGGTTTTGAACCTGATGAAACGTGCATCATTTGATGGACTTCAAAATGCATATCAAAGTTAAGTATCTAAATCGGGTGTATATATATATATGCTCTAGCTGCCTGCAGTTGAAATATTATATCTAGTGATGGTCATGTAAATATTTGTAATGTTGATTAATATTTGGGCTTTTACTGCATATCCCATATGTGATGTGTCACAGGAAAATGAGTAACAAGTCGGAAACCCATATTTTTCAAAGGGGTCTATTAACAAGATTTCTAGGTTGGAATCTATTCATTTTTATGGTGTAGTAGTATATATCTGCCACACTTGGTTGCCACACAAACTATAATAAATAAAATAATGATAAATAAATTAAACCTGTACCCAAATGTCCTGTTTATTCATAATAAACTTTTAGTTATGACTCATATTTGGTCAGTAACTCCCTCTCTCTCTCTCTGCCTCAAATACATTCTCTCCTGTTCCACATATGTATCAGATATAAATGATAATTTCTGCACAAACACACCAGGACTACACATGATAGCAATGAGTGCCTTACTGAGTGCATCATAACTGTGTCTTTTATACCTAGTGCATCATTGGAAGCATGAGAACCGCATTTATAAATCGGGTCCATTGAGCATTATTGTATTTATTTAAGAATCTCGGATATTCATCTTTATAACCAGAACAATCTTAACAATTATATCACAAATAATAATTCAAACGAAATCCATGCCCACAAGTGTCATAAATTTATACAACACAATGAAGTCACAACACACCACAATACCTGACACTGCACACTCACCTGCATGGCATTCACACTCACTGTCCCGCATATCTCACACTCCATTCTCTGACACTCATACTCACTCTCTGACACCAAGTAAAAGAAACCCCTATAGACAAAGCTAAACGATGTAATCCTACCTCCATATTACCCCCCAAAATACTTCTCACACTGATTTCATTCCTCCTTTTATAATTCCCACCCTGTTTATCATATGAAATCAAATGACTAGACTTACTATATATATAGCTCACATTGATCTATATATTATATCAGGGACTTTCAGTAAAGAAATATTTCTTTCTGAATCCATTCAAACTAATATAAATATTATATATTTATTATTATTATAATACTTTTATTCAAAGAAAGATTATACAGTTACATCGGTAAGGAGTTAGATTCGAAAGAGTTATACCCTCTGCCCACTCGCAGTTTTTCCTGATTGACCATAGAATTGTCACTCCAGTATTAAATCAATACAGTCAATTGATAAAAATACATAAAATTAATAATGCAGTTACAATATACCAATACATTTGTCAATAGATGTCTCAATTTCAATATCTACACAATAAAAGATGTATCAATCTCTACTCAATGATATGAACCTTTGTTTGTAGTTAGGTACACCATTACATTCTTCGAATCGGTTCTTCAAAAATCTACACAATATTTAAATCCTTAGTGGGATATTAGGAAGAAAATTTGTTTTTAATCTATACAATAATAATTTCTTTAATGTAACATTACTGAGAAGATTTGTCTTAAAATAACTGAGAACATTTGTCTTATAACCATTTGTTATCATAGTAGTCTAATGTCTTTTTTTCAACCTTATGTTAAATTTTTTAATATCGTGCTATCAGAGTATTACATCGTTTACTAATTACCTTGGTTATGATACCTAAAGTTTATTCATATGAACTTTTTTATATCTTGCTTTTTTGATGACCATACAATATGTGCCGGTCTTCAGTGTCAATAATACTAGTGACATTTCACTTTCAATGACAATTATCTCAATAAGATTATTCGTACTGGACAATAAACTGCAAATCAAGGATCAAGAAACAGAGCAATACATTTTAAATCAATCCCCTTCTTCTCCCCCCTATCTATATTCTCAATCACTGATATTCCAATACAGTGCCCAAGAATATAAGTTGCAACCTTCTATATAATCGATATATCGATCTTCTTTTATTCCTGGTTTTACATTCCAGTTTACAGTAGTTATCCTCCCTTTATGCATTTTTTTATTTCCCAAAGATGACATTTTCAAGTAACAATTCTTGATGAGACAGTATCTGGGGACCTTAAGTAGGTATCGTATTCGCTATCGTATCTATGTTTCAGATATCCTCTAAATTCTTTTCTAGAAGGGATGTTTTGAATATCATCCTCTAAATTATTCCATAAATTTGGCAGTGTATACAGATATGATTTTCTAAATATTTCGTTTTGTGGGTGCGGAACAACAAGTTTTTTACCTTTTGTCAACCTTCTTAAGCATATTTTTCTATTATCAACATTCTTTTCATTTCTGGAGTAAATGAATGCCCTTTCCAATATATGTTTTTCCCGTCTCGTTTGGAGACTTGGGATACTTAGTTCAGAGTGTATATCCTGAGTGCTAGAGAGCTTAGGTAGATGCAAAACAATTTTCAGCGCCGAATTTTGAAGAGTTTGTAGCTTTTTTAAATGATTCTGTGCTACCGAACTGTAAAATATATCCCCATAATCAATTATGGGCAGGATCATAGTTTTATAAATAGTCAGCAGTGTTTCCTTACTGCAGATTCTATAAAGTTTGGAGAGGGCCTTTATTTTGGCTCTTACAGTGTTCACCTTTTTTACCATAAATCTATTGAAATTGAGTTGTCTGTCTATCTCTATACTGAGATATTTGTAGTTGGGTACATTTTCAAGTTCTTGTTCATTTATTACATACAGAGTGCTATTTTTTGGATCTTCTCTTGACCTAATAGTTAAACTTTTGCATTTCTTTATATTCAAAGAAATTTTGTTGTCCGCGCACCATTTAACTATTCTACTTAAATCATCCTGTAGTGAAACTATACTGTCACCTTTCAGTGTTCTATCTGCATACAAAACCGTATCGTCCGCAAATAATTGGACGTGGCTATTTTTTACAACATAGTCTAAGTCATTGATGTATAAACAGAAAAGAAGCGGTCCCAAAGAGGTCCCTTGTGGAACTCCACAGGTAACCGGTTTGAGAGTGGAACAGCATCCATTTGCTAATACATTTTGATATCGATTAGACAGGTAATTTTTAAACCAACCTATTGACTTCATCCAGACCATACCTTTCGAGTTTCTTAATTAATAAATCATGATTCACCGTATCGAAGGCTTTCTTAAAATCAAGGAAAATAAGGTCTGTAGCTTTTTTGTTATTAAGGTTATAGTATACTCTTTCTAATAATTTATCATGTGCATCGACTATAGATCTTTCTTTCCTGAATCCGTATTGGTTTTCAGTGAGAAGATTGTTTGATTCTAGATAGTTCGCTAACTGAGTCTTGATACAGCTCTCTAAGATTTTAGCTGGTAAGCTAATACACGATATCAGGCGGTAATTCCCAGGGTCATATTTATTGCCTTCTTTAAATAACGGTGTCACTTTGGCCTTTTTAAAATCGTTCGGTATTACTTTACTCTCGAGACTTAAATTAAATAGGTATGCAAATTGAGAGCTTAACGCTCTCATGCACGGTTTCATGATTTTGTTGGTAGGTATTCTAAGCCAGAAGCCTTGAAATTTCCTACCTTCAAAAGAGCTATTTCTATACTTGTGTGGTGTTATTGGGTTTAGGTGGCCGCTGAGGGTTAGTTCGTCCGAACCTCCCCAGTGGTCACTACTGGTCCGCGGGACTTTTTAGTCTAAATGATATGTTTTGCCTGTCGCCTTTTATATATTTAACAGCAGCCAGCTGTTGGTCGATAGTAACCACGACCTGGGTTTCTACCATTTAATGTAAGCTGTAGAGGCCATGATAAACCTCTCAGTGTGGACAGTGTTACTTATACCTCTGATTGTGAAATGTTGATTGTTGTTGTATAGGTCTGATAGACACCTTTGGATGAGGGTTACCTGGCTGGCCAGGTGATCCGAAATCCGCAGTCTAGTCAGGTCTGGAAGCGAACTGATGCCAGTTCCGAACACCTCACAATAAAACCCAAGTGAACAGGTAGCGCCTGCCTTTGTTCCTTTTGTTCTATATAAACTCTCGATTAATAAGCTTCGGATACGCCAAGGGAAACGAACCTGCGACACAGATTCACTACAACTGGTGCCGTGACCAAACTTGGCTTTCTGTCTTATCGATTGAGTGTTGGGCTTATAGTTTAAACTTTGCTAGAGATTTTGGTAAATCTTTGAGATGGCTACCAATGCAAATGGAGTCCAGGTGGCGGATGCAGCGGCCCAAGTTGGCCTGCGCATTTCACCAGCTGGTATGAAGGGTTACCGCAAACCTACTCCTGGCTCTGGTGCAAAGAAAACGAATCCGAAGGTAAAAGTGACCAGTCCGAAGTTGACTCTACAGCCGGTTGCCGCTGCTGGAGGTCAATGGACTGAATTTCGAAGGAATCCTGCGATAGCAGATTCCTTTGAGGAGGAAGAAAAGGAGCAGTTGAGGACTGAAGTGGCCTCCTGGCGCCATGCCTATTCTGTGCAAGGACAGTCGATGCACGATGCCCGTGGAACTATTGATCAGCTCATAGAGCAGAATCGAGACCTCCAGAGCACGTTGGTTCAGGTAACCGATGATTGCCATGCCACTACACGTCTGCTACGTGTAGAGAATGAAAAGTTACGGAATGAGGTAGCCAGGGTGGATGATATGTCACGAATGAAAAACATGTTGGATGATTCTTCGGATGTTGAGGATACGGATCTATATGGTTCACCTCCTAGGATAGGAGGAGTTTCTCCGCCATTGGGCGTAGAGAGACCTACATATCCTAAGGAAGGTGGTGGATCATACATCCTCCTCACTCCGAGGCATTTTTCTGAAGAGAAGGCTGCTCGGACACCCGTGCCCGAGCATCTAAAGTTGTCCGAAGCGGTTGGTGGACAGGCTGTAGGCGAACCTGAGCAACATGCTACTTCCAGCGGAGGGCGTGTAGCAGGTTCTAATCAACCTAACCAAACCCAGCAAGCTTCTCCTCCACGTGGAGGATCCAGGACACCTAGGCAAAAAGATACGGTGACATTCACTGCCTCGTCTCCTCTTCACGGAGGGGGAGGGGGTAGGCCTTATGTTGGAGCGCACTCCAGCATTAAAAGACCAACTGCTTCCACAACGTATGTGCGTGGTCATGTTGATAATAGCCAATACGTGAGGAATGCTGGTCGGCAATGGACTACAGTCGGAGGGTTGCCAGATACTTCTGGAATCCAAATACCTGGCGTTCATGCGATTGACAATTCTCCCATGCGACATATGACTAACCAAGTGTCAAACTACTTTCGGGATAAGTCAGTGGTGCAGGGCCTGAAGTATGAAGGCGCTATAGGCGCCGAACTCACCTTCAGGTATCAGTTTGTGGCAACGAATGTTAATCATGCCCCTAAACCGGCGATTATAAGAAACTGGGATCCTAAGGATTCCTGGCGGACACATCTCGGAGAGATGAAAGTGCTAGCCGAAGCGCATAATTGGACACCAGAACAGTTCCTTATGCAGCTTAAGTGCAGCTGCCGCCGTCAGCTAGGCGAGATGGGAGATTTGCCCCCAGGTTTGGATCTTATTGGTTTTGTAGACCATATGGATGCTAACTTCGGTGAGCATTCTCTTGAAAAGAAGCAGTCCGAATTCTATAACTGCAGACAAACCCCTAAGCAGCCGAGCCGTATGTTTGCCAATGAGGTAGCCAAACGTGCTAGACATGCTTTCGGAATTAATCTGGACAATACTCTGCGTGAGAGTCTTCTTGAAAGGCTTGATCAACCAGGAGAAAGCTGCGTGGGTGAAGCTTAAACAGCCGTTTGACCTTCTCCAAGCAATTCACTGGGCCGAGGTATGGGAGAGTTGTCATATGGATTTCGCGAACGCTGCTGTCTTGCAAGCTGCTGCTATAGGTCCGTTGGCTGTTGCTATCCCATTGGAGGGAGCGGCGGCCGAAGGTTCCCAGTCGGGGAAGAGCAAAAAGGCAAGTGCCAAAGAAAAGGCCATGGTACAGGTTAGCCAGGCACTGGCGTTGCAGGAGTCCGACGATAATGATCAGTCTTTCCAAGCATGGCAAGAAAAGCAAGGAAAGACGAATTCCTCAACCCAGCAGTATAAGAAGTCTGCTGGGGGTAGAGAGAGAAGAACCTGGCAAGTTCGGAAATGCTATTTTTGTAGTGAGGAGGGGCATTTCGCCTCGGCTTGCCCCACTAAAAAAGCTCTACTCGAACTTGTGAAGAAGCAAGGCGCTCCAGGAGGGAAGCCGGCTTCGGAAAACTAGGTTCGGCTCCTGTAGTAAGCGATACGGGAGCCTCGGACAACACGCTTCTTAGTACCACAGTCCGCGAGGATCTTGGTAGTAGTCTAGAAACTGGGAAATCAGCCCAGGCACCGGTGTGTAAGATAGGGTTAAAGCTTAGCGACAAGAAGCTACCCGATCTGATAGCTGGAGGTCCTAGGCCGTTGCCGGACGGTGATTTTCTCTCTGAAAAGATTCAGGGATGCTCGGACAAGAGCCCTGGCGTGCGTTGGGGACAGGCCGAGTACCAAGCTGAGTCAGGTCAGGTTGTCTTGGTAGAAAAAGGCCAAGAGAAGTCTGCTCGGATTCAGAAAGTTTCTGTTCAACAGCTGGAAACTCTGGAGATCCCTTCTAAATTACTAGTGAGGGAGAGATGGTATGCCCCTGTAGGCATAGGTGGGAAGAGTGGTTATTTCTTGGTAGATCCAGGCGCAACGACGAGTTTGATTACCAAGGATTTCTATGAATCCCTTCCACATGCGCCGCCTATGATTTCGGTGCGTATGGCGTGCTCGATGGGTAATGGAACGCCTATAACTACATATGGGAGCGTGCTCTGTCCATATGAAGTGTCGGGTCGGACATACATGATGACATGTCTGGTAGTCAGCGGTCTGAAGGGCCCTGAAGACGGGATATTAGGTGCAGATTTTTACTATGTGCACCGTTGTTGTTTGGATTGGTCAGGAGTGTTTTATTTGGAAAACTTCGGACATTCTGTTGTATGTAAACAGTGGAAAAAGAAGTCCGAAGTTGAAGAATTTTCCTCTATAAAGACCATGACTGTGAGCGAAGTAGATACTGGAATAGCTGTGACACTTAGGAAAGCGGTGATCATGGAGGCCAAATCTATTACACTTGCAGAATTGGACTTTGATAGTGGCTCAGACGCATCGGATGCTTGGATGTTCGAGCCAGACCAAGGATTGCTAGAAGACTTCGCCTTAGGGAACCTGAATACATATGTTTCAGGTGGAGGTTCAACCGCTTTGGTAGCCTTCAGCAATCCGTCCGACCGCCCAATGAAAATTGGCAAACGGAGAGTGGTGGGCAGATTAAGTAGAGTTACTCTTGTGGCAGAGGATTCCGCTTTGTCTGAAGATGACGGTAGCAATATTATCAGAGAGGCAATCATTAATTCTATACAGGTTACAGAATCGCCTGTGGCGGATGATGATCTGATAGCTCCCGACATCTTGGTACCACCGAGTGCAGAGTGCCCGCTGAAGAAGCTGGTCAATGATTCGGATTTGTCCGAGAAAAACGAAAAGAACGTTGCTCTGTCTTTGCTGGAAGAATTCCGAGATTGTTTCTCTCTTCCAGGTGGCAAAGCCCTTGGTTGTACTGATAAAGTTTGCCATGTGATAGACACTGGAGATGCTTGCCCGATCAAACAAGCATACCGGCGTATTCCTGTGGCGAAGAGAGACAAGGCAGAGGCAGAGATTTGGAAAATGTACAGAGAGGGTCGAATTGAACATAGCAGTAGCCCCTGGGGTGCTCCTATTGTCATGGTGGCCAAGAAAGATGGCACACAGCGTTTTTGCGTTGACTATCGTCAGCTAAACTCTGTCACTATAAAGGATAGCTTTCCACTACCTCGGATCGATGAGTGCATAGAATCACTTGGTGGAAACCAGTGGTTCTGTACTTTAGATCTTGAAAGTGGGTACTGGCAGGTGGCGATGGATGAAGATAGCAAGTCAAAGACTGCATTCTTATCCAGTGTAGGGTTATTTCAATTCAAGGTTATGGCCTTCGGATTGTGTAATGCCCCCGCTACCTTCCAACGCATGATGGATCAGATGTTGGATGGCCTTCGTTTGGAAATCATGTCTGGTCTATCTGGATGATATCGTGGTTTTTGGGAAAACTCTTGAAGAGTGCCTAGATAACCTGAGACTCGTCCTCGAGCGTATACAGGATTATGGTCTTCGTTTGAAACCCAAGAAATGTGAATTTTTCCGCAAGAAAGTGGAATACTTGGGTCGGATTGTGTCAGGCCATGGCATTTCGGCGGATCCGAAGAAGATCCAGAAAGTCAAGGACTGGCCAATCCCCACGAATGCTAGGGAAGTAAGGCAATTCATTGGATTCGCCTCCTATTACCGAGATTTTATGAAAGATTTCGGTAAATTAGTGATTCCCTTGCAGGAAGTTGTAACCGCGGCAGGCAAGGATAAACGATATGCTAAACCCATAGAGTGGACTCCTCGTTGCCAAGATGCATTCGATACATGCAAAAATTTGCTAATCTCTTCACCTACTCTCGGATATCCTCAACCCTCGGGTAAGTTTATCCTTGATACGGATGCAAGTAGTTTTGGCATGGCGGGAATCCTGTCTCAGGTCCAGGAAGGAAGGGAGGTGGTTCTGTGTTTTGCAAGCCATAGTTTATCTAAGCCACAGAGGAACTATTGTGCGACAAAACGTGAGCTGCTTGCCGTTCTGACCTACCTGCAAAAATTCCGACATTACTTGCTGGGTAATAAGGATTTTATTGTTCGGACAGATCACGCCTCCTTGCGTTGGCTGCTCAATTTCAAGGATCCGACCGAGTAGTCAAGTTGCATGAATGCTGTGGGTCGTATATTAACTGTGTTTGGGGCACGTTGATAATGCGCGGGCTGGCGTGGGACCTATAGCGGCCATGTTGTTTTCGCCATTGGTGTAGGAATGAATGAACGTTGCTATCCGAAGGTGTTAAACTAAACTTGAACAGCGTATCCGCTGCTGATATACCAATAAACGTTCAGTCTTTGTGTTTTGGAAGTAATCAACCAACTCACTGTGCCTCAAGCGGGTAGATCCAGGTGCACCGTTGTTGTTTGGATTGGTCAGGAGTGTTTTATTTGGAAAACTTCGGACATTCTGTTGTATGTAAACAGTGGAAAAAGAAGTCCGAAGTTGAAGAATTTTCCTCTATAAAGACCATGACTGTGAGCGAAGTAGATACTGGAATAGCTGTGACACTTAGGAAAGCGGTGATCATGGAGGCCAAATCTATTACACTTGCAGAATTGGACTTTGATAGTGGCTCAGACGCATCGGATGCTTGGATGTTCGAGCCAGACCAAGGATTGCTAGAAGACTTCGCCTTAGGGAACCTGAATACATATGTTTCAGGTGGAGGTTCAACCGCTTTGGTAGCCTTCAGCAATCCGTCCGACCGCCCAATGAAAATTGGCAAACGGAGAGTGGTGGGCAGATTAAGTAGAGTTACTCTTGTGGCAGAGGATTCCGCTTTGTCTGAAGATGACGGTAGCAATATTATCAGAGAGGCAATCATTAATTCTATACAGGTTACAGAATCGCCTGTGGCGGATGATGATCTGATAGCTCCCGACATCTTGGTACCACCGAGTGCAGAGTGCCCGCTGAAGAAGCTGGTCAATGATTCGGATTTGTCCGAGAAAAACGAAAAGAACGTTGCTCTGTCTTTGCTGGAAGAATTCCGAGATTGTTTCTCTCTTCCAGGTGGCAAAGCCCTTGGTTGTACTGATAAAGTTTGCCATGTGATAGACACTGGAGATGCTTGCCCGATCAAACAAGCATACCGGCGTATTCCTGTGGCGAAGAGAGACAAGGCAGAGGCAGAGATTTGGAAAATGTACAGAGAGGGTCGAATTGAACATAGCAGTAGCCCCTGGGGTGCTCCTATTGTCATGGTGGCCAAGAAAGATGGCACACAGCGTTTTTGCGTTGACTATCGTCAGCTAAACTCTGTCACTATAAAGGATAGCTTTCCACTACCTCGGATCGATGAGTGCATAGAATCACTTGGTGGAAACCAGTGGTTCTGTACTTTAGATCTTGAAAGTGGGTACTGGCAGGTGGCGATGGATGAAGATAGCAAGTCAAAGACTGCATTCTTATCCAGTGTAGGGTTATTTCAATTCAAGGTTATGGCCTTCGGATTGTGTAATGCCCCCGCTACCTTCCAACGCATGATGGATCAGATGTTGGATGGCCTTCGTTTGGAAATCATGTCTGGTCTATCTGGATGATATCGTGGTTTTTGGGAAAACTCTTGAAGAGTGCCTAGATAACCTGAGACTCGTCCTCGAGCGTATACGGGATTATGGTCTTCGTTTGAAACCCAAGAAATGTGAATTTTTCCGCAAGAAAGTGGAATACTTGGGTCGGATTGTGTCAGGCCATGGCATTTCGGCGGATCCGAAGAAGATCCAGAAAGTCAAGGACTGGCCAATCCCCACGAATGCTAGGGAAGTAAGGCAATTCATTGGATTCGCCTCCTATTACCGAGATTTTATGAAAGATTTCGGTAAATTAGTGATTCCCTTGCAGGAAGTTGTAACCGCGGCAGGCAAGGATAAACGATATGCTAAACCCATAGAGTGGACTCCTCGTTGCCAAGATGCATTCGATACATGCAAAAATTTGCTAATCTCTTCACCTACTCTCGGATATCCTCAACCCTCGGGTAAGTTTATCCTTGATACGGATGCAAGTAGTTTTGGCATGGCGGGAATCCTGTCTCAGGTCCAGGAAGGAAGGGAGGTGGTTCTGTGTTTTGCAAGCCATAGTTTATCTAAGCCACAGAGGAACTATTGTGCGACAAAACGTGAGCTGCTTGCCGTTCTGACCTACCTGCAAAAATTCCGACATTACTTGCTGGGTAATAAGGATTTTATTGTTCGGACAGATCACGCCTCCTTGCGTTGGCTGCTCAATTTCAAGGATCCGACCGAGTAGTCAAGTTGCATGAATGCTGTGGGTCGTATATTAACTGTGTTTGGGGCACGTTGATAATGCGCGGGCTGGCGTGGGACCTATAGCGGCCATGTTGTTTTCGCCATTGGTGTAGGAATGAATGAACGTTGCTATCCGAAGGTGTTAAACTAAACTTGAACAGCGTATCCGCTGCTGATATACCAATAAACGTTCAGTCTTTGTGTTTTGGAAGTAATCAACCAACTCACTGTGCCTCAAGCGTGGGTATATTCGTGTAGTGAAGGTTTGGATTTCTCGATACCACTACGCTCTATGTGTGTAGTAGCTGTCAGCCACAGCCGAAGCGTGTCCGAGAGGAGTCCGAACGTCCATCTGCAGCAAATAACAGGTATTTTCTGTACTTATTTCTACCCATACCATCATTATACTTTCAGGTACCGATTGATTAGTGATGTCGACTTCAGGAGAATTCGAGAATATGACCGAGGACCAGTTGGCTGATTCCCTCAACGCCAAGCTGTCCGAGTCTGATCTAGAGATGGATCTGGACGGTTCGGACTGCGAGGTATTGTCGGACGAGGAGGCTAAGGTCTTGGAAGGGTCTTGGATCCTTGTAGGCATGGGTCAGCCTGACGCAGGTGGCTCTGGGACCGGCACCGTAACTTGCTGGGGCGCAATTATGGAAGCCGAAGATGCTAGGAAAGCAGCTGCTGAAGAGTAGGCAGCGTCGGTAGTAGACATGGCTGAGGTTGAGTCCGAGACTCCCGAAGCCAAGTCTGTACCTTCGGCTGGTACCTCTAAGCAGAAGCCTAGATCCCCCAGAAAGCAGGACAAGCCGAAGATGAAGGATGGAGAGATGAACGAGTCCCCGCGGACTCTATCTCCAGATCCTGCTGATTCTTCGGCGGCAGTGACTGTGGAGCGCATGGGTTCACCGGCCAAGAGCACCCGGTCTTCTGCCCGTCAAATTCGCAAGCCCCGGAGTTCGGACCCCAAGTCGAACTCGAAAGGCAAGGCACCTGCCCCAGCGACTGGAACTACTAAGTTGAAGTTCCGGAAGCTGAAAAAGGTCCATGTGCATCGTGCTAAGGTGAGGGAGGATCAGTTGGCGCACTTGGGCTCGTTGACCAAGTTCAATGCCGAGTTGGACAAAGCCTCTGATATTGTCCCGCTGAACCCTAGGCACGATCGGCCAGGCTCACGTCATCTGATGGCCACAGAGTCCGACTCTGAAGATGACCATGGACTCATGCTCCGGTATGAATCCTGTCTCTACCCGGGGCTGTGTAAGGCGGGTAAAATGGAGCCTGGTACCAGTGAGAAGCTCCGACTGGTACCAACTCTGTGGGAGCCTGGATTTCGTTGTCCGTACTTGGTGTGTAGGCGAGTGAAGCTCAATGCTTCAGGTGTCCGAATTTTCTCCACCCGAGAAAGATTCTTCAGGCACCTGTGCGAGGTTCACACCCCTCAAACAGAAGTGTGGGTCTGTCCATACGAGAACTGTCAGCAGCAGCTTGACAGGAAATCGGAGTTGGTCAGCCACATCATGAATGGGGAGGAGCTGCTGCACAACCAGGGAAGGCCGAAGGCGATGGAGAAGGCGGCGAAAGTGAAGCCTGAATGGAAGCCCTTCGGAGCTTTCATTCGGACTACCCATCTTTCGATGGCCCATCTCCGGACCCTTCGAAAGGCTGGTGAGGTGGATGTTCCCAGAGCTGGTACTGGGAAATCCAAACCGACTCAGACCCCGGTAAAGTCTAGCACAGCGACTTCGGACAAGTCAAGTGCTAGTACTAGCTCGAAGGCCGCAGCCTCCAAGTGTCCGAGGACTGAGAGCCAGTCAAAGGCAGCTGAGTTGACTGCTCCTCCTGCTAAGAGGAGCAGACGTTCGAGGAAGGCCCAGAAATGGGTGGACACAACTCTGGCCGAACTGCCTTGTGCTTTGGAGACCGCTGCTCTGGTGGAAACATCAGAGACCGGCGTGAACCAGGCGTTGAAAGCCCTGCAAGTAGCTGCAGAGGATGCCAAGAGGCAGGTCAAAGTGACCGTGGCTGCTCTTGTGACTCCTCTGAAAAAGCTTCAGGCGGTGAGGGCGAAGGTGGATGAGGTAGGCACGCTGAAAGAAACGATCAGTCAGCAGGCTCTCCTCATCCGGACTCTGAAGGCATCCAATCAGGAGAAAGAACAACGTATCCTGAAGCTCTTGGAGGAGAATACCAGACTCCAGGGCTTGCTTTTGGATGATTCGGACGAGTCCAATCAAGGTGGGAGCAGGTCGGAAAGTTCCCTGGGTGGAAAACCGACCTCTCTCCCTGCCAAACCAGTTGAGGAAGCTCAAGCCTTGCCTTCTTCAGGCTCGGGCGAGACTCCTGGTTTGACCGTGGTGTCCAGTCGAGCTGGTGGGACGTTGGAGGTTAACGACCAACAGATCCATTTCCTCACCAATCTCCTGGACCAGATGAAGTCCCAACGTGAGCCACCCCAGCCTCAGAGAACTGTGGCTTCGGCTGCGTTGGGCCGGGCGCCTCCCGAGCAAGGTATGTTCGGTAGTATGTTCGATACTCCGGACAGACCTTCTGCGAAGGACTCGCCCGATGGAACGAAAGACGACGATGGCAATGATGACTGAACGGAGGAAACGCATGGACGATGATGACTGGACCGCCCTTCGACCCGATTTAACCACCTCGGATGCTGTTCGGATGCCCTGGATCCTCGGATCATGACCCTGGTGTGTGGCGCCGACATTTACGTGAAGTCTACAATAATGAAAGTGATAGCCTTTTTCATAAAATAAGTTCTGTAGAACAGATTGTTTGCTTGTTAGTGAGGACACTATATGCTCCTGCCTGTCAAACGTGAAAAGGTTCTTCATAAATTTTCTTTCTTACTTCGGATAATTGTTCACATTAGTTAGGACACAGAATGCTTCTATTTGTCGATTCCTGAAGTTTTCATAAGATTGATCTATTTGTTCATTGTAGAGAGGACACACTATATGCTCCTACTTGTAGACTTTTACTTTTCTTATACCCTATCGAGTTTTCAAGATTTTTCTTTTCAAACTCTTAAAAGAAAAAAGGGGGTATTGTGGTGTTATTGGGTTTAGGTGGCCGCTGAGGGTTAGTTCGTCCGAACCTCCCCAGTGGTCACTACTGGTCCGCGGGACTTTTTAGTCTAAATGATATGTTTTGCCTGTCGCCTTTTATATATTTAACAGCAGCCAGCTGTTGGTCGATAGTAACCACGACCTGGGTTTCTACCATTTAATGTAAGCTGTAGAGGCCATGATAAACCTCTCAGTGTGGACAGTGTTACTTATACCTCTGATTGTGAAATGTTGATTGTTGTTGTATAGGTCTGATAGACACCTTTGGATGAGGGTTACCTGGCTGGCCAGGTGATCCGAAATCCGCAGTCTAGTCAGGTCTGGAAGCGAACTGATGCCAGTTCCGAACACCTCACAATAAAACCCAAGTGAACAGGTAGCGCCTGCCTTTGTTCCTTTTGTTCTATATAAACTCTCGATTAATAAGCTTCGAATACGCCAAGGGAAACGAACCTGCGACACAGATTCACTACACTTGTTTCATTTATTTTTGTGAAACTGAAGGGGTTTTTTGGTTGTATGAACTCTGGTACGGTTGTTTCATTTGTATTACCTGTCTTTACAATTTTACTGGCGAGATCGGGCCCTACATTTACAAAGAAGTCATTCAGTGCCTCACTCGCATCCTTTCCCCGTAGTTTCGTGTTATTTTTTTCAATTAATATTTCATTTTTACTCTTTACATTTTTGTCAGATACCAATGGTTTTAAAATTTCCCAAAACTTATGTGGGTCGTTCCTATTGTCATTAATTTGCGCCTTTTTGCCATTTTGACTTGTGTATTAACGTTAGTTCTGAGCTTTCTGGCTTTTTGCCAGTCTGCCTCATTACCAGTTTTTTTTGCAATTCTGAATGCTTTATCCCTATCTTTCCCGCTTTGAATAATATTTTTATCGTACCAGACTGGGGTTTTTCTAACATTCTTAAATTGTTTTATCGGACACATCCTATCTCAAATCGTGCATATTTTCTTATATATTATATTCCAACCAACATTAACATCCCTGGTTTGATACAGTTCAGTCCAGTCCATGTCTGCTAGGATTTCGCCTAATATTTTTATATCTAAGAATTTGGTATTCCTTGCGGAAAAGGTTTCTACTTTATATCTTGTCTTTTCTTTCTTGATCTGAAGGTACACCGGTAGGTGATCGCTTATGTTTATGTTAAGTGTCCCCACCTGGTTAATATTCTTGGTATTCGTATATATATGATCTATTACGGTAGCTGATTTTTTACTTATCCTAGTTTTTTCTTTGACTATCTGTTGTATGTTGAATTTTAGTAGCAAATTTTTGAATAATTCCGCCCCAGCTGATTTCCCTTCCTCTAAGTTTTGTGCGTCATAATTGAAATCGCCCATTATTAAGATTTCCTTAGCCGTTATAACTTTTTCAATTACTTTCTCTAAAATTTCTAAAGCCCTAGATAGGTTCCCCTGTGGGGGTCTGTATACATTCAAAATAACCTTACTCTTCATAAATTTCTTGTTTATTTCAAAAACCTGGATTTCAATATCCTTGTTTGATTCCCAAAGTTCTTCAAACCCTTTTGTGTTGATATCTATTGAGGAGTGTACATAAGCTATTAAACCCCCCCCCCTTCTTTTAACCTTCCTATCATACCTACATAAGTTGTAGCCACAACAGTTAAGCCTATTATCTGACGTCCCCCCGTTTAGCCAGGTTTCCTGGATTAATACCAGATGTGGCTCCATATCGACCATAAACTTTTCAATTTGATTAAATTTTGGCATGATACTTCTAACATTCCACGTTACGAATTTTAGTCCCCTTAGATCTTTAAACATTTTTGAATCGTTACTGTCATCATTTATCCCATTTAGTTTATCCATTACAAGTAATAATGTACATCAATAGCCCCTCTTTGTGTGGGCAACATCCCTGAATCCCTAACATATATAAGCTAAATGAATAACAAAACCCTTTCCCCCCGGTACACGACCAGCTCCCTTTGTCTCCCATTGTCTTGATATCAATCTAACAATGTGTTATGAGAGATCGCATAGCCCTAGGACGATTAATTCAAGGAATTAGACTTTCAGCAGGGAATCGACATTTCTGTGTTTCACTCGATTTCACCTACTTATCTATCATTTACAATGTTTTACTTCACTATTCGATCAATTAATCATAAGCAATTAGCAATTTTGTATCATTCCCAAGTGGGTTGACATCTATCTAGTATTGTATGATAATTTATTCGGATCCAGAGAGACTTTCAGGGTTCTGTTGAGCGCCTGTCCGTCTTCAAAATCTTCCTAAATCTCACTTTCACACCAGAGTTTTTGACAGTACCACTGAGAAATATGTCATTCTTTGTTGCTTCATTAAACAACTTTCTTTCAAAATTCAATTCTTTACATCATAGCAATACCTCATTTGTTTTAGTACATAGTACAAGTGAAGATGCTCTTGATACTTATTTTTGCTATAACAATAGCACTATTATATTATTATTTTTACGGCTTATACCACGTTTTAAACAATATTAAACTTTCCACGTCCCCGGTATAGTATCACCAGCTGATAATACTACTGATAATGTTACCCCATAGTCCCTTGTTTACACTAGATGGTTTCATCACCGAGATACTGTCTTTTTTACTTCCCTTATCATTCTATAGTTATCGCCTTCAGTTGAAGTATTTTGGTTATCTTATTCAGATAATGTTCAGATGCAGTGTTTTTCCCAGTAAACAGCTACTCAGATCAAATAAACAGTTCCTCTCACCGGCTTCATGATCTGTCTTCCTCATTTTCCATCGTAGTCTGATAATCAGCAGTGTCAGAGTTTTTTACTATAAGCTAAAAAATATTACTCAGTGTTTTAATTCAAGAATTCATGCGATATTACTGCCATCATAACATGGTGCCCCCAGGTAGGAAGGGTTCTATTGAGCGCCATCTTCCCTAGGTTAGCCTATGAATATGTGGTCATCAGCAAACATGCTCTCTAATTTTGTTATTAATCACTAATTTTTCTGTACGCCACGATGATTCTATCAGCGACACTGTCCTTCAATTCTTGAGTGAGATGACATCCATCACCAGCTAATTTGTGGTACAATGCGTCAAACACTGGCCTATTCGTAGTCTTTGTTCTTCTGCTTGCCCTATGGACGTGGATCAGCGAGCCTATATGGACGGATGGTAGGCCCCTGGTACCGTTACCCCTCTGAACACTGGTATTGAAGGCTTTCACTAGGCGATTCAATGACTCGTGATCTTCGGATATTGCGTTGAGTTTCGACTCGGTTAGTAATCTTCTCAGTCGCCAGTTGTGCTCGGCAGAATGTTTATTGTAAGTCACTAGATCCATCCCGAAGGTGGTACCAAACACTATTACTGGGGGTGAAGCATTCTGAGGCGAGTATCCCTCAATCAACCTTATAGCTCGTATCATATCGTCTGTTGTCCTAGTGTCAACCTCTGTTTCAGACTCATAACGTAACCCTACCTCTTTCGTGGTTCTGTCTTTCCTTGTCAAATTGCAGATTCCAGACAGAACGAATACAGTAGTGGGCCTGCTAACCATTATAGTCCTTTTTGCACTCGTTATTAATGACACCGTGTCCGCACCGGGTACAGAGAATACTTGCGAATCAATGTCTGACGCCTTGTCATGAATGAGGTGTCGTAACCCTGCACCTCGTGAACCGCAGAGGACAAGTAGCTGTCTCCTTGGCCTATCCATTTCTACTGACGTGATTAACCGACTAGATGGTTGTTAGAGTCAGTACCAGTCCAATCTACTACTTTGAGTGCTTTTTCCTGTTTAGATCCGCTCTGATTTCACCTAGAATTAGTCCAAATCGATTTTCCCCAACAAACGTGTTGACCTTTAGTCCTACACGTCCGCCATTAGCTGTGAGCACGCTCCGCACTCGTCGGCCTATCCCCCATTTCTTAGATGTTGTAACCTCATAAAAACGGGTGATGTCAGGGTTTAGTAGCACTTTGCTGCAAAATTTATTTTCCTGAAATTTTTGCGCGACGACATTTTTCAGTATAGCCTCATTTACCTTTTTCCACTCTGCTCTTTGCTGCGGAGTGGCTGCAAGATCCAGTTTGTCACCCAAACTCTTCACGTAGGCGGGGCTTCTTGTTTGTCTCATTTTCCATGCCACATCCGGCCGTTTAAAGTGGTGCGCCTTTTGCGCCTGATAGGCGTGCTCGGCTGAGGGATATGTTATTTTATTAATTTCTACTTGACAAGGATAAAAGTTAGATAGCGGGCTATTTTCCCCATGAAAACCTATCCCACCGTCTTCGGTTGGTATATGGGAAACGTCAATCGGTCTACAACCATTAGGTAGGCTATGTGCATCCTTTCGTGAATAAACAGTGTTGCCTATTTTTATGTGACTCAGAATTAGGTCAGCATCGATATTTTTAAGCCTAAGTAATTTGTGGCAGTCAATTAGCATTCTATGTCCACTTTCCTTGCTATCCGGCTGATATTTGTTGAACCAAAAATTCACTTTTGACTTCCTTCTCAAATCTTTGGATTTATTTAGTACTGACTTTTTTGTTTCAGGGTTGTTAAGATCAATATATATCGCACGCGTTAGACCTCTCTTAGGTAGGCCGACTCGGTACGCTTCAATGATCATACCTTCCCCTATCGACATAACAGAGTTTAGGAAGTTATGAACAAATCTGGGTGTGTTTTCCTGAGTCTGGGTCATTTGTCCATTTCTGATTTTGAACTTGTCCCAATGCTCTGGGATACCTTCCATAATTAAATGGGTGGATCCGTCCACTTTTGGATCAGTCGTTGCTTCTTTTTTGATACTTTGTATCTCTTCAACATTTTTGTTCAGTCCATTGATTTTAGTGTTCAAGTCTATGAAAAGTTCATTTGTGCCGTTCAAATCTTTACCGAATGTTTTCATTTGCTCTCTGATGTCAAGTACCGCTTCATTAATGTCACGATTCATTTGTCTGATTTCATCCCTAGCTGTCACGTCAGTCGACCCACCATGTTTCTTCATGAGCTCGGCCCATTTACCAAACATATCTCCGTCTTTTTCTATTTCTCTCGTGGCCTCTATTACTTTTGGGTACGAGGATTCAATTTCCTTTAGTCTAACATTAAGTCCCCCAAATCTACTTTCTGCCCACTTAAAAGTGTTTTCCAGTTTCCTATTCAAATGTTCGATTTGCTTGTAGATCGCTGCTACTTCAAGTTATATATATATATATAAAACTTTTATTCACATATTACATATACAAAGAGATATAATAATTAGAAAAGGACACGGTCCTCACCAAGGTGATCTTCCTGGAGGCCCTTTTTGTACTGCCTCATTCATAATTTTGATATAATTGATTTTCATTTTTTGTTCGGTGACTTGTATCGTGTCAGTTATGTGACTGACCATTTCTTCATCTACTTTGTCTTTTATTTGTCTAATCACTTCCTCACTCAGTTTAATTTCTATTGCTTTATCTTGAGCCTTAGATTTAGAGTTGAGTAGACCTTTATCTTTATCTGACATTTTACGTGACTGCGCCAACCCCTTCCCAGCCTTTGACGTTGTTGCCTTTTGTGACATCGCCGCGACTGGTGTGACCGGCTTTCGAAAATTAGTCTTTTCCTTATTCACCCCAATTTGTTTTGAATAAACCAGAGTATTAGTGGTTTTTGTCTTCATATGCGATTTAGAATTTTCACCTTTCTTAGATTTGACATGTACTTTAGAGATTAGATTTGGTAATCCTCTTGTGACCTTCGACGACGTTGCTAGAGTTTCACCCATATTGACACTGTCACTCCTGACATCAACTGGCGTCACTTTGACATCCCCTATCTCGTCCTTATCAGATTTAGGGGCATGTCTTACAGAAAAACGAGTCACAAGTTGCAAGTCGATTTTTCATTTATATTTGAAAAGATGAGATCACGCCGATTCCAATGATTACTTCTTCAATTTCATGCAGCTTGTCCTATACTATTAACTGGAACTTTCATTTCATCCGGAAAAATGATAAATCATGCCTACAAAAAAACATAGAACTATGGCGGCACACCTTCAAAATTCGCCTTGGTTTTGTGTCACCCTAGCTCACTTTGGAGGGATAGATGGTGCAGTGCCGCAGCACAAGCTTCTAACTGAGAAGCTAGGTGTGACAACATTTCATATACCATTAGCTACCATTTCTAATGTAAGGGGTAAACCATAGTCCCTCAATTAATTCTGCCGTTCTACTAATGACTATAACCAATAAATGTTTCTGGATGGACAATTACCAGTAAAGTAACTAAATAAATTCCATACAAAGGCCTTCAAAACGCAAGAATACATTTAATAAATTGTCCTGAAATTTGTTACATGGATTTATATGATTATAAATGCTAAACCCTCTAGAAATGAGAGCATTTCGATAAAGAGATCTTGTGAAAAAAACCACTTTCAAAAATATAATTTTTGGGACCTGTGACTCATTTTCCTGGAACACATCACATATGATAAAACCATCTTTGATTTTATACTAGATATATTGGTATATTCGAAAAAGCAGGTGCAA
The DNA here is from genome assembly GCA_942159475.1 of Sthenelais limicola. NCBI lineage: Eukaryota > Metazoa > Annelida > Polychaeta > Phyllodocida > Sigalionidae > Sthenelais > Sthenelais limicola. The sequence continues at coordinate 9,053,611 of OW804099.1, read as the reverse complement.
AACTGCTTTTTTGAGCGGATTGCACTTTTGTGACTGGTCAGTTGCACTTTTGCATGCAGGGGCGGATTTTCCTATGCACAACAGGCTTGTTCTCACTAGGTGGCGGCACTCTTCACTAGGTAGCGGGTCATGTCATGCACTTGGTTGTATTTACAATTTATTTTACAATGGAAGCACCACTATTACACTTTTGTGAAATTTATACACTATGAATGTTCTCCATCATGTAATTAGGGATATTATAAGTGATATCCTTCTATAGATAATTTGTATAATTTATCTGTTTGATATTGAAAAACGTTATCATCAAAACACCCCTATACTTATACATACAGATTGTCCCTATAGTGGCTTGGGTGAGGCAGAGTGATCAAACAACTGGAGTATCACCTGAATGCCACTATGTCACACTCTATGCAATAAGGCTTACAAATAGGATGGTATAATTGATGAAAATAAAACGATGCATGCAATCCTCTAAACCTTCTTTGAAATTCTTTGGGAATATAGATATCCTTCAAACCTTTCTGTGAAAAAATATACACCTCTCCTTCAGAGCAATGAAAGTGCCTCATTGAGTGCATCATAAGTGCGCTTTTTAACCTGGCCAATAGAGCATTATTGAGAGCATCAGAATCGCAGTAAATACACCTGGTCAGTAGTGCATCATTGAGAGCATCAGTAGTGTATTTATAAATCGGGTCCATAGAGCATTATTAAATCAAGTTTGAGCCTCACAACTGTTTACGATTTCCACTAGTAAAGCACCAGGTCAGAATCAGGTCAAAAGTTCCAGGTGAGAACTAGGTCAGGATTGCAATCTTGCACATAGGGGAGTGAGGATGCCACCACCCTACATCAGAAGGCACAGAATTCCATAGATACGTATGCAGAATGGTGTTTCGATAATCGCCTAGAAGCAAATGCTAAAAAGACCAAGTATCAGCTTTTTGGTAAGAGGCAGGTCATCGCCAATATGCAGCCCCTAAAATTAGTTGAAAATGTAAAAACTTTCAAATATCTTCGGGTAATCATATCAAACGACTTGTCCATGAAAAACCATGTAGAAAAGCAGATTCGAACAGCCACATGGAAACTGGCTGAAATTAGAAGACGGCGCAAATATATGTCCTCCAAAATTTGTGGAATGTTGGTAAAGACATACGTCTTACCGATTCTAGAATTTGCGAATTTCTTACTGCTGAATGTAGGTAAAAACTTAAAGAAAAAAATCCAGTGTGTATGGAACAAACGTTTGCGACTGGCCTTTGGGCAAGATAATACCAACGACCAGATAAGAGAAAAGTCGGGTTTATTACCCCTGATAGAACGAGCAGAGATCACAACCCTAAAACTGTTTTTCACAAGGAAAGACAGATACGAACCCCTAACTAACAACGGTTTAGCATTAAGAAATAGACAAGCGAATATGCTGAAAATATGTAGAGCACATTAAAACAGATGGAAGAACAGTGTGTACGATAGGGGGAGAAGATTATGGAACAGTCTCCCGGGTGACTTGAGAAGTGAGAATAGTAGAGAATCTTTTAACACCAAAATCAAAGTGGAATGGAAAAAAAGATTTCTCGATAGGGACCGTATGTAAACAATCGAATAAAAATCACTGAAGATTGTATTGGTCATGGTAATAGTCTCAATCTCACCCGAGTTGGTGACGGAGTAATAAGATAACAGATAGTCTGTGTATTTCAGTTGATTTATTATGTATTAATGACAGGTGGTGACAACTGTAAAAATGACCTAAATGACGATATTAACGGAATATGTGGAGTCGAAAGGTCCTTGGACAAAGACCAGTTAGATGGTCCTGTTTTTAGTGGATAAGAGTATTGTATTTGAAGGATTATATAATGGTTCATTACCAGTCTAATCTGTAGTAAATAGTAAGCTACTTAATAGCAACAGAGAATGGTCTGACATAAATTTTATTGTTCTGTAAAAGGATTTACTCCTTAAATTGATAGGTTGAGGCAACGTATGAGAAACATCGGTGAACGACAAAATGTGTATTTTTCTAACTATTGTACTTGTAAATTAATGACTTGGCCTTAAATGGAATAAAAAAAAAAAAAGAAAGTCTCTTCCAGAAGAGAATTCTGGCATATGCCAGTGAGTTGGAGAAGGCAGTACTAAATGGCTGGTCAACCTCAAAGTTAAGCTGGTGGTTTTTGTGAAACCTATAATTCTCATTAGTTATTCGATTAGGAATCCACTCAACACAACATAGATGCAGTTGTTCATGAAGGGATTTTGCATTATTGAAATAAATATGTTCTTTCACTGTCATCGCATTTGCGTCCCGGTGTAGAAGGTCACAGCTATAATATCTAGGTTCTTTAATGTGAATCGTAAGGCCTTACTCTGTAAGGTTTGTAGCTTAAGTAAAGTTGATTTATTACAACAAAGGTAACAGACATTACCATACATTACTGTAGTCTAAATATGTTAGGATCACTGATTTAACTAGCCAAACCATCAACCATATACCATGCTACTGTGTATGCATGAATAGGGTCGAAGAGCAGCCTATACAAAATAAATACAATACACTCAGACCTAGACTTCTGCACAGAGTTGAGCAGGCCAACTTTACATGTAGTATGGTACCCCTGTGGTACCCTGTGGGAAACAGTAAAGGTTCAAGTATATACCCCTGTGGTACCCTGTGGTACCCCGTGGCAAACAGTAAAGATTCAAGTATAGACCCCTGTGGTACCTATAGAGTTCAATAAACTGTACAAGCCTCTAGAGTTCAATAAACTGTAGTTATTGCATGGGTGATGTACAAGTCTCTAGAGTTCAATAAACTGTAGTTATTGCATGGGTGATGTACAAGCCTCTAGAGTTCAATAAACTGTAGTTATTGCATGGCTGATGTACAAGTCTCTAGAGTTCAATAAACTGTAGTTATTGCATGACTGATGTACAAGTCTCTAGTGTTCAATAAACTGTAGTTATTGCATGACTGATGTACAAGTCTCTAGAGTTCAATAAACTGTAGTTATTGCATGACTGATGTACAAGTCTCTAGAGTTCAATAAACTGTAGTTATTGCATGGGTGATGTACAAGCCTCTAGAGTTCAATAAACTGTAGTTATTGCATGGGTGATGTACAAGCCTCTAGAGTTCAATAAACTGTAGTTATTGCATGGCTGATGTACAAGTCTCTAGAGTTCAATAAACAGTAGTTATTGCATTGGTGATGTATAAGTCTGTGCTGCCCTATAGTCACACTCAGTACATTAAGGTTTTTCTCTAGCATGGGTTCTCATGTGCATCATCAGGTGTGCGGACTGGGCCGCCCTATAGTCACACTCAGTACATGCATAAGGCTTTTCCCCAGTGTGTGTTTTCATGTGATCCCTCAGGCTTCCACGCCGTGCCGCCCTATAGTCACACATAGTGCATTCATAAGGCTTTTCCCCAGTATGTGTTCTCATGTGTACCCTCAAGGATTCAAATGCTGCAGTACTATAGTCACACACAGTACATTTATAGGGCTTTTCCCCAGTATGCCTTCTCATATGCCTCTTCAGGGTTCCCAACCGTGCTGTCCTGAAGTCACACTCAGTACATTTATGAGGTTTTTCACCAGTATGTGTTCTCATGTGTATCTGCAGATCTCCAGCATTTGATGCCCTAAAGTCACACTCAGTGCATTTATAAGGCTTTTCCCCAGTATGTGTTCTCATGTGTCTCTTCAGGTATTGAGAATCTGTGGCCCTAAAGTCACACTCAGTACACCCATATGGCTTTTCTCCAGTGTGTTTACGCATGTGATTCTTCAGTTTTACAGCCTGTGTTGCCCTATAGTCACACTCAGGACATTTATGAGGCTTTTCTCCAGTGTGGGTTCTCATGTGATACTTCAGCCCTCCAGCCTGTGCTGTCCTATAGTCACACTCAGTACACCTATATGGCTTTTCTCCAGTGTGTTTACGCATGTGATATTTTAGCCCTCCAGCATGTGCTGCCCTAAAGTCACACTCAGTACATGCATATGGCTTTTCTCCAGTGTGTTTCCGCATGTGATACTTCAGCCCTGTAGCCTCTGCTGCCCTAAAGTCACACACAGTACATTTATAGGGCTTTCCTCCGGCATCTTTGTTAGTATGTTTCCTCATGTGTTGCTTCAGGTGTCCCGCCTGTGCTGACCTATAGTCACACTCAGTACATTCATAAGGCTTTTCCCCAGTATGTGTACACATGTGATGCTTCAGGTTTATAGCCTGCGCTGCCCTGTAGTCACACTTGGTACATTCATAGGGCTTTTCTCCAGTGTGTTTCCTCTGATGTATCTTTAGGTTTGAAGCCTTTGCTGTCCTATAGTCACACTCAGTACATTTATATTTCCTATCAGCACTGTGTGTGAGCTTCTCCCCAGTATGTTTCCTCATGTGATCCCTCAGGGTTGCAGCATAAGATGTCCTAAAGTCACACACAGTACATTTAAAGGACTTCTCCCCAGTATGTGTTTCCATGTGTCTCCTCAGGTCATGAGTAACTGCTGTCCTATAGTCACACTCAGTACATGTATAGGGTTTTTCCCCAGTGTGTGTTCTCATGTGTTGCCTCAGGGTTCCAGCCCGTGCTGTCCTATAGTCACACTCAGTACATTTATAAGGCTTTTCCCCAGTATGTCTTCTCATGTGTCTCCTCAGGACTACAGACTGTGCTGACCTATAGTCACACACAGTACATTTATAAGGCTTTTCCCCAGTATGGGTTGTCATGTGTATCTTCAGGGTTCCAGCCCATGCTGTCCTAAAGTCACACACAGTACATTTATGAGGCTTTTCCCCAGTGTGTGTTGTCATGTGTATCTTCAGTGCTCCAGCCCATGCTGTCCTAAAGTCACACTCAGTACATTTATGAGGCTTTTCCCCAGTATGGCTTGTCATATGTATCTTCAATGCTCTAGCCTGTACTGCCCTATAGTCACACTCAGTACATTTATATGGCTTTTCCCCAGTGTGTGTTCTCATGTGTAACCTCAGGCCTCCAGCTTGTGCTGTCCTATAGTCACACTCAGTACATTTATAAGGTTTTTCACCAGTGTGTCTCCTCCTATGTAGCTTCAGGGTCGCAGCCACTGCTGTCCTATAGTCACACTCTGTGCATTGATAGAGCTTCCCTTCACTATGTCTTCTCATGTGTTGCCTCAGGGTTCTACCCTGTGCTGCCCTATAGCCACACTCATCACATAAATAAAGCTTCTCACTTGTATGTACGCCCATGTGATTCCTCAGGGTTCCAGCCTCTGCTGCCCTATAGTCACACTCAGTACATTTAAAAGGTTTTTCCCCAGTATGCCTTGTCATGTGCCTCCTCAGTCCGCTAGCATGTGCTGTCCTAAAGTCACACTCAGTACACTTATAGGGCTTTTCCCCAGTATGTATTTTCATGTGCCTCTTCAGCTGTCCCACTCTTGGTGACATATAGTCACACTCAGTACATTTCTGAGGGCTTTTCTGGGTATGTGTTCTCATGTGTTTCTTTATCTTACTAGTCTGTGTTGTCCTATAGTCACACTCAGTATGTTTACATTTCCTATCAGCACTGTGTGTGAGCAAATGTTTCTCTAAACAATGTGTCTGTTTAAACCCTTTAACACACTTCCTACACTTGTGTAGTTTCTTAACTGTATGAGTCACACTGTGATGCACCATACCTTCTGACATCAGTATAGTTTCCCTCAGTAGTTTCTCCCCTGTATGAGTCACGTTGTGATGCACCATGCATTCTGACATCAGTAGAGAAGGTGCACTAGTCACACTTGTAGCATTTCCTGCCTGTCCTGCCTCTTCTGTATGAGTCACACTGTGATGCATCATATCTTCTGACATCAGTAGAGAAGGTACACAAGTCACACTTGTAGCATTTGCTGCCTGTCCTGTCTCCCCTGTATGAGTCACACTGTGATGCATCATGCCTTCTGACATCAGTAGAGAAGGTGCACTAGTCACACTTGTAGCATTTGCTGCCTGTCCTGTCTCCCCTGTATGAGTCACACTGTGATGCATCATGCCTTCTGACATCAGTAGAGAAGGTGCACTAGTCACACTTGTAGCATTTGCTGCCTGTGCTGTCTCCCCTGTATGAGTCACACTGTGATGCACCATGCCTTCTGACATCAGTAGAGAAGGTACTCTAGTCACACTTGTAGCATTTGCTGCCTGTCCTGTCTCCCCTATATGAGTCACACTGTGATGTATCATGCCTTCTGACATCAGTAAAGAAGGTGCACTAGTCACACTTGTAACATTTGCTGCCTGTCCTGTCTCTCCTGTATGAGTCACACAGTGATGCACCATGCCTTCTGACATCAGTAGAGAAGGTACTCTAGTCACACTTGTAGCATTTGCTGCCTGTCCTGTCTCCCCTATATGAGTCACACTGTGATGCACCATGCCTTCTGACATCAGTAGAGAAGGTGCACTAGTCACACTTGTAGCATTTGCTGCCTGTCCTGTCTCCCCTGTATGAGTCACACTGTGATGCATCATGCCTTCTGACATCAGTAGAGAAGGTACACTAGTCACACTTGTAGCATTTGCTGCCTGTCCTGTCTCTTCTGTATGAGTCACACTGTGATGCACCATGCCTTCTGACATCAGTAGAGAAGGTGCACTAGTCACACTTGTAACATTTGCTGCCTGTCCTGTCTCTCCTGTATGAGTCACACTTGTAGCATTTGCTGCCTGTGCTGTCTCCATGATAACATCTAATTATGAATGCACCAGTTCCACGTCCAGTTCTGCAAATATGTAAATATTCTAACTGTAAACAATAGTTAATATCAGTTACATTTGTCACAATAAACATCAGTACTTGACGAAACTAAACATTGTACCACCAGAAGCATTTCCCAAACATTGATAAAGATTCTAATTGGGAGATTGACCCATGTCTAGACTGGGGCCAGAGTAGAGGGGGATGGGACATGCTGACTGGTAGACTGGGGCCAGAGTAGAGGGGGATGGGACATGCTGACTGGTAGACTGGGGCCAGAGTAGAGGGGAATGGGACATGCTGACTGGTAGACTGGAGCCAGAGTAGAGGGGGATGGGACATGCTGACTGGTAGATTGGAGCCAGAGTAGAGGGGGATGGGACATGCTGACTGGTAGACTGGAGCCAGAGTAGAGGGGAATGGGACATGCTGACTGGTAGACTGGAGCCAGAGTAGAGGGGAATGGGATATGCTGACTGGTAGACTGGAGCCAGAGTAGAGGGGAATGGGACATGCTGACTGGTAGACTGGAGCCAGAGTAGAGGGGAATGGGACATGCTGACTGGTAGACTGGGGCCAGAGTAGAGGGTGAATGGGACATGCTGACTGGTAGACTGGGGCCAGAGTAGAGGGGGATGGGACATGCTGACTGGTAGACTGGGGCCAGAGTAGAGGGTGAATGGGACATGCTGACTGGTAGACTGGGGCCAGAGTAGAGGGTGAATGGGACAGGCTGACTGGTAGACTGGGGCCAGAGTAGAGGGTGAATGGGACATGCTTTTATTTCCTCCATGAACAGTTACAATAGAAAAAGGATAATAAACTTTCTGTGCCCTCACAGTTCTTCCAAGAAACCCAAAGTTACTTTTACTTTTATTGATAAAAAACTACTAACTACTATGTCCCCATAACGCTAAGATTGGTCTACCTTGGTACATTGTTTTCTACATATACCGTCTACATATTCGGTATGAGATACAAAATGTCTGTTCAGTTATTTCAGTTTACAAGGGGATTGATTTAAGATTATCGTTAAGTCTGTTCCAGGAGAGAATTCCGGCATATACCAGTGAGTTGGAGAAGGCAGTACTAAATGGCCGGTCAACCTCAAAATTAAGCTGTTAGTTTTTGCGATACCTATAATTCTCATTAGGTATTCGATTAGGAATCCACTCAACACAACATAGATGCAGTTGTTCATGAAGGGATTTTGCATTATTGAAATAAATATATCTTTCACTGTCATCGCATTTGCGTCCCGGTGTAGAAGGTCACAGCTATGATGTCTAACGTGAATTGTAAGGCCTTACTCTGTAAGGTTTGTAGCTTAAGTAAAGTTTTATTACAACAAAGGTAACAGACATTACCATACATTACCATAGTCTAGATACATTAGGATCATTGATTTAACTAGCAATATGCGACTTCAGATATTTCAAACATGACAATTAATATGAAGATTACAGTCTTACTTATTGGTTAGAGAGATAGGTCTGAGTTGGGTACATATTTAGCATTGCCCTTCTTAGGAATGGGAATCACCGTGGCCAATTTCCATCTTGTGGGCATAATACCTTTTGCAATGATGTCTGTGTGGATAGATGGTCAATAATGTTTAAGGGTGTATAGTTGCAATGTGTGTGTGTGGATAGATGGTCAATAATGTTTAAGGGTGTATAGTTGCAATGTGTGTGTGGGGATAGATGGTCAATAATGTTTAAGGGTGTATAGTTGCAATGATTTGTGTGGGGATAGATGGTCAATAATGTTTAAGGGTGTATAGTTGCAATGTGTGTGTGTGGATAGATGGTCAATAATGTTTAAGGGTGTATAGTTGCAATGTGTGTGTGTGGATAGATGGTCAATAATGTTTAAGGGTGTATAGTTGCAATGTGTGTGTGTGGATAGATGGTCAATAATGTTTAAGGGTGTATAGTTGCAATGTGTGTGTGTGGATAGATGGTCAATAATGTTTAAGGGTGTATAGTTGCAATGTGTGTGTGTGGATAGATGGTCAATAATGTGTAAGGGTGTATAGTTGCAATGTGTGTGTGTGGATAGATGGTCAATAATGTTTAAGGGTGTATAGTTGCAATGATTTGTGTGGGGATAGATGGTCAATAATGTTTAAGGGAGTATATTCGCGAGTCTCCTGCGGGGGAAGAAAGGCATCCAAGTCATCTAATCTGCCGGAATTATAACTTGGCGGCAATTGGCTGACAATATTAGAGGGAATATTGGTGAAGAAATTGTTAATGATGGTGGGTACCTCCTTGGCATATGCCATAGACATGGTGTCAGGATTTATTATTTCATTAATAGTGGAGGAATTATTCCTGAAAGGCAAGTAAGTAGTTATTAAGAATTTGCCAACATTTGTCATAGTTGTATTTATGTCGGTCAAGTTGGTCTTTAAAAAAGTTACTTCTGGCCTTCTGTGTCTGAGAATTGGCTAGGTTCCTAAAGTGTTGATTCTTCCTCATGCCGTTTTCTGAATTTTTTGAGGTAAAAGTCTCTGTTATGGGCAAGATTTATCATTGGTATACCAGGGGGGTTTGGCCTTTTTTGGATGGGAATTTCATTCTGGGGCAGAGACTAGTGATTACTAGATTAGTGATTTTGAGCAATTTATGATGAAGAAAGTCCCGGCTTTGTTAGGGTCATCAAGGTTATATAGGTCAGCCCAGTTTCCAATTAACTCAGGTTTGCGGTAAACTAAAGGTTGGGAGAGATTAATGTAAGATCTGGCTGAGAAGGTGGTTTTAACATGGGATCCTCTCTTGTTCTTTTCAAAGTAGCAGATAATGTAATGATTGTAATCAATAACTCCACAATCTGAAAAATACTTGATGTCGGTCAAATGTTAACCTAGGGCTTACATGTTGAACATGTCTAACATGTTAACCTAGGGCTCACATGTTAAACATGTCTAACATGTTAACCTAGGGCTCACATGTTAAACATGTTAACCTAGGGCTTACATGTTAAACATGTCTAACATGTTAACCTAGAGCTTTCATGTTAAACATGTCTAAGATGTTAACCTAGGGCTTACATGTTAAACATGTCTAAGATGTTAACCTAGGGCTTACATGTTAAACATCTCAAACATGTTAACCTAGGGCTTACATGTTAACCTAGGGCTCACATGTTAAACATGTTAACCTAGGGCTCACATGTTAAACATGTCTAACATGTTAACCTAGGGCTTACATGTTAAACATGTCTAACATGTTAACCTAGCGCTCACATGTTAAACATGTTAATCTAGGGCTTACATGTTAAACATGTCTAACATGTTAACCTAGGGCTCACATGTTAAACATGTCTAACATGTTAACCTAGGGCTCACATGTTAAACATGTCTAACATGTTAACCTAGTGCTCAAGTGTTAAACATGTCTAACATGTTAACCTAGGGCTTACATGTTAAACATGTCTAACATGTTAACCTAGGGCTTACATGTTAAACATGTCTAACATGTTAACCTAGCGCTCACATGTTAAACATGTTAACCTAGGGCTTACATGTTAAACATGTCTAACATGTTTACCTAGGGCTCACATGTTAAACATGTCTAACATGTTAACCTAGGGCCTAATATTGTGATTCAGCCTGGGTTGTAACTTACTGTTAGCTACTCTTCTTTGGCTTGTGTGGATGTTCACCAAACCTTGCCTGAGACACGGGTGGTATTGGGCTCCTGGCTGGCCAGGGAGACCCTCAGACTTAGGCAGGATTGTGTCATGCTCACTAATTCTCATGAATAAATCCCTTGTGAACAGGTCCAGCCGTCTTGGTGCCATTGATTTTATATAGAAAGCGCGGTTAAGGGATAAAAATCAGAATGAGATCAATACAAATAGATATTTAAGAGTATGCACTATCCACCACAAATGTTTTTAGGCATTGTCTTTTATAAAAAAGAAAGCAATATGAAAATGAAATATTATCTAAAACATGTCATATCTTTCATTTATGATGTAATATGTTTATTGACTTCCCTACTCTACAATCCTAAAAAGACTATCTCGAGTGCCTTATTTTACTCAGTTTGTTTTCTGGCATCAGTTACATACTCAAAGCACTCTCCTAATTATTGTTTTAAGTGTGTTTTTAATGTAGGGATTTCTGTCCTGATCTCAGAACTAAAGAATAAACAAAGTACAAACACCATTGAAAATCACCTCAGAAACCCATAAATAGGAGATTACATAACTAAACTTATGGCCTACAAATTCTGCAATTAATGGTCTACCTTATTGCCAATATTACCATACAATTCATAATCTTATAATATAATTATACAATAATAACAAATATAAATTCAAACACAAATCATCACAAATCAAAGTGTCTCATCATCTTAGGCTCTGAGAGCCATTCATTCCCTTAGTCTCAGAATACAAGTCTCTCTATCCCGTTCTCTTCTTACATTGGCTGGAAGGGAGTTCAATAACTTTTTTTCTTTGTAGTAGACACTTCCTCTAAGTTTCTCTTTCTTGGCTCTACTTATCTTTAGGACATTTCAACCTCTGTTTCTGAGCACAACTCCAGTATTCGCCACCTTTTCATAGCTAGTTAGCCGATCAAAGTTTAATTTCAGACTGGCAATCTTTCACTTAGATTCAACAAACTCAATAGTCCTCCCAGCTCGGCAGTGGGAACAGATTTCCCCCAAACCAGTCTGAGAGCCTTATTCCAAGTCTGTTGCATCTTTTCCTTCATTCCCTTGCCCAGGTTGTTAATCAAAAATAGAAAATACCAAAAACGGCAATACATAGGTTTTCACTAGCAGCAAGCAAATTTCCTGACACATAAATATTCTTCAATGTGAAAGACGCGTGTGTAATTATGTGACTCCTCGGGTGCTGCCCTATAGTCGCACTCAGTACATTATGGTTTTTCTCTAGAATGTGTTCTCATGTGCATCATCAAGTGTGCGGACTGTGCTGCCCTATAGTCACACTCTGTACATTTATAAGGCTTTTCACCAGTGTGTGTCCTCATGTGGTCATTCAGGCCTCCATACTGTGCTGCCTTATAGTCACACATAGTACATACATAAGGCTTTTCCCCAGTATGTGTTCTCATGTGTTGCGTTAGGCGTCCAGCCTCTGCTGCCCTATAGTCACACACAGTACATTTATAAGGTTTTTCACCAGTGTGTGTTCTCATATGCCTCCTAAGGGATCCAGTCCGTGCTGCCTGATAGTCACACTCAGTACATTTATAAGGCTTTTCACCAGTATGTGTTCTCATGTGTATCTGCAGATCTCCAGCATGAGATGCCCTAAAGTCACACTCAGTACATTTATGAGGCTTTTCACCAGTATGTGTTTTCATGTGTTCCCTCAGATGCCCAGGAATTGGAACAGTATGTGCCCTAATGTGAGTCCTCAAGGCTCCAGCATGTGCTGTCCTATAGTCACACTCTGTACATTTATAGGGCTTTTCACCAGTGTGTGTTCTCATGTGATCCTTCAGGGATCCAGCCCGTGCTGCCCTATAGTCACACTCAGTACATTTATAAGGCTTTTCCCCAGTATGTGTCCTCATGTGATCCTTCAGGTGTCCAGCCTTTGCTGTCTTATAGTCACACTCGGTACATTTATGAGGCTTTATCCCAGTGTGTGTTCTCATGTGTTGCTTCAGGGCTCCAGTATTTGCTGCCCTATAGTCACACTCAGTATATTTATGAGGCTTCTCCTCAGTATGTGTTCTCATGTGTTGCTTCAGGGATCCAGCCTGTACTGCCCTATAGTCACACTCAGTACATTTATGAGGCTTTTCCCCAGTATGTGTTCTCATGTGTTTCTTCAGGTGTCCAGCATATGCTGTCTTATAGTCACACTCAGTACATTTATACGGCTTTTCACCAGTATGTGTTCTCATGTGATCCCTCAGGTGTGCAGCAGTACCTGCCCTATAGTCACACTCAGTACATTTATAGGGCTTTTCCCCAGTATGTGTTGCCATGTGTATCTTCAGGTTTCCAGCCCGTGCTGCCCTATAGTCACACTCAGTACATTCATAAGGCTTTACCCCAGTATGTGTACTCATGTGTCTGTTCAGGGTTCCAACATGTGCTGCGCTATAGTCACACTCAGTACATGTATATGGCTTTTCACCGGTGTGTGTTCTCATGTGTATTTTCAGGGCTCCAGCACATGCTGCCCTATAGTCACACTCAGTACATTTATAAGGCTTTTCCCCAGTATGTGTCCTCATATGTAGTCTCAGGTCTCCAGCCTGTGCTGCCCTATAGTCACACTCAGTACATTGATGAAGTTTTACCCCAGTGTGTGTTGACATGTGTTTCCTCAGGGCTCCATCCTGTGCTGCCCTATAGCCACACACATCACATAAATATAGCTTTTCCCCAGTATGTACCCCCATGTGTTTCCTCAGGCGTCCAACCTCTGTTGCCCTATAGTCACACTCAGTACATTTAAAAGGTTTTTCCCCAGTATGCCTTGTCATGTGCCGCCTCAGTACCTTAGCATGTGCTGTCCTAAAGTCACACACAGTACACTTATAGGGCTTTTCCCCAGTATGTCTTCTCATGTGCTTCTTCAGGGTTCCCAACCGTGCTGTCCTGAAGTCACACTCAGTACATTGATGAGGCTTTTCTCCAGTATGTTTTCTCATGTGTTCCCTCAGGTCTCCAGTCTGTGCTGTCCTATAATCACAATCAGTGCATTTATAAGGCTTTTCCCCAGTATGTGTTCTCATGTGTCTCTTCAGGTACTTAGAATTTGCAGCCCTAAAGTCACACTCAGTACACCCATATGGCTTTTCTCCAGTGTGTTTCCGCATGTGTAGCTTCAGTTTTCCAGCCTGTGCTGCCCTATAGTCACACACAGTACATTCATGAGGCTTTTCCCCAGTATGTGTTTTCATATGTTTCTTCAGGGCTCCTGCCAGTGCTGCCCTATAGTCACACACAGTACATTCATAAGACTTTTTCCCAGTATGTTTTCTCATGCGTACTTTCAGACTGCCAGCCCGTGCTGCCCTATAGTCGCACTCAGTATATTTATATTTCCTATTGGCACTATGTGTGAGCAAATGTTTCTCTAAACAATGTGTCTGTTTAAACCCTTTAACACACTTCCTACACTTGTGTAGTTTCTTAACTGTATGAGTCACACTGTGATGCACCATGCCTTCTGACATCAGTATAGTTTCCCTCAGTAGTTTCTCCCCTGTATGAGTCACACTGTGATGCATCATGCCTTCCGACATCAGTAGAGAAGGTACACTAGTCACACTTGTAGCATTTCCTGCCTGTCCTGTCTCACTTGTATGAGTTACACTGTGATGCACCATACCTTCTGACATCAGTAGAGAAGGTACACTAGTCACACTTGTAGCATTTGCTGCCTGTCCTGTCTCACTTGTATGAGTTACACTGTGATGCACCATGCCTTCTGACATCAGTAGAGAAGGTACACTAGTCACACTTGTAGCATTTGCTGCCTGTCGTGTCTCCCCTATATGAGTCACACTGTGATGCACCATGCCTTCTGACATCAGTATAGTTTCCCTCAGTAGTTTCTCCCCTGTATGAGTCACACTGTGATGCATCATGCCTTCCGACATCAGTAGAGAAGGTATACTAGTCACACTTGTAGCATTTCCTGCCTGTCCTGTCTCACTTGTATGAGTTACACTGTGATGCACCATACCTTCTGACATCAGTAGAGAAGGTACACTAGTCACACTTGTAGCATTTGCTGCCTGTCCTGTCTCACTTGTATGAGTTACACTGTGATGCATCATGCCTTCTGACATCAGTAGAGAAGGTACACTAGTCACACTTGTAGCATTTGCTGCCTGTCCTGTCTCCCCTGTATGAGTCACACTGTGATGCATCATGCTTTCTGACATCAGTAGAGAAGGTGCACTAGTCACACTTGTAGCATTTCCTGCCTGTCCTGTCTCCCCTGTATGAGTTACACTGTGATGCATCATGCCTTCTGACATCAGTAGAGAAGGTGCACTAGTCACACTTGTAGCATTTGCTGCCTGTCCTGTCTCCCCTGTATGAGTCATACTGTGATGCATCATACCTTCTGACATCAGTAGAGAAGGTGCACTAGTCACACTTGTAGCATTTGCTGCCTGTCCTGTCTCCCCTGTATGTGTCACACTTGTAGCATTTGCTGCCTGTTCTGTCTCCATGATAACATCTAATTATGAATGCACCAGTTCCACGTCCAGTTCTGCAAATATGTAAATATTCTAACTGTAAACAACAGTTAAGATCAGTTACATTTGTCACAATAAACATCAGTACACTCTATACTCGTCCTGGTGGCAGTCATAACGTTAGAGGACTATGATGTCTACAGGTCATGTATAGAGTGTAGTTGACCAATCTAAACACTGTTGCTCTCCATGATATGTGGGATTTTACTACAAAACTATCAGAATCTGGGTATTTACAGGTGGCGCTAGGATCGGCGGGAAAAACTTTGGTGAATACAACAGCTGACTCGCATACGCCCTAACGCTAAAATACCTGTTTTCAACCCCTTTGAAACCATACATAAACGGGTCAAAATGCTATGATCTTACATGGATATATCAAGTATTGTTCATACATTGCAGTCGCTTGTTCCGTTTTGCCGACAATTGTCTATACTTTAAGAAATTGAGGGGGAAAGTTGGAGATTTTAAGCTGGGTTGCTATGGTTGTCAAGGGCGGGATTCCCCCACGGCCAGGGCCTCTGCCCGCATAGATGCACTGTCACGTGACCAGATGAGCGGAGGCCATCTCAAAGAATGCATGAAACCTGGCTTCCACTCCCTCAATTGTTATCAAAATAACGTGAAAGCACTGACAGAAAGCACTGACAGAAAGCACTGACAGAAAGCACTGACAGTTGGTGAGTCCTGCAGAATCAGCCAAGCTGTCATGTAATGAAAGCACTGACAGTTGGTGAGTCCTGCAGGCTCAGCCAAGCTGAAATATGAAAGATTTCAAATTATCGATGTACTCGATATGATGATATTCGATGTACTTGATATGATGATATTTGATATCATTTCCATCTTTTTCATGTTTTTCTTAAATTTCATTACCATCTCATTTCATCAATCCATACTTCTTATCCATTTCGTTAATTAAGTTGTTCTGTTGATGACATGACTTTACAGACTAAAGACAAAAAACCGTCTCAGGGCCTGGCAGGAGATAGGGTTTACCCTAGCCATGTTTATATGACTCTTGGCATATGCCTAAGCTGAATAAAGAAACACAACTATTATATTTTTGGGAGGGAGGAGCAGGGGATGGAGGAGGACAGGGAATTTCAGGGAGGGTGGCGAGGGATTGGGAGGAGGGCAGCAAAGGAGAGGGAGGAGGGCTGCAAAGGAGAGGGAGGAGGGCAGCAAAGGAGAGGGAGGAGGGCAGCAAAGGAGAGGGAAGAGGGCAGCAAAGGAGAGGGAAGAGGGCAGCAAAGGAGAGGGAGGAGGGCAGCAAAGGAGAGGGAGGAGGGCAGCAAAGGAGAGGGAGGAGGGCAGCAAAGGAGAGGGAGGAGGGCAGCAAAGGAGAGGGAGGAGGGCAGCAAAGAAGAGGGAGGAGGGCTGCAAAGGAGAGGGAGGAGGGCTGCAAAGGAGAGGGAGGAGGGCAGCAAAGGAGAGGGAGGAGGGCAGCAAAGGAGAGGGAGGAGGGCAGCAAAGGAGAGGGAGGAGGGCAGCAAAGGAGAGGGAAGAGGGCAGCAAAGGAGAGGGAGGAGGGCAGCAAAGGAGAGGGAGGAGGGCAGCAAAGGAGAGGGAGGAGGGCAGCAAAGGAGAGGGAAGAGGGCAGCAAAGGAGAGGGAGGAGGGCTGAGAGAACATTCAAATTCAAGATCACAGGAAGGGAAAGTGAATCAAAGATGGGTTTTTGCTGAGAAAGAGAAGAGGGAGAGAGGATGGAGGAGTTATGTCGCACACTGGTTCAACTATACTGGTTGCCAATTGGATCAGAAAGTATGAAATATTTCTGTAGCTGGCATACATGTCCATAGATCTATATCTCCTTTCCTTGGGTTGAGTACATGAACACATAAAAATAGAGTGCATACCAAACTGATGTGTATAAAAGTGATTATACATAGTTGTTGATAATAAGATGGACATATGGTACTTAGTGAGTAACTATCATATATATTGTTGATAACTCTGTTGATTAATATTGTTTTTCCCAACACCGGGTCTTTATTCAGTAATCAGACATGATTTCAAGCTAAGAGCGTTTTACAGAACAAGTATACAACGCTCTGAAAAGAAATGACAAAAAGGGACTCGGCTATTTTAGTTTCACATGAAAAAACAGGGTCTTTCACCATGTACCAGGTCACCGTGACGAGCGTATACAACAGAGAGAGAGAGAACAAATTTGAATAAAAATTCTTCCACAACTTGAAGTCATTAACGTGGGACTGACTGTATATAGCGTTATCCTTAAGAGCCCTCAGGGCTGACTTAATCTCTCAAAGAAACTCAAAAAAGCAGATTTCGTTACTGTAGAACAAAACTTTAATTGTAAATAAAGAACTTAGCCTTAATGAGAATGAAGTTGAGCCTCTTGCTTCTGGGTTCCTGACAAGGCACTCCCAGTAGAATGTGAGCAGCGTTAAGGTCATTGACAAGGTCGAACGCATCATTATTACCAGCCCATTTTACTAGAGTTTGCCAAAAATCATTAACCTTTTTGCAGTCGATAAAAAAATGGAAAATGTCATCACATTCATTGCAATAATTGCAATCCGGAAACAACTTGACATTGATATCTTTCAAATACTTATTACACACTATTAGCCTATTTACAACTAAGAATTGAAACGACTGCAAAAAGACACAACCGTACATTCTTCGTACACGTGCATGACTTGGCGTCTACCTGAGTGATGTGGATGCCCTTGTTGTGAAACATTGATACCCATTTGATGTTTCTATCTTGGCTAAACAATATTGTGATTGCGTTGTATAATTGGCTTGTGGTTGTAGTGAGAATATTCACTGCTTTACCACTAAATCTACACACTAACTCTTGTCTGAAATCTGGGACGATATCATTTCTTATCTTGACCCACCAATTTCTGGGAATAGAGTCTCTCATAAGAAATCTTTCTACTAAGGTGATTTTTAAATTGTTCTCAGCTTTGAACTCACTGATACTTTTGATTTTGTCCCAATACATCATTCGTCCACCGCTCCCCGATCCCCTCTACTACAATATATATAGTAATTAGTGATTCCTGTTATATGTGTACATAGATATATTACATGGATTTGGGGCTACACTGATAGATATATAGTTATACTGATACTTATTAGTTATATTTATGGCTTGAATATAACAGCTTATAAATGGAGTGAGTGAGTGACTGAGTGACTGTTGCTTATAAACAAGGCCCGGCTTATATTAAGGTAAGAGTGACTCCTCATGTGGTGTGTAAGTATATGTAATTATGTGTCTCCTCAACGGCTCATTTGTTGCTGCCCTATAGTAACACTCAGTACATGCATAAGGCTTTTCACCGGTGTGTGTCCTCATGTGGTCCTTCAGGCCTCCATACTGTGCTACCCTATAGTCACACTCAGTACATACATAAGGCTTCTCCCCAGTATGTGTTCTCATGTGTTGCTCAGGCGTCCAGCCTCTGTTGCCCTATAGTCACACACAGTACATGTATAAGGGTTTTCACCAGTGTGTGTTCTCATATGCCTCCTAAGGGATCCAGCCCGTGCTGTCTGATAGTCACACTCAGTACATTTATGAGGCTTTTCACCGGTGTGTGTTCTCATATGTCTCAGCAGGTCTCCAGCATGTGCTGTCCTATAGTCACACTCAGTACATTTATGAGGCTTTTCCCCAGTATGTGTTTTCATGTGTTCCCTCAGATGCCCAGGAATTGCTGCCCTATAGTCACACTCAGTACATTTATAGGGCTTTTCCCCAGTGTGTTTCCTCATGTGATCCTTCAGGGCTCCAGCCCGTGCTGTCTTATAGTCACACTCAGTACATTTATAAGGCTTTTCCCCAGTATGTGTCCTCATGTGATACTTCAGGTGTCCCGCCTTTGCTGTCTTATAGTCACACTCAGTACATTTATGAGGCTTTAACCCAGTGTGTGTTCTCATGTGTTTCTTCAGGTGTCCAGCATATGCTGTCTTATAGTCACACTCAGTACATTTATAAGGCTTTTCGCCAGTATGTGTTCTCATGTGATCCCTCAGGTGTGCAGCAGTACCTGCCCTATAGTCACACACAGTACATTTATAGGGCTTTTCCCCAGTATGTGTTGCCATGTGTATCTTCAGGTATTGAACCTGTGCTGCCCTATAGTCACACTCAGTACATTCATAAGGCTTTACCCCAGTATGTGTACTCATGTGTCTGTTCAGGGTTCCAACATGTGCTGCGCTATAGTCACACTCAGTACATGTATATGGCTTTTCACCGGTGTGTGTTCTCATGTGTATTTTCAGGGCTCCAGCCCATGCTGCCCTATAGTCACACTCAGTACATTTATAAGGCTTTTCCCCAGTATGTGTCCTCATATGTAGTCTCAGGTCTCCAGCCTGTGCTGCCCTATAGTCACAGTCAGTACATTGATGAGGTTTTTCTCCAGTGTGTGTTGACATGTGTTTCCTCAGGGCTCCATCCTGTGCTGACCTATAGCCACACACATCACATAAATATAGCTTTTCCCCAGTATATACGCCCATGTGTTTCCTCAGGCGTCCAGCCTCTGTTGCCCTATAGTCACACTCAGTACATTTAAAAGGTTTTTCCCCAGTATGCCTTGTCATGTGCCGCCTCAGTACCTTAGCATGTGCTGTCCTCAAGTCACACTCAGTACATTTATAAGGCTTTTCTCCAGTATGTTTTCTCATGTGATCCCTCAGGTCTCCAGCCTGTGCTGTCCTATAGTCACAATCAGTGCATTTATAAGGCTTTTCCCCAGTATGTGTTCTCATGTGTCTCTTCAGGTACTTAGAATTTGCAGCCCTAAAGTCACACTCAGTACATGTATAAGGTTTTTCACCAGTGTGTGTTCTCATATGCCTCCTAAGGGATCCAGCCCGTGCTGTCTGATAGTCACACTCAGTACATGTATAAGGTTTTTCACCAGTGTGTGTTCTCATATGCCTCCTAAGGGATCCAGCCCGTGCTGTCTGATAGTCACACTCAGTACATGTATAAGGTTTTTCCCCAGTGTGTGTTCTCATATGTCTCAGCAGGTCTCCAGCATGTGCTGTCCTATAGTCACACTCAGTACATTTATAAGGCTTTTCCCCAGTATGTGTTCTCATGTGATCCTTCAGGGCTCCAGCCCGTGCTGTCTTATAGTCACACTCAGTACATTTATAAGGCTTTTCCCCAGTATGTGTTCTCATGTGATACTTCAGGTGTGCAGCATTTGCTGCCCTATAGTCACACTCAGTACATTTATAGGGCTTTTCACCAGTGTGTGTTCTCATGTGTTGCTTCAGGGCTCCAGTATTTGCTGCCCTATAGTCACACACAGTACATTCATAAGACTTTTTCCCAGTATGTTTTCTCATGCATACTTTCAGACTGCCAGCCCGTGCTGCCCTATAGTCACACTCAGTATATTTATATTTCCTATTGGCACTATGTGTGAGCAAATGTTTCTCTAAACAATGTGTCTGTTTAAACCCTTTAACACACTTCCTACACTTGTGTAGTTTCTTAACTGTATGAGTCACACTGTGATGCATCATGCCTTCTGACATCAGTAGAGAAGGTGCACTAGTCACACTTGTAGCATTTGCTGCCTGTCCTGTCTCCCCTGTATGAGTCACACTGTGATGCACCATGCCTTCTGACATCAGTAGAGAAGGTACACTAGTCACACCTGTAGCATTTGCTGCCTGTCCTGTCTCCCCTGTATGAGTCACATAGTGATGCATCATGCCTTCTAACATCAGTAGAGAAGGTACACTAGTCACACTTGTAGCATTCGCTGCCTGTCCTGTCTCCCCTGTATGAGTCACACTGTGATGCATCATGCCTTCTGACATCAGTAGAAAAGGTACACTAGTCACACTTGTAGCATTTGCTGCCTGTTCTGTCGCCCCTGTATGAGTCACACTGTGATGCATCATGCCTTCTGACATCAGTAGAGAAGGTGCACAAGTCACACTTGTAGCATTTCCTGCCTGTTCTGTCTCCCCTGTATGAGTCACATAGTGATGCATCATGCCTTCTGACATCAGTAGAGAAGGTGCACAAGTCACACTTGTAGCATTTGCTGCCTGTTCTGTCTCCCCTGTATGAGTCACACTGTGATGCACCATACCTTCTGACATCAGTAGAGAAGGTACACTAGTCACACTTGTAGCATTTGCTGCCTGTCCTGTCTCCCCTGTATGAGTCACACTGTGATACAACATGCCTTCTGACATCAGTAGAGAAGATGCACTAGTCACACTTGTAGCATTTGCTGCCTGTTCTGTCTCCCCTGTATGAGTCACACTGTGATGCATCATGCCTTCTGACATCAGTAGAAAAGGTACACTAGTCACACTTGTAGCATTTGCTGCCTGTCCTGTCTCCCCTGTATGAGTCACACTCTGATGCATCATGCCTTCTGACATCAGTAGAGAAGGTGCACTAGTCACACTTGTAGCATTTGCTGCCTGTTCTGTCTCCCCTGTATGAGTCACACTGTGATGCATCATGCCTTCTGACATCAGTAGAAAAGGTACACTAGTCACACTTGTAGCATTTGCTGCCTGTCCTGTCTCCCCTGTATGAGTCACACTGTGATACAACATGCCTTCTGACATCAGTAGAGAAGGTGCACTAGTCACACTTGTAGTATTTGCTGCCTGTCCTGTCTCCCCTGTATGAGTAACAATGTGATGCATCATGCCTTCTGACATCAGTGCTGTCCTATAGTCACAATCAGTGCATTTATAAGGCTTTTCCCCAGTATGTGTTCTCATGTGTCTCTTCAGGTACTTAGAATTTGCATCCCTAAAGTCACACTCAGTACATGTATAAGGTTTTTCACCAGTGTGTGTTCTCATATGCCTCCTAAGGGATCCAGCCCGTGCTGTCTGATAGTCACACTCAGTACATTTATGAGGCTTTTCACCGGTGTGTGTTCTCATATGTCTCAGCAGGTCTCCAGCATGTGCTGTCCTATAGTCACACTCAGTACATTTATGAGGCTTTTCCCCAGTATGTGTTTTCATGTGTTCCCTCAGATGCCCAGGAATTGCTGTCCTATAGTCACACTCAGTACATTTATAGGGCTTTTCCCCAGTGTGTTTCCTCATGTGATCCTTCAGGGCTCCAGCCCGTGCTGTCTTATAGTCACACTCAGTACATTTATAAGGCTTTTCCCCAGTATGTGTCCTCATGTGATACTTCAGGTGTCCCGCCTTTGCTGTCTTATAGTCACACTCAGTACATTTATGAGGCTTTAACCCAGTGTGTGTTCTCATGTGTTGCTTCAGGGCTCCAGTATTTGCTGCCCTATAGTCACACTCAGTATATTTGTGAGGCTTTTCGCCAGTATGTGTTCTCATGTGTTGCTTCAGGGCTCCAGCATTTGCTGCCCTATAGTCACACACAGTACATTTATGAGGCTTTTCCCCAGTATGTGTTTTCATATGTTTCTTCAGGGCTGCAGCCAGTGCTGCCCTATAGTCACACTCAGTACATTCATAAGACTTTTTCCCAGTATGTTTTCTCATGCATACTTTCAGACTGCCAGCCCGTGCTGCCCTATAGTCACACTCAGTATATTTATATTTCCTATTGGCACTATGTGTGAGCAAATGTTTCTCTAAACAATGTGTCTGTTTAAACCCTTTAACACACTTCCTACACTTGTGTAGTTTCTTAACTGTATGAGTCACACTGTGATGCATCATGCCTTCTGACATCAGTAGAGAAGGTGCACTAGTCACACTTGTAGCATTTGCTGCCTGTCCTGTCTCCCCTGTATGAGTCACACTGTGATGCACCATGCCTTCTGACATCAGTAGAGAAGGTGCACTAGTCACACTTGTAGCATTTCCTGCCTGTTCTGTCTCCCCTGTATGAGTCACATTGTGATGCATCAGTAGAGAAGGTACACTAGTCACACTTGTAGCATTTGCTGCCTGTTCTGTCTCCCCTGTATGAGTCATACTGTGAAGCATCATGCCTTCTGACATCAGTAGAAAAGGTACACTAGTCACACTTGTAGCATTTGCTGCCTGTCCTGTCTCCCCTGTATGAGTCACACTCTGATGCATCATGCCTTCTGACATCAGTAGAGAAGGTGCACTAGTCACACTTGTAGCATTTGCTGCCTGTCCTGTCTTCCCTGTATGAGTCACACTGTGATGCATCATGCCTTCTGACATCAGTAGAGAAGGTGCACTAGTCACACTTGTAGCATTTGCTGCCCGTCCTGTCTCCCCTGTATGAGTCACACTGTGATGCATCATGCCTTCTGACATCAGTAGAGAAGGTGCACTAGTCACACTTGTAGCATTTGCTGCCCGTCCTGTCTCCCCTGTATGAGTCACACTGTGATGCATCATGCCTTCTGACATCAGTAGAGAAGGTGCACTAGTCACACTTGTAGCATTTGCTGCCCGTCCTGTCTCCCCTGTATGAGTCACACTGTGATGTACCATACCTTCTGACATCAGTAGAGAAGGTGCACTAGTCACACTTGTAACATTTGCTGCCTGTCCTGTCTCCGCTGTATGAGTCACACTGTGATGCACCATGCCTTCTGACATCAGTAGAGAAGGTGCACAAGTCACACTTGTAGCATTTGCTGCCTGTCCTGTCTCCCCTGTATGAGTCACACTGTGATGCATCATGCCTTCTGACATCAGTAAAGGAGGTACACTAGTCACACTTGTAGCATTTGCTGCCTGTCTTGTCTCCCCTGTATGAGTCACACTGTGATGCACCATACCTTCTGACATCAGTAGAGAAGGTGCACTAGTCACACTTGTAGCATTTGCTGCCTGTCCCGTCTCCCTTGTATGAGTCACACTGTGATGCATCATGCCTTCTGACGTCAGTAGAGAAGGTACACTAGTCACACTTGTAGCATTTGCTGCCTGTCCTGTCTCCCCTGTATGAGTCACACTGTGATGCATCATGCCTTCTGACATCAGTAAAGGAGGTACACTAGTCACACTTGTAGCATTTGCTGCCTGTCTTGTCTCCCCTGTATGAGTCACACTGTGATGCACCATACCTTCTGACATCAGTAGAGAAGGTGCACTAGTCACACTTGTAGCATTTGCTGCCTGTCCCGTCTCCCTTGTATGAGTCACACTGTGATGCATCATGCCTTCTGACGTCAGTAGAGAAGGTACACTAGTCACACTTGTAGCATTTGCTGCCTGTCTTGTCTCCATGATAACATCTAATTATGAATGCACCAGTTCCACGTCCAGTTCTGCAAATATGTAAATATTCTAACTGTAAACAACAGTTAAGATCAGTTACATTTGTCACAATAAACATCAGTACACTCTATACTCATCCTGTTGGCAGCCATAATGTTAGAGGACTTTGACTATTTGGGTACTATTCTTTGAGACGAGAATCCAGGTATTTACAGGTGGCGCTACGATCGGCAGCAAAAACTCGGGTGAATACACCAGCTGAGTCTCATAGGCCCTAACGCTAAAATACCTGTTTTCAACCCCTTTGAAACCATACATAAACGGGTCAAAATGCTATGATCTTACATGGATATATCAAGTATTGTTCATACATTGCAGTTGCTTGTTCCGTTTTGCCGACAATTGTCTATACTTTAAGAAATTGAGGGGGAAAGTTGGAGATTTTAAGCTGGGTTGCTATGGTTGTCAAGGGCGGGATTCCCCCACGGCCAGGGCCTCTGCTCACATAGATGCACTGGCACGTGACCAGATGAGCGGAGGCCATCTCAAAGAATGCATGAAACCTGGCTTCCACTCCCTCAATTATTATCACAATAACGTGAAAGCACTGACAGAAAGCACTGACAGTTGGTGAACCCTGCAGACTCAGCCAAGCTATCATGTAATGAAAGCACTGACAGTTGGTGAGTCCTGCAGAATCAGCCAAGCTGTCATGTAATGAAAGCACTGACAGTTGGTGGGCCCTGCAGACTCAGCCAAGCTGTCATGTAATGAAAGCACTGACAGTTGGTGAGCCCTGCACACTCAGCCAAGCTGTCATGTAATGAAAGCACTGACAGTTGGTGAGTCCTGCAGAATCAGCCAAGCTGTCATGTAATGAAAGCACTGACAGTTGGTGAGCCCTGCACACTCAGCCAAGCTGTCATGTAATGAAAGCACTGGCATTTGGTGGGCCCTGCAGACTCAGCCAAGCTGTCATGTAATGAAAGCACTGACAGTTGGTTGGCCCTGCAGACTCAGCCAAGCTATCATGTAATGAAAGCACTGACAGTTGGTGAGCCCTGCTGACTCAGCCAAGCTGTCATGTAATGAAAGCACTGACAGTTGGTTGGCCCTGCAGACTCAGCCAACAAGACTACACTACAGCGCCTCCCGCAGCGCCTACAAACACTACAGAACAAGGCCCTCAAGTTTGCTATGAAATGACCGAGGTATTATAATACGAATGCCATACACATTGAAAGCAAAAACCATGCTTGTAAAAGAAAGGTTATTCTTTAATACTGTACAATTTATGCAGAAGCAATACTATCACTGTAGGGTTAAAGAAACAGTTCAGCCTGGGATGAAATAGCTATACATGAACTTCTTACCATGTTGATAAAGATGTATTTTGAGTAAATCGTTCCATAGTGCCCAACTAATTCCAGTATTACAGAGAGAAACGGGAACTATTTTGCCTTGTGGGGACCGCCATGTTCTCTCCTCTAGTGACATATTTTAGGCCCATTACCTCTGCGAATGAATCTACAATACACTAACACCAAGGAAGGCCTCTGATTGGCTGGCTACTAGCAGGCGGCAAATTCGCACAAGAGATAACCCAAGACAACAACACAGCCTAGAATCTATTCATTTACAGCCTAGCATGATTGACACACAAATTTCGTCCACTGTTTAGACAGATAATACATTAATCTTACTTGCCCTAGTACTAGTGTGATATTTTCCTTGTCTGTATGTTCCTATTCCTTATGTTACATTTCGCAGAGGTTTGACATGCAGCATCTTGTTTATGATGCCATTTTGTTGCATTGCAGTGTGGGTAGGGGAACTTGGCCAATCACAGTGGGTCTGGGAGTCACATGACTCATGACCCAGTTCCACAATGCTAGGAGAGAGATGTCCACAGCCCTACACATTGGTAGTGACTGAGATTTAGGATTATCATCAGAGATTTTCAGCGATAGATTTGAGTCCTCACATCGTAATTATAATCATTAGATGTCTGAAAGTGCTGTGATTCAGATTTGAGGGCTCCTGGGGAGAGAAAGAGAATGGGACCATGGGACCTTTGCCACACTCTCTCACTCAGGCAATGGAGATGAGATGATGTTTGGAGATGGAAAGTATCATGAGCAGGATCGGGAGGAATACTGTGAAACTAGTAAGAATCACATTTTATAGATAGCAATAATAAAGGCAAGAAGGCATTGTTTATTTCACAATCCCATGAGGATGGGACAAATAGCAGAGTTCTAGGTCTGAGTGTCCACCTCAAACCAACGATCCTATAGCTGTGAAGCCTAGTATAAGACAGATGCTCCGATTGTAAACAAACTTTTGTGGGCCCAGTCGACGTCACAACTCGCAGAGAATCATGGGAAATAAGCCCAAAATGGTGGTCTCTATGAATGGTGGCTATTGCTATAATTTGGGCACTTTGACATCATTTTGTAGGGTTATTTGGATACTATTGAATGATTTAAACACAGGCCATCCTAAAATATGAGGTAAGAAGTTGATGTATAGCTATTTTATCCCAGGGCGAACTGTTTCTTTAACTGGATACCACATGATGAAATTGCAGCAAATTATGCATTAAGGGAAAACAGAAGCTTTAACTTTAAACTGATCCGTCCAGTAGATAACAGGTATCATTGGCGTATACTGGTATACAGATGTGGAATGACCTAGATCTGAACTAACGTATCGCCAGCGCGGTCGTAGCCACGCCTCCACGGTCACGTGACGCACTTTTGGGCCTTGGACCACAAACAAACCCTCCAGAGTGGTAGACTCAATGCATAACAGTAGGAAATGTAACATTTTCCTGAGGCAGGGAAGTGTTAAAAGGAGGCAAAATAATTTGGAGAAAGATATGTTTAAGGTCTAGGAACATGTTGGAGGTATTTACACATCATCTTTATGATATCAAGGTTGGCAAGCAACCCCATTGGTTGAAGGGGTGGATATCATAATCACATAACATAATATGGTTACAGTATACACATAACATTGGATATAATAATCATGGTAGGGAAGACCCCCTCTTGAATCCCGTTTCTCATTGTTTATAAGCCCCATTTCCCGAATACCGCAGGTTTTCAATTTGCCATCCAGTTTTCCTATTTGCAATCCCTACCAGGAAAAATTAAATCTGGCTCTGAATCCCTTACCCGACCTTAAATAAGCCCCAATTCCGGTTCCCAAAAAGGTACTCCCTACCCTGATTTATTATAGTTCACAATGGCCGAATGAACAGTTAATAAAGTACACAACCCAGAGGTGCAGAGCAAATTGGTGGTGGCTATTGTATTTTATAAGAATATGAACATGAAAATGAATCATAACCAGTAATATGACCAGAAATGTCCCTAGAATATTTAATTAAATGGCCGTTCAATACACAGCATATCACATTATATAAGTAATCACCGGCCTAGCTACTTTACACCATATACTAAGAAGTAGAAAATGTACTGAATTCAAAACATTTAGGCTTTTAATGGAGGTCGACATCATGGAATCAACTAGCCAAAAATACTAGGAGGAGGAGACAAGTGCAGGCCTATAAATGTAATAAAACAACTAGTGTACACGGATGAATTCCTTAAAGTTTTCACCTAAAATGCCGACTGGAACTGGAAAACATAATTTACTTCCCATTTCAATTCAATTCCAGCTTTTGCAATAATAAAAATCCGGGGATTTAGAGTAGTTTTTCTGTGTACATGTGTAGTCCTATAGCACTACATAGTGGAGATACCACTGAGTGACCCTTGTTTGTGGGACTGTTTGGGTTGGGGCGCTGGGGCGCACACGTGGTGGTCATCTGTTTATGGTTTGAAGGTATGTGATTGGCTAATCTTCCCACGCGGTCAGCGCCCGGCGATACGTTAATTATAAGAACATTGAGGACAAACTGATGTTTAAAACCTTAATTAAAACTGTAAGTGTAAGTGTATTGTTCGGACTTCGACCAGTATCTTAGTGATCAAGCCGAGAATGTACAGGTCAAGAATGACAGAACCAACAAAAATTGATGATAAGTATTGAATTGTATAATGTTTGAAAATATGTTCTTATAGAAATATAAGTAGTGATTATTGTGACAGGTGTATAATACCTAAAACACTAAGATTGAGCCATCAATGGGTAGTCATGGGGTAAAATATAGGGGAAAGGATGGGAGGTAGGGGTACTCTTCTTCAAGAGTATTAAATTCCATGCGCTTCTGTCAGCCTAGTAAAGTGAGTACTGTTCCGGGGATATTGTTAGAAATATTCCGGGATTAATTCAATCCTCTTGTCATTGTGTAATAAAAGTGATTAACTAATTAATTAATTAATTAATTAACCTTAAAATAATGTAGACTTGATACATCATTAAGAGTACTATAAAACTGGATTTAGATGTTAGAAATATATAATCATAAAATTTCCTACCATCTAGCTATAGGTAATGTGCAGTGGCAAATTTATGGAATTTTATATAACATGTAAATTGTTAATTGTTTAATAAGTAAATTGTAATTGTTTAATATTGTACTCATGTAAATTGTATAATATTGTACTCTGAATCAATAGGAGAATGTTGTATTATATAATTGTACTTTATTAAACTTCCTTTATTTGGTCAGTGAAGGTCTAGGGCCAGTCAGAAGAACTAATATTAGTACAACTAGTATTAGACACAAATGTCCTTTTCATGTATCTGACAAGATTGAATAAATTTTTTTTATATATATAATACTAGGGGGCCAGATCCCAACTGAACGTTATTTCCTTAATAATAGTGCACAAATTAGTGCAATCTAACGACGCACAACTACTGAACGGTATATTTATAAAGGAAAATATGCTATTACACTATAAACATTTACGAAATATGAAAGATTTCAAATTATCGATGTACTCCATATATTTGATATCATTTCCATCTTTTTCATGTTTTTCTTAAATTTCATTACCATCTCATTTCATCAATCCATACTTCTTATCCGTTTCTTAATCAAGTTGTTCTGTTGATGACATGACTTTACAGACTAAAGATAGAAACCGTAAGTCCACCCTCAGGGCCTGGCGGGAGATAGGGTTTACCCTAGCCATGTTTATATGACTCTTGGCATATGCCTAAGCTGTCCTACCTGAATAAAGAAATGTCAAAAAAAAAACAAAAAAAAACAAGTTGATACAGTACTCCCAACCTGGGAGGATCCATAATCCTAGTATCCTAGTACAAAAACAAAACTATTATATTTTTGGGAGGGAGGAGCGGGGGATGGAGGAGGACAGGGAATTTCAGGGAGGGTGGCAGCAAAGGAGAGGGAAGAGGGCAGCAGAACACATAAAAATAGAGTGTATACCAAACCGATGTGTATAAAAGTGATTATACATAGTTGTTGATTATAAGATGGACATATGGTACTTAGTGAGGAACTGTCACATATATTGTTGATAACTCTGTTGATTAATATTTTCTTTTTTTTCCCAACACCGGGTCTTTATTCAGTAATCAGACATGATTTCAAGCTAAGAGCGGTTTACAGAACAAGTATACAACGCTCCGAAAAAGAAATGACAAAAAGGGACTAGGCTATTTTAGTTTCACATGAAAAAACAGGGTCTTTCACCATGTACTAGGTCACCGTGGCGAGCGTATACAACACAGAGAGAGAGAACAGGCTTTACAAATTTGAATAAAAATTCTTCCACAACTTGAACTCATTAACGTGGGACTAACCATATATAGCGTTATCCTTAAGGGCCCTCAGGGCTGACTTAATCTCTCAAAGAAACTCAAAAAAGCAGATTTCGTTACTGTAGAAGAACCTTTTCTTGTCAATAATAAGAACTTGGCCGTAATGAGAATGAAGTTGAGCCTCTTGCTCCTGGGTTCCTGACAAGGGACTCCCAGTAGAATGTGAGCAGTGTTAAGGTCATTGACAAGGTCAAAGCATTATTATTACCAGTATGGCAAGCCATTTGTGTAATAATTCGATAAACACTGTTTATCGGTCGATAAACACTGTTTATCAACCTAAAACAGTGTTTGTCATTTGAAAAACAATGTTTTACCTCAAAACTATGTCTTTCAAGTGGTATCAACATTCAAATTGAAAAACACTGTTGATCAAGCTAAAACATTGTTTGTCAATTGATAAACAGTGTTTAAGTTTGATAAACAGCGTTTTCCCATTGAAAAACAATGTTTAGGTCGATAAACAGTGTTTCTGAAGGTAAACCAGGGTTTCTCTTTGATACACAGAGTTGTTCGAGGAAACCTTGTATATCGACCGATATCAATATTTCAGCTTGATATAATTATTTTCATATTGAAAAACATTGTTTCTCCTCGATAAACATCGTTTCTCCTCGATAAACATCGTTTCCCCAAGATAAACATCGTTTCCCCAAGATAAACATCGTTTCCCCAAGATAAACATTGTTTCTCCTTGGTAAACATTGTTTCTCCTCGATCAACATCGTTTCTCCGCGATAAACATCGTTTCGCCTAGATAAACATCGTTTCTCCACGAAAACATCCTTTCAACTCGATAAACATCGTTTCTCCTCAATAAACATCGTTTCTCCTCCCAAAACAGCGTTTCTCCTCCTGGAACAGCGTTTCTCCTTGATAAACGTTGTTTCTCCTCCAGAAACACTGGCTCTTCTCAATAAACACTCAGGTTCCCTGCTAACCTGTGTTGCCCAACTGGGATAGGTCATCCTGGACTAAGAGCAACTTGGGTAGGTGGGCAACCGGGGAAGTTAGGCAACTGGGGAAGTGGCTGGGCAACCGCATGGGCAACTAGGGAAGTGAGTGAGCAACCGGGAAGCCAATGGGCTACCAGGTAAACTGGGAAGCCGATGGGCAACCAGGTAAACTGGAAGAAACACTGTTTATAACATTTAAAACTCTGATATCGGTATCGATGAGAAACAGTGTGTTTATCAATGTTTTTCCTTGATAAACACTGTTTTCCCTGTACCAACAGTGCTGCCCGCTACCCCAAGTTGCCCTCCAGGCCTACCCCAGGTTGTCCAACACTATGGTTACCCACTAACGTGGGTTGCCCTAAACTCTTGTTGCCCACTAAGGTTACCCACCAATACTGCTTGCCCGACTTCCCTGATTGCTGACTTACCCAGCTTCCCTGGTTGCCCATCTGCTTATCCGATTGCCCATCCGCTTCCTAGTTGCCCACTAACTTCCCCAGTTGCCCACCTGGTTCCCTGGTTGCCCACCCGGTTCCTTGATTGCCAACCCACTTACCAATCCAATTGCTCACCCGGTTGCTCATCCGCTTACCCGGTTGCCAACCCACTTGCCAATCCAATTGCTCACCTGGTTGCCCATTTGCTTCCCGGTTGCCCATCTACTGCCCCGGTGCCCACCAGGTTTCCCGGTTGCCAATCCGCCGACCAGGTTGCCCACCTATGACCCGGTTGCCCACCCGGTTGCACCCACTTACCAATCTGATTGCTCACCTTGTTGCCCAACCATTTGCTGAGTTGCCCGTCCGCTTTCCTGGTTGCACATTGGCTTAACCAGTTTTCCACCCGGTTGCCCACCTGCTTCCCAGGTTGCCCATCTGCTTATCGGGTTGCCCACCCACATCCCCATGGTTTCCTACCTGGTTTCCTACCTGCTTCCATGGTTGCCCATCTGCTTATCCGGTTGCCCATCCACTTCTTGGATGCCCACCTGCTTCCTGGTTGCACACCAACTTCCCTGGTTGCCCACCTACCCAAGTTGCCCTTAATCCAGGATGCCCTGAGTGTAGGGCAACCAGGGGTAGTGGTCAACCAGGATGTTGGCAACCAGAGGGTTGGCCACCATACAACCAGTGGGTTGAGGGACTACACTGAGGGACTACAATGTTTATCAAATTAAATCAGTGTTCATCAAGGAGAAACGATGTTTCTGGAGGAGAAACAATGTTTCTGGAGGAGAAACGTTGTTTATCGAGGAGAAACGATGTTTATCGAGGAGAAACGATGTTTATCGAGGAGAAACGATGTTTATCGAGGAGAAACGATGTTTATCGAGGAGAAACGATGTTTATCGAGGAGAAACGATGTTTATCGAGGAGAAACGATGTTTATCGAGGAGAAACGATGTTTATCGAGGAGAAACGATGTTTATCGAGGAGAAACGATGTTTCTGGAGGAGAAACGATGTTTATCGAGGAGAAACGATGTTTATCGAGGAGAAACGATGTTTATCGAGGAGAAACGATGTTTATCGAGGAGAAACGATGTTTATCGAGGAGAAATGTTGTTTATAGAGGAGAAACTTCGATATCAAATTAAAGAACAAGGATCATTATTTAAAATCTGTGTTTATCAGCTGATAAACAATGTTTTACTGTGAGAAACACTGTTTATCAAGGAAAAACACTGTTTCTCACTTTTCAAAGTTTTTTTATGAAACTTTTGCTTAGAAAGTACCGTTATCACTTGATATACAAAATTTTCCAAACAACTATGTTTATCGAGGAGAAACACTGTTTAACATTGAGAAACATTGTTTTAGCTCTATAAATACTGTTTATCAATCGATTAACACTGTTTTTCATGGTAAAACAGTGTTTTTCAATTGAAAAACAGTGTTTTAGGTTGATAAACAGTGTTTATCGAATGATAAACAGTGTTTGTCGAATTATTACACAAATGGCTTGCCATATACCAGCCCATTTTACTAAAGTTTGCCAAAAATCATTAACCTTTTTGCAGTCGATAAAAAAATGGAAAACGTCATCACATTCATTGCAATAATTGCAATCCGGAAACAACTTGACATTGATATCTTTCAAATACTTATTACACACTATTAGCCTTTTTACAACTAAGAATTGAAATGACTGCAAAAAGACACAACCGTACATTCTTCGTACACATGCATGGGATTCAATACCAGACTTTGGTGTCTACCTGAGTGATGTCGATGCCCTTGTTGTGAAACATTGATACCCATTTGACATTTCTATCATCGCTAAACAATATGGCGTTTCTGATTGTGTTGAATAATTGGCTGTGGTTGTAGTGAGAATATTCACCGCTTTACCTCTAATCTACCCTAAATCTACACACTAACTCTTGTCTGAAATCTGGGACAATATCATTTCTTATCTTGACCCACCAATTTCTGGGAATAGAGTCTCTCATAAGAAATCTTTCTACAAAGGTGATTTTTAAATTGTTCTCGGCTTTGAACTCACTGATACTTTTGATTTTGTCATTTAAAATTAGGTCCTCAACACAATATAGACCTTTCCTCTTCCTAACCTCCCAGTTAGTGTTTTTGTTTTCCAATTTTAGAACTCTATTGTTCCAGATTTTTTCGCACAATATTTCTTTTTTGGATACAGGTTCATTAGCAATCTTGACCATAGCTTCAACACTTCATCAATCAAAAATAAAAAATCGGAACGTGTTGAACTCATAACCGACCTGGCTTCAAAGGCTGCTTGGATGTCTTGTCCAACGGCCTCCTCGAAGAAAGCCGATCCTTTTGGACCCTTTTCTAAGATGAGCCTTTTGATCCACATCATTTTTGAAGCTGCTACCTTCGATCTGACATCATGAAGGTTAAGGCCTCCCTGCGTTTTTACACATATATGTTTTTTGTTTCTCCATAAGAAATCTTCGATTAGTTTATGAAACTCTACTACAATGCGGTCTTCAGTACAAATAAAACTGGCGGCGTACATGAACAAAGGCAGTATTAATATGTTAGCTACAACAACTCTACCTTTGAGAGAAATATCTCTCTTTGACCAGTGGGCGATGCAGTTTTTCACTTTTTCTCTAATAACATCGAAATTCTTGTCCTTTTGGGCAGATGTATTAGGAGGGTAAACAATAGAAATTCCTAACACTTTCATGCAGTTAACCCATTGAATCTCTTTGGCAGTTTGATTACATAGAGGGATATTCCTGATATTGAAGCCTCTCGTTTTCGCTATGTTAAGCATGAGGCCCGATGCTTTACCGAAATCTTCGATTATATTGATCAATTTTGCCAGGGCATTTTCGTTATCAGCGATGGCTGTTGATTAATATTAATGACTTGAGTTGGTTGGGGACAAATGCCCAGCAGGGCTGTACACACCCTTACTCTCCCCCCCAGGTCCCACCCTTACTCTCCCCCCAGGTCCCACCCTTACTCTCCCCCCAGGTCCCACCCTTACTCTCCCCCCAGGTCCCACCCTTACTCTCCCCCCAGGTCCCACCCTTACTCTCCCCCCAGGTCCCACCCTTACTCTCCCCCCAGGTCCCACCCTTACTCACCCCCCAGGTCCCACCCTTACTCTCCCCCCAGTACCCACCCTTACTCTCCCCCAGGTCCCACCCTTACTCTCCCCCCAGGTCCCACCCTTACTCTCCCCCAGGTCCCACCCTTACTCTCCCCCCAGGTCCCACCCTTACTCTCCCCCAGGTCCCACCCTTACTCACCCCCCAGGTCCCACCCTTACTCTCCCCCAGGTCCCACCCTTACTCTCCCCCCAGGTCCCACCCTTACTCTCCCCCAGGTCCCACCCTTACTCTCCCCCCAGGTCCCACCCTTACTCTCCCCCAGGTCCCACCCTTACTCTCCCCCCAGGTCCTGTCTCCACTCACAGTGTGGAACCCTAGCGCTCCAAGCGGCAGATGAACGTACCCCAATACATCATTCATCCACCGCTCCCCGATCCCCTCTACTACAATATATATAGTAATTAGTGATTCCTGTTATATGTGTACATAGATATATTACATGGATTAGGGACTACACTGATATATAGATATAGTTATACTGATACTTATTAGTTATATTTATGGCTTGAATATAACAGCTTATAAATGGAGTGAGTGAGTGAGTGATAGTTGCTTATAAACGAGGCCCGGCTTATATTAAGGTAAGAGTGACTCCTCATGTGGTGTGTGTAATTATGTGACTCCTCAACGGCTCATTTGTTGCTGCCCTATAGTAACACTCAGTACATTTATAAGGCCTTTCCCTAGCATGTGTCTCCTCATGTGGGTGTTCAGCAGGTGCTGCCCTATAGTCACACTCAGTACATTTATAAGGCCTTTCCCTAGCATGTGTCTCCTCATGTGGGTATTCAGCGTGGGCTGCCCTATAGTAACACTCAGTACATTTATAAGGCCTTTCCCTAGCATGTGTCTCCTCATGCTCGGAACAAAATATCTTTAAACACAAAGAAGTGTAAAACACTATTAGGGCTAGACAAGATTTGCAAAATGATGTTGAATATTCTAGTGGGATGCAGACTTTGGAAAATGTTGAAGCTTATAAATATTTAGGTGTTGAATTAGACAGACAGCTGAATTTTAAAAAGTTTATGATAAAAAATCAGGAACTATCCGATCTAGGGTGAAAGCTTTATCAAAGCTATATGGAGTGTGTAGTCAAAATACTCTTTTACGGTTGTATAAAACAATGATCTTGCCCATTGTTGATTATGGGGATATATTTTACGGATCTGCTGCACAAAATCTTTTACAAAAGTTACAAACTCTTCATAATTCGGCATTGAAAATTGTATTAAAATTACCAAAATATACTAGTACGAAAGATATTCATGTTAAATTAAAAATCCCATCATTGAAAACGAGGTGAGAATCACATATGTTAGAAAGAGCGTTTATTCATTCAAAAATTGCTGAAAATGTAGACAAGACGGAGACTAACAGCTGGGAAAAAGCTAAAAGTACCTCATCCATGAAACGAATTATTTAAAAAATCGTATGTCTTTGTCTTGCCAAACTTGTGGAACCAGCTCCCAGATGATGTTCAATTTACGGGAGGCAGGAAAGAGTTTAGGAGTTACTTACACAATGTTTATGTTAATGAGTTCAACCAATTTCTGAAAATGTGAATTCCTGATACTCTATGGTTAAAATGTCATTGACTAAGATATATATATATATAAAAGTTTTATTCATAATTACATGTACATAGAATATAATTATGAATTGGACACATTCTTCACAGAAATGATCTTCCTGAAGGCCTGAAATATCAATATATCGATAGGGGGAGGGGGGCGAAATAACCATGGTAATGAATGTAAAATGTTAATAATGCTGTTATTGTTATAATGGTATGATACAAGTGAATGTAAGCTACAACTAGTACAAGTTGGCTTCCAAGAATATAACCTTGTATTACAAAACATGATCGCTATTACTGTTTATTGATGATATATCTTGTATTGATTATGTTGTATGCTATGTAATAACTAATTAAGGAAATCATCGGAAGATAGCACTACTAATGCAGATTTGAATATAATAATATGAACATTACTGACAATGCAAACTTTGCATAGTGCTATCACTACAAGGACTACTTTACCAGAAAACGGACACTTATTTTCTAGGACACTTTTAATAACATTTTAACATTCAGAGACACTATATTTTCGAAACGTTTGATTTTATAGGACTACCCAGGAAGAGCTGAATTCAGAGGACTAGTTTCCTATTCATGTACCTTCAGTATTATGTCAGCATGTGAATAAAAGTCTGTATACATAGATTTCACTGACGTCACGGCTGTCGCCATGTCCTGGGGCTTGTTAGATGGCTATGTACACTGCGATACTTGAAAATACCGTTTTCTGGCTGTTTTAACCTTTACCAGTTTTAATGTGCCTCAACAAACCCTTCTTGATAAGTAATATTACACTAAAGGAAGATAATCTAAGCTAAGTATCCACTCTTGTGAGATTTATCTACTTTGTTTTGATAACCGAGCCGTAGACTGCAAGGCTAGCCCTGACCCCAGACATGGTGGCCAGTAGGATTCCCCAGCCACCCGGGTGACATCATGTGAAATCTATGTATATATATGGTCGAATCCCATCAAATGACCCCAAATCATTATTTTCTGAAGTTCATTTGTTTTCTTAGATATGTTGTGGTTAGGTCGGCTATAGGGTTTAGATTGCAGAACTAGATTTTTTTTTCTTATTTCGTATTTGTTTTACTACTGTGAGCCATCAAATGAATTACTGTACTAAAAGTGTTAGTTCCGAACGCTATAGCCAAATAGCATATTTCCTGTCAATAATCAAACAAAAATTGGTCATATATAGCTCTATGGGGACTGGAATATGAAATAATCATACAGGTTTTAGCATAAATAGTGAACTTTATTTATCTGAGTTCATATGTATACTTGTATATTATCATAATTTTAACAGTTGTTTTAATAGGTCTTCTTTGAGCTGCTGTAAAAGATTACCATATGCATAATAAAGTGTAGGAAAAATATGTATGGGACGCCACAGTATCAGGCTATTTGGAGGACCATAATTGTTTGCCTAGACCTATTATAGGTTTCATGCCAAGGCATTCGGAACTAACACCTTTTGCGTTCGGAACTAACACATAGCGTTCGGAACTAACACCTTTTCTGTATTGTTTGTAACCAAGTATAGGTATTTGAAAGTAGTCCAATATGTTTCAAATACTGATATATATGGGCCCTTATGTCAGACCCAATCCAATTGATGTTTTGTATCCTCCCCAGTCTGATTAAATGTAGCACAAGTGATAGCGTTCGGAACTAACACATAGCGTTCGGAACTAACACATGGCGTTCGGAACTAACAGAAAGTAGGGTGGTTCATTTCTTTAGTGTGTAATTTTTTTAGAGTCTAATTCAATAAGATTGAAACAGAATGTTTCTTCTTTATCAGGACTTATTACTAAGGAATAAAGTATATTAAGTTAGGTAAATAAGTGCATTATTTTTGTCTATATAATTCTATAGGACTTGTGTATGAGTACATCTACCTATAGTTTCTTATTAAATATACGCCTGAAAAAAGGTAAATATGTTGCAAATACAACTATATGTTTACCCTTATGTCAGTAAAATGCATTGCATGGCTTGTTTCCTCATCAAATAGTTTGAGATATGGGAGAAATGAAGGCGTTCGGAACTAACATTTCTGTCAAATATCCATTCAATGCACTTCTTTGGATCCACTCCATTTCATTAAATATGTGAGCATAAATATGAGCCTGGAAACAGTCAATTCCTTGCTCTTAACATACAAGAAGAAATATGGCTGTATATCAAGGTAGACTTAGTAAACAATGACATTAGGTTTGGGAACCTGCTGTTAGTTCCTGAACCCTGTTAGGTTCCGAACGCTATATATTGTTCCTTAATAAGCATATAAATTTAGCAACACTTAACATCGTTCCTATGCATATATCTTTCATTATGGACATGTATTTGCAACTAATATTTAGTTCCAAATACTAACATTTAATTCCAAATGTCCAAATGTCAATGTTAGGTTCCGAACGCCGCACTTTAAGCCAATATATAAATAAGCATGATTGCTGAATGCAACCAATACATTACATTATCCTCTCCGTCATGGTTATATTGATGAACACTGGAGACATTTCAAGCTAAGTTTGAATGTGACAATAATTCATTTAGGGGACAAACAGTTACACACATTTTGTGAATAAATATCATTCACCAGATATGTAGAGTTATTAGAGAAATAAGACCTATCAGTTTTCCCATCAGATCCGGGCAATAGCTTCAATTGTTGAGTTATACTCTGGTACATTTCCTGAACACTGAACAGCTGTATGAAGGAATACATGTGGTCCTTCAATGGAGGCGTTCGGAACTAACACTATTATTTACCTTCCCTTTGTCTTTGTGGGTACATATCTTAGTTAATATTGAACGAAAGTTGTTAAAAATCGGTGGACATTTGTACAGGATAATACCTAACCTCCTAGTAAAGAATCTTCTCCTAATCTTTGTGGAAATAAAAGTGGCATTGGTTTGATAGGCGTTCGGAACCTAACGGATTTTGTTCTTAAATGGTGAAACTTGAAATGTTTTAAATTGTCATTCCAGGAATATCAGAATCATGTATGTTATCAGTTATGTTTCATATTCTATATCATATTAACTACAGATGGAGCCTATTGATAGTTTAAAAACATTTATTTAAAGATTTGATATCTATGCCAGAAATAAGCATTTTGGAAAAAAATGAAAAAAACGAAAAAATATCAAATTTGTCTCAGGAAAAAATGAATGCTCAGATTTCAATGAAACTTTCAATATACATTCTGCATAATGTTTTCGTTCATTCCAACTTGATAAATGAGGGGTGACCTTCATAGTGTTATGTTTTACAGCATTATGCAGAATAAAAACATTTTTGGGGTCATTTCGTGGGATTCGACCATATATATATATGTTGACATTCAGCAGGGGCTGCCCTAAAGTCACACTCAGTACATTAAGGTTTTTCTCTAGCATGTGTTCTCATATGCATCATCAGATGTGCAGATTGTGCTGCCCTATAGTCACACACAGTACATTGATAAGGCTTTTCCCCAGTATGTGTTCTCATGTGATCCCTCAGGGATCCAGCCCTTGCTGCCCTATAGCCACAATCAGTACATTGATAGGGCTTTTCTCCAGTGTGTGTTCTCATGTGATCCCTCAAGCTTTGAACTGCTGCTGTCCTATAGTCACACTCAGTACATTTATAAGGCTTTTCACCAGTGTGTGTTCTCATATGCCTCCTCAGGTCTCCATCCCGTGCTGTATGATAGTCACACTCAGTACATTTATATGGCTTTTCCCCAGTATGTGTTCTCATGTGTCTCTGCAGATCTCCAGCATGTGACGCCTTAAAGTCACACTCAGTACATTTATGAGGCTTTTCCCCAGTGTGTGTTCTCATGTGTCTATTCAGGTTTGGAGAAGTTGCTGCCCTATAGTCACACTCAGTACACCCATATGGCTTTTCCCCAGTGTGTGTTCTCATGTGATCCCTCAGGGATCGGGCCCGTGTTGCCCTATAGTCACACTCAGTACATTGATAGGGCTTTTCACCAGTATGTGTTCTCATGTGATCCCTCAGGGATCCAGCATCTGCTGCCCTATAGTCACACACAGTACATTTATAAGGCTTTTCACCAGTGTGTGTTCTCATGTGATCCTTCAAGCTTTGAACTGCTGCTGTCCTAAAGTCACACACAGTACATTTATAAGGCTTTTCCCCAGAATGGATTTTCATGTGTTGCCTCAGGGCTGCAGGAACTGCTGCCCGATAGTCACACTCAGTACATTCATAGGGCTTTTCCCCAGTATGTTTCCTCAAATGTACCTTTAGGGCCGAAGCCTTTCCTGTCTTATAGTCACACACAGTACATTCATAAGGTTTCTCCCCAGTGTGTGTTCTCATGTGATCCTTCAGGTGTCCAGCAGTAGCTGTCCTATAGTCACACTCAGTACATTTATGAGGTTTTTCCCCAGTGTGTGTTCTCATGTGATTCTTCAGTTTTCCAGCTTCTGCTGCCCTATAGTCACACACAGTACATTTATGAGGCTTTTCCCCAGTATGTGTTCTCATGTGTCTCTTCAGGGATTCAACCTGTGCTGCCCTATAGTCACACTGGGTACATAAAAAAGGTTTCTCCCCAGTGTGTTTTCTCATGTGTCTCCTCAGGTCACCATTATATGCTGTCCTAAAGTCACACTCAGTACATTTATAGGGCTTTTCCCCAGTATGGCTTGTCATGTGTTTTCTCAGGTGTGCAGCCTTTGCTGTCCTATAGTCACACTCAGTACATTTATGAGGCTTTTCCCCAGTGTGTGTTCTCATGTGTATCCTCAGGCTACCAGCCAATACCGCCCTATAGTCACACTCAGTACATTCATAAGGTTTTTCCCCAGTATGGGTTGTCATGTGTATCTTCAGGACTCCAGCCCATGCTGTCCTAAAGTCACACTCAGTACATTCATGAGGTTTTTCTCCAGTGTGTGTTTTCATGTGTGATGACAGGCCTCCAGCCTGTGCTGCCCTAAAGTCACACTCAATACATTTATATGGTTTTTCACCAGTATGTGTTCTCATGTGTGCCCTCAGGCCTCCTGCCTGTGGTGCCTTAAAGTCACACTCAGTACATTTATAAGGTTTTTCTCCAGTGTGTGTCATCATATGTAGTCTAAGGCTTCTCGCCTGTTGTGCCCTATAGTCACACACAGTACATGCATAAGGCTTTTCCCCAGTATGTGTCACCATGTGTTGCCTCAGGGCTCCAGCCCATGCTGCCCTATAGCCACACACATCACATAAATAAAGCTTCTCACTAGCATGTACGCCCATGTGTCTCCTCAGTATCCCAGCCTCTGCTGCCCTATAGTCACACTCCGTACATTTATAAGGCTTTTCCCCAGTATGTGTTGTCATGTGCCTCCTCAATACCCTAGCATGTGCTGTCCTATAGTCACACACAGTACACTTATAGGGCTTTTCCCCAGTATGTCTTCTTATGTGCCTTTTCAGGGTTCCCACCCATGCGGTCCTAAAGTCACACTCAGTACATTTATGAAGCTTATGTCTTCGCATATGATCCCTGAAGCTTCCGGCATGTGCTGACCTAAAGTCACACTCAGTACATTTATAAAAATTTTTGCGGGTATGTGTTCTCATGTGTCTCTTCATCTTACTAGCCTGTGCTGCCCTATAGTCACACTCAGTACATTTATGAGGTTTTTCCCCAGTATGTGCCCTAATGTGAGTCCTCAAGGCTCCAGCATGTGCTGTCCTATAGTCACACTCAGTACATTTATAAGGCTTTTCCCCAGTATGTGTTCTCATGTGGTTCCTCAGAGTTCGAGCCCGTGCTGCCTTATAGTCACACACAGTACATACATAAGGCTTTTCACCAGGATGTTTTCTCATATGTACCTTCAGACTGCCAGCTCGTGCTGCCTTATAGTCACACTCAGTATATTTACATTTCCTATCAGCACTGTGTGTAAGCAAATGTTTCTCTAAACAATGTGTCTGTTTAAACCCTTTAACACACTTCCTACACTTGTGTAGTTTCTTAACTGTATGAGTCACACTGTGATGCACCATGCCTTCTGACATCAGTATAGTTTCCGTCAGTAGTTTCTCCCGTGTATGAGTCACACTGTGATGCATCATGCCTTCTGACATCAGTAGAGAAGGTACACAAGTCACACTTGTAGCATTTGCTGCCTGTTCTGTCTCCCCTGTATGAGCCACACTGTGATGTATCATGCCTTCTGACATCAGTAGAGAAGGTATACTAGTCACACTTGTAGCATTTGCTGCCTGTTCTGTCTCCCCTGTATGAGCCACACTGTGATGCATCATGCCGTCTGACATCAGTAGAGAAGGTATACTAGTCACACTTGTAGCATTTGCTGCCTGTTCTGTCTCCGCTGTATGAGTCACACTGTGATGCATCATGCCTTCTGACATCAGTAGAGAAGGTATACTAGTCACACTTGTAGCATTTGCTGTCTGTCCTATCTCCCCTGTATGAGTCACGCTGTGATGCACCATGCCTTCTGACATCAGTAGAGAAGGTATACTAATCACACTTGTAGCATTTGCTGCCTGTCCAGTCTCCCCTGTATGAGTCACACTGTGATGCATCATGCCTTCTGACATCAGTAGAGAAGGTACACTAGTCACACTTGTAGCATTTGCTGCCTGTCCTGTCTCCCCTGTATGAGTCAGACTGTGATGCATCATGCCTTCTGACATCAGTAGGGAAGGTACACTAGTCACACTTGTAGCATTTGGTGCCAGTCCTGTCTCCCCTGTATGAGTCACACTGTGATGCATCATGC
This sequence comes from Sthenelais limicola, assembly GCA_942159475.1. NCBI lineage: Eukaryota > Metazoa > Annelida > Polychaeta > Phyllodocida > Sigalionidae > Sthenelais > Sthenelais limicola. Next base: position 9,010,782 of record OW804099.1, on the reverse strand, counting down.
CTTCTGACATCAGTAGAGAAGGTATACTAGTCACACTTGTAGCATTTGCTGCCTGTCCTGTCTCCCCTGTATGAGTCAGACTGTGATGCATCATGCCTTCTGACATCAGTAGAGAAGGTGCACTAGTCACACTTGTAGCATTTGCTGCCTGTCCTGTCTCCCCTGTATGAGTCAGACTGTGATGCATCATGCCTTCTGACATCAGTAGAGAAGGTGCACTAGTCACACTTGTACCATTTGCTGCCATTTCTGTCTCACCTGTATGAGTCACACTTGTAGCATTTGCTGCCTGTTCTGTCTCCATGATAACATCTAATTATGAATGCACCAGTTCCACGTCCAGTTCTGCAAATATGTAAATATTCTAACTGTAAACAACAGTTAAGATCAGTTACATTTGTCACAATAAACATCAGTACACTCTATACTCATCCTGTTGGCAGCCATAATGTTAGAGGGTTTTGTTGTCTACAGGTCATGTATAGAGTGTAGTTGACCACATCTAAACACTGTTGCTCTCCATGATATGTGGGACTTTAGTACAAAACTATCAGAAAATAATCTGCTATAGTACTTAGTAAACATTAGACATTAATAAAGATTTACAGTGGACCTGATTCACTGAATACAACCGGGATGTTTAGAGTTAGCCAAATCTTACAGCGCCACAAGCTGTAGTGGCATTATTCTTAACTATTGGGGCACCTCGCATGAAACCTGGCGTCCACTCCCTCAATTTCCTCTGAGAAATAACGGTGAAGGTTTAAGTTCCAGACATGATCATGTTCACATGTTACCAGTTGTGTCTACATATGACTTACTAGGGCTTACATGTTTAACATGTCTAACTAGGGCTTACATGTCTAACATGTTAACCTAGGGCTTACATGATAAACATGTCTAACATGTTAACCTAGGGCTTACATGATAAACATGTCTAACATGTCTAACTAGGGCTTACATGTCTGACATGTTAACCTAGGGTTTACATGTTAAACATGTCTAACATGTTTAACAAATAAATGTCAAATAAATCCATTTGTATGTTCTGTATGTATTGTTCTGTTTATTCTATCGATTGCAGCAAAATCCATTGAACAGTGCAGAATATTTTCTATACAGGATGTATATATCTCATGCTAGAGTGTAGGAGAAGTCAGTCACGCTCCACAAATTAATCTTTGATTAAAAAAGTAATTAGTATACTTACGTATTTTAATCTGGATTCTGTGAGGATGACGAGAGTCAGGGGTAGAACAGATGAGATATAGGTGGCGCAGCCAGCCACTGACAGTTTTTAAAGAGATAGGAGCCCGCGAACTTAGTGGATGAGGAGAGGATGACGAGGCATGATAAAAGTAATTAATGTTCAAAACATTAGAAGTCTGCTGGAAGAAGTCAGGGAAGAAGACAGAGCCAAGGGTGGAAGAGGGTGGGCATCTGTTCTACCCCTGACTCTCGTCATCCTCACAGAATCCAGATTAAAATACGTAAGTATACTAATTACTTTTTTAATCGAAGATTCTAGTTCGTCTGTCCATCGTCAGATGGCAGAGCAGATGAGATGTTTAAATGTCCTCAACCACTAGTTCGCGGGACCGTTCCATAGGTTATAAGATAATTAATGTTTCTTGGCGAAAGTCTGGAGGAGTCTATTGGCTCCTTTGTCTCTAATGATGGGCTTGTGATAAAAGGTTCGGAATGGGGATTCCGAGGCCCATGCTGCTCTTTCCAGAATGTCTGTGATTGGAAGATTAAGAGACATGAGTTTAGATGTTGATGCCCCGCGGGTGCTGTGGGCAGTGAAGATGGATGTGTCCACTCCACTTAGTGTGAGTGCTTGTTTGATATAGCGGGCAATAGTTTGTGGTCCCACTGGAGCGTAAGGAGCTCACCTTTGGTGAGCTCCAAAGGTTTTACCCCCAATGTGGTCTATAATGGACGAGATGGCTGAACATGCTACGTTACAAGCGCTGTAAGAAGCGCCTTTGTCAAATAATTCAGCGATAAATTCAAGGCCTAAGCTGAGATCCGTGGTAAGAAAGGGTTTTTCTCGTTGAAAACAAAACACCTTCCATTTTTTGTGATAGGTCTGATAAGCTGACCTAGTTTTGACCCGCCATGAGCTGAGATACAGCATGCGGACTCTGCGGGACAAGTCTAAGGTGTTAATCTTGTCTGTCAAAAGCTTGCCACTACCAAGGGGCACGATGTTAATTTGTGGTCTTGAAGTGGTGTTTGTGGGAGTAGTGTGTTTTCCTCCTGAATTGTTATGGTCTCCAGGGCGTTCCGCAGTAGTAAACTGTATTAAGGTTGCCCTGGCCACTTTGGAGCGACTAGTATTGCTTTTGCGTTGTCCTCCCGGATCTTTTGAAGGCACTTGTTGACGAGGCTGAAAGGAGGAAAAAGATATGGGCGTCTGAAAGTACCCCAATCCAGAGAAAGCATCTTACAGAGAAAGCATCTACAGTGCTAGCTCCTGGATCAGGGAACCAGCTGATGTAATTTTGGAATTGATGGTTAGCCCTGGATGCGAACAAATCCACATCTGGTGAGCCAAATCTCTTACAAATCCTTTTGAAGATCCTTGGTTGCAGTTTCCATTCTTTGTTGTCTGCAAAGTGTCGAAGTCTGCATCCACATTGTCGACACCTGGGATGTAAGAGTCAGTGAGCCAATTGTTATTTGCTTATGCCCAGTCCCAAATGTCTGTAGCTACATTATCACAAGAGACAGACTTTGTCCCTCCCATCTTGTTGATGTAGGCCACAGTAGTTGTGTTGTCCGATCTGACTAAGAAGGAGGTATTTTGCTGGTGCTTGTAGAATGTAAGGAGTCCTAGGTGGACTGCTTTCAGTTCCAGGACGTTGATATGGTAGTCCATTTCGTCCTCCAGCCACCTCTGTCCCGATCGTCCTAGAGGGCAAACAATGCCCCAGCCCTTGTTTGAAGCATCTGTGAAAACCTCTAAGTGTGGTGTGATGGGTCTGATTACACGTACTCCATCGTTAATTTTGTCTAACCACCAAAGGAGTTCTTTCCTAGCGATTTTCGAAATTCTCATATGCTGTTTGTAATCCCTTTTGTTCCTGATGAGGGCCCAAATTTTGTTTCTCTCTACTGTTTTGTAGTGAGCTAGTCCATAGTCTACACCTTTGCAAAGGTCTACTAACATACCTGTTAGGGTTGCGATTTGGGCGATGGTGAACCAATTTGGGCAAACAGAACATCTTCGAGCTTTTGGGTAATCCGAACAATCTTGTCTGGTGTGGGGTAAACCAGCATTAACTTGGTGTTGATGACATAGCCTAAGAAAATCATTTCATGTGTGGGGTTGAAACATGACTTTTGGAAATTGATGGTGAACCCTAGTTCTTGTAGCCTGGTTGCTACCTGGTCTGCTGTCTCCCTGCACTCTTCCTCCGATTCCGCCCAGATGAAAGAATCATCAATGTATGCGAATCCGTGTCTGCCACGGACCCGTAGGTTTACCTTTAGTTTTTCTGGTTGTTGTTGTTCTGGTTGTTGTAATTGGGTTTCTGGTTCCCGCGGTCGTAACTCTTGTAACCCTTGTTTGAGTTCTGGTTGTAGTTGTGGCTGTTGTTGTTGTACCTGCCACGGTTGCTGTTGTTGTGTCTGCCGCGGCCCTGACGGTTGCCTCTCCCGTTGCCATGGCCCCGGCCGTTTTTTGAGCCCTGATTCTGGTTGAATTTGGCTGCTAGCTTGTTAGTAACTTCTACCTTCTTTATAGCCTCTTCCAAGTCAGCTCCAAGCAGGCTTGTTTCAGTTGGAGGGAACCGGACCAGGTCTGATGCTAAAACCTTAAACCTCTCAGGGAAGTGTCATTCGCCAGCCTTCTGCCCTTGTCCAGCTCTTCTGCGTTATGATGGGAGGCTAGGAACATTGCGTCCCGCAACATCTCCATTGTTCCCAGCAGAGTTTCCGGTTTTATGATGGCATTGATTTGCTCTAAGGTTATCCCCGGCTTATCCTTCCCTTTGCTAGTGCTCTTGACTTTCTTGTCCATGGCGGTGAGTTTGACCATCTCGTCTTTAAGACGGACGTACTCCAGGCTGAGAGTATTGGAGGCTGTAGTGATAGCTGTGATCATTTTCAGATACATCTCCTGATGTTTTTGTTTCAGGTTATCGTTCTTCCGTGCATCGAAATCGAGAGATTTCCACAAGGTGGCATCTACTGTTGGGACTTGTAGGTTAGGTGCGTTTTCTGGTCGCCCATACCTGTCCTTGATTTCTTTGATCTTTTCCTGTGTGACTGGTTTCGACATAACCAACCAACCAGCCTGAACCAGAGCTCCTGCTCTCTATCTCACCTCCTTACTTGTACTTTCTAACACTTGCTACGAGTTAGCAATGATAAATATTATCAGTACCATTCTCAATACTTACCTAAGATATTCACTTATACCTGTATAATGCACATGTACCTGGTAGTTGTCCGCTTGAATGAATATTATATGAAGATAACTCACATCGGACTCGATTACTTGAGTATTATTAATGTTACCTGACCTCTCTTATTCAAGTGTCATATAACTTCGTCACTACCTTGCTATCGAATACATGTAATGAATGGTACTCTTGTTTTATTGACTGGCTTATTCTAAACCTGCAATAATAAGCCACTACTTAGCAGCATGCTAAGACTGTATATCGAGATGTTACAACTCTTGATTGATTGATTGATTAATGTTACTATGTAAATACATGCCCCTGATGGTAAAGTTAATAGTATCTGTTACTTAAAGTAAAACACTGGGTTGGAACAATTGCTGGTCATACAGCTCAAGTATGGTTAATAACTGGTATCTTTCATCATATAAGGCATTTCTGTGCAATGATATTGCCAGAATCAATCAAGTAATTTCTGTCCCGCTCTCCCCAAAGCTAGCTCTGGGTGCTTCGTTCTGCTGGTCAGTCAGTGGTCACGGTCTACTTACTTTTAGTGTAAACAGTGCCCACTCTAGGTTTTGTATGGAAAGCCATTTATAAACACATGACTGATCCTCCCGAATAAACAAACATACTCCAAGATATACCTGTGAGGTAATATTACATATAATAATGATAGGACCTTATGATATAATAGGGGTAGCTCAGCTCTAAAGGTAGTAACACTCTTTCAATATAGGATATGTTAATGAACCCAACTTGTATATCTTATGTATATAAATAGCTTTCCATAGTAGTGCATGCATTGCTGCCAACCTGACTAGTCAACAACAAATTGGTAGTGATCAGGAATGAGGAGGAGGAAGTTTATTCTTTGCACCTTCCTTTATCCTTCCATTGAAAATGTAATAGAAGAGATCCATAGGGCCTTTTCATTCCTCATTAGTTCTAGTGTAATATCCATGGGCCTCACAGTCAGGCAGTGTTGAAAAGAAGTGATTTGAGTGCACCAAAATAGTAGCATACAGAACAACATCCTATACAATAACACTGCCTTCAGACTGATGGAAGTTTTGCTGTGCTTGGCTGACGTCACTCTAACATAGGACTCTGGGAATATGGTAGTGGTCAGCGTTCCGGATAATAGCCAGTTATAACACAAACAATTCCTCCCCAGTGACTTATAAATGAGTGAATTACATAAAACAAGGTACAGAACATCATATTATAGTTTTTCCCGATGTCTGAAAACGCATTATACCCAGTCCAGTGTTCCCCTTTAACATTTCTAATAATATGGCCCCATGCCAACAGCTGTATCTGGAATCTGAATTACTGGGGGGCACATATATGTTAAGTTAATTTTATTATTGGCCGATGCGCCACGAAAAACCTGCCACAAAAAACCTTTAAATGCCTTAATGTTATTAGGCCAATGCGCCACGAGAAAAACCTTAAGAAATGCCTTAATGTCTTTAAGAGCATCGGCAGCTATCTTTATTCCATAACTCTCATTACCTATTCTATGTCTCATGCAAGTTGTTATTTCATCTTACCATTCCATACCATACAGATTTATTGTCACATCTATAATTTATCCATTGTTGTATATGTTGTATAATGTTAATATTGATGCTGTAAACAAAAGTAACTCAAGATTCGGGCACTCGACGGAAGAACTTCTTAGGCATTTGCCTAATTAGATTGTTGAATAACCTTATTGTAATGTCATCGAAACAATAAAGAATTCTTGAAATGAAATGAAATGAAATAACAAAATTAGTGAACTCGGCTGGCTACTTCCTTAGCCAGTGGTGGCCCTATCGTAGTATCCAACTTAGCTTGGGCAAGAAACCCTCCGAATGGGTTTGGGTTTGATTGAGCTGGAGTTTCATCGGTCTCCTCAATCTCCCCCTCTTCCTCTGGGATATTCTCCTGAAGTGCCTTAATCTCGTCGACAGTAAGGCCCACATTAAATAAATTGTTCACTTATTGTTCGTCCCCTTCTGGTAAGGACTTATCCTCCTCTCTCTCACTCAAGTCATGGACCTTTCTAGGTTTGGAGCTCACATGCTCTTTGTTTTTGTTTACCTCGACCGCCATTTTCCCGGACCCGGAAATGGCAGAAGTCGTGGCTTTGGGCGACCTGCGGTCGTAGCGCTTGTGGTGGCGACTGGGGGACCTCGAGCGGTCCTCATGGTGAGCATGCTTGTGGCATTTGTAGCGGTGAGAGTGAGAATGAGAATGGGAGTGGGAGCTGTGCCTCCTCCTGCGGGACCACCGATGGCGGGAACCTTGAGATGATGAGCTAGAAGATTCTCTCGACGAGGATCTGTGTCTCCTATGCTTTGAGCGAGACCTATGAGACTCCGATGTTAGTCCCTGTTTATCAGCAAACCTGGGGTCCTGAGCCAGTTGGTAAAGAACTATAGCCCCAATGTCTTTTGCTAGCATAGCTTTTAGCTCCGGGGAGATCTGCACGGCCCTGGGTGGTTTTGGTTCTTGACCGAGTCCAGCCAAGATGGCGGCGGCCCGCCGCTCATCTTCCCCTCGTGGGAGGCCGCCATGTTGGTCCTCTTCCCCTCATGGGTGACCATCATGGTGGTCCTCCTCCTCCTTGGAGCCATGAGAGTGTTCACTACCTGACATTTCGGTGAATCTGTATGAAACGAATATAAACAAGGTGATACAGTACTCCCAACCTGGGAGGATCCATAATCCTAGTATTGGGTGGTGTAGGGGGTCAGAGGGCCGGATAAAACAAAAACACAACTATTATATTTTTGGGAGTGAGGACATTCAAATTTAAGATCATAGGAAGGGAAAGTGAATCAAGAAAGATGGATTTATGCTGAGAAAGAGAAGAGGGAGAGAGGATGGAGTTGGATAGATATAGACAAAAGGAAGACACTAAGGAGAGAAAGAGTCAGATGAATAGGGACAAGGGATAGACTAAAAGGGGAGAATGGTAAGAAAGGGGAGGGACGTAGAGAGGAGAGAGAGAAAGAGTCAGGAGAAGAAAGATTTAGTGAATGAGGAAGGTTTCATGGAACCTATAGTGAGTTTATCAAACTATAAGGGACAGCTGATGAAATTGGACCTCCCAATTTTGTCATGGCCAGTCGGACCAGTGCTGTTGAGAAGTTCATGGCCCATATTTTTCATAGACCGGGTCTGTTGGTCTATGGGTTATGTCGCACACTGGTTCAACTATACTGGTTGCCAATTGGTTCTTAAAGTATGACATATTTCTGTAGCTGACATACATGTCCATATAATGTATATCTCCTTTCCTTGAAAGGTCCTGTCTCCACTCACAGTGTGGAACCCTGAGCGGCAGACAAACGTACCCAATACATCATTCATCCCTGATCCCCTCTACTACAATATATTGTTATAGGATAGAACACAGGGGTATGCTTCCCTGCTATGTATTTCTCTTTATAGCTAACAAAAGGTAAGTCGCCTGGAGATTTGCTGAGGAATCGTCTAATAGTGTTTCCTTAAAAGTAATATCATGATGGCGAAAGGCGAAAGGCGAAAGGCGAAAGGCGAATGGCGATAGACGATTCGCTTATTCTTGTACTATATAAAGTTGAGTTGAGTAAATGAACACATAGGGTGCATACCAAACCGATGTGTATAAAAGTGCCTTATATAGTTGATAATTATAAGATGGATATATGGTACTTAGTGAGTAACTATATATTGCATTTTTATTCAGAACAGACAAATAACATTCTGAAATTGGATTCAACTCTTCCTGAGAGATCCATTTCCTACAAATATTTTGATCATACATAAAGTTTGTTTTCTTTTATAGAAAATACATACATAAAGTTTTTGTTTTTTAGAAAATATAAGTATGGTTCATATAGTTGATGTTTATCTGGAGTTATCTGGTTTCCTGCTGTTCAAATGTCTTCCTGTGTGAACTATTCTCTACTTGCAACTAACACTACATTGTTGATGTCTCTGTTGATTAATATTGATAACTTTTTAATAACTTTTAAGTCTTATGTTAATTCTATTCTAAATCTCGTTAACTTGAAAGTAAGGCTCTTATTTAGGGCACATGATTCCTTGACGTCAAAAGCGAAGCACGATTTATACAAGATGGCCATACTTCCTAATTTAGATTATTGTGATTTTATCTATGATTCAGCCCCTGCAACTCTTCTAAAGAAACTTCAATCTCAGCAAAATTTGGCTCTACGAATAATATTCAACAAGTCAAAATACGAAAATGTAGACCAGGAACACAAAATTTTAAATATTTGGCTGCTTCAAATAAGGCGAGATAAGCACATCCTCGATATGGCCCACTATCTTGCGCAAAATCAGGATAACTTAGACGTAAGACTCAAGAACCACACCACTGGTAAGAGAAATCTTACAGCTCTCTCTTCAAAAACAAATAAAGTCACTAACTCAGTAATTTACAAATGTCAAACAAGATGGAATAATTTAAGGCTGGCATGAGATAGAGGACAAACATGGTTTTGAAAAATATATATGTGTGTAATCATGTGTCTCCTCAACGGCTCATTTGTTGCTGCCCTATAGTAACACTCAGTACATTTATAAGGCCTTTCCCTAGCATGTGTCTCCTCATGTGGGTGTTCAGCAGGTGCTGCCCTATAGTCACACTCAGTACATTTATAAGGCCTTTCCCTAGCATGTGTCTCCTCATGTGGGTATTCAGCGTCTGCTGTCCCATCGTCACACTATGTATATTAAGGTTTTTTTCTAGCATGTGTTCTCATGTGCATCATCAGATGTGCAGATTGTGCTGCCCTATAGTCACACACAGTACATTGATAAGGCTTTTCACCGGTGTGTGTTCTCATGTGATCCCTTAGGCCTCCATACTGTGCTGCCCTATAGTCACACTCAGTACATGCATAAGGCTTTTCCCCAGTATGGGTTCTCATGTGTATCTTCAGGGATCCAGCCTCTGCTGCCCTATAGTCACACTCAGTACATGTATAACGCTTTTCACCAGTATGTCGTCTCCTCATGTGCCTGCTCAGGTCTCCAGCCCGTGCTGTATGATAGTCACACTCAGTACATTTATAAGGCTTTTCACCAGTATGTGTTCTCATGTGTCTCTGCAGGTCTCCAGCATGTGATGCCCTAAAGTCACACTCAGTGCATTGATAAGGCTTTTCCCCAGTATGTCTTCTCATGTGTATCTTCAGGTACTTAGAATTTGCGGCCCTAAAGTCACACTCAGTACACCCATATGGCTTTTCTCCAGTGTGTTTCCGCATGTGTTGCTTGAGTTTTCCAGCCTGTGCTGCCCTATAGTCACACACAGTACATTTATGAGGCTTTTCCCCAGTATGTGTTTTCATATGTGTCTTCAGGCTACCAGCCTGTACTGCCCTATAGACACACTCAGTACATTCATAGGGCTTTTCACCAGTATGTTTCCTCATGTGATGCTTTAGGTTTATAGCGTGTGCTGCCCTGTAGTCACACTTGGTACATTCATAGGGCTTTTCTCCAGTATGTTTCCTCGAATGTACCTTAAGGGCCGAAGCCTTTGCTGTCTTATAGTCACACTCAGTACATTTATAAGGCTTCTCCCCAGTATGTGTTCTCATGTGATCCCTCAGGTGTGCAGCAGTACCTGCCCTATAGTCACACTCAGTACATGCATAGGGCTTTTCACCAGTATGTGTTGCCATGTGTCTCTTCAGGTATTGAACCTGTGCTGCCCTATAGTCACACTGGGTACATAAAAAAGGTTTCTCCCCAGTATGTGTTCTCATGTGTCTCCTCAGGTCACCATTAACTGCTGCCCTATAGTCACACTCAGTACATTTATAGCGCTTTTCCCCAGTATGAGTTGTCATATGTATCTTCAGGCTACCAGCCCATGCTGTCCTAAAGTCACACTCAGTACATTTATAGGACTTTTCCCCAGTATGTGTTGCCATGTGTACCTTCAGGGTTCCAGCCCATGCTGTCCTAAAGTCACACTCAGTACATTCATGAGGTTTTTCCCCAGTGTGAGTTCTCATATGTGATGACAGGCCTCCAGCCTGTGCTGCCCTGAAGTCACACTCAGTACATTTATATGGTTTTTCACCAGTATGTGTTCTCATGTGGATCCTCAGGCCTCCTGCCTGTGGTGCCCTAAAGTCACACTCAGTACATATATAAGGTTTTTCTCCAGTGTGTGTTCTCATATGTAGTCTAAGGCTACTCGCCTGTTGTGCCCTATAGTCACACTCAGTACATGCATAAGGCTTTTCCCCAGTATGTGTCACCATGTGTTGCTTCAGGGCTCCAGCCCATGCTGCCCTATAGCCACACACATCACATAAATAAAGCTTCTCACTAGCATGTACGCCCATGTGTCTCCTCAGTATCCCAGCCTCCGCTGCCCTAAAGTCACACTCGGTACATTTAAAAGGTTTTTCCCCAGTATGCCTTGTCATGTGCCTCCTCAGTACCCCAGTCTGTGCTGTCCTATAGTCACACTCAGTACATTCATATGGCTTTTCTCCAGTATGTGTTCTCAAGTGCCTCTTCAGGGTTCCAGCCCGTGCTGTCCTAAAGTCACACTCAGTACATTTATGAGGCTTTTCCCCAGTGTGTGTCCTAATGTGTTCCCTCAGGTCTCCAGCGAGTGCTGTCCTATAGTCACACATAGTACATTCATAAGACTTTTTCCCAGTATGTTTTCTCATGTGTACCTTTAGACTGCCAGCCCGTGCTGCCCTATAGTCACACTCAGTATATTTACATTTCCTATCAGCACTGTGTGTGAGCAAATGTTTCTCTAAATAATGTGTTTGTTTGAACCCTTTAACACATTTCTTACACTTGTGTAGTTTCTTAACTGTATGAGTCACGCTGTGTTGCACCATGCCTTCTGACATCAGTATAGTTTCCGTCAGTAGTTTCTCCCGTGTATGAGTCACACTGTGTTGCACCATGCCTTCTGACATCAGTATAGTTTCTGTCAGTAGTTTCGCCCCTGTGTGAGTCACACTGTGATGCATCATACCTTCTGACATCAGTAGAGAAGGTGCACTAGTCACACTTGTAGCATTTGCTGCCTGTCCTGTCTCCCCTGTATGAGTCACACTGTGATGCACCATGCCTTCTGACATCCGTAGAGAAGGTACACTAGTCACACTTGTAGCATTTGCTGCCTGTCCTGTCTCCCCTGTATGAGTCACACTGTGATGCATCATGCCTTCTGACATCAGTAGAGAAGGTGCACTAGTCACACTTGTAGCATTTGCTGCCTGTCCTGTCTCCCCTGTATGAGTCACACTGTGATGCATCATGCCTTCTGACATCAGTAGAGAAGGTACACTAGTCACACTTGTAGCATTTGCTGCCTGTCCTGTCTCCCCTGTATGAGTCACACTGTGATGCATCATACCTTCTGACATCAGTAGAGAAGGTGCACTAGTCACACTTGTAGCATTTGCTGCCTGTCCTGTCTCCCCTGTATGAGTCACACTGTGATGCATCATACCTTCTGATATCAGTAGAGAAGGTGCACTAGTCACACTTGTAGCATTTGCTGCCTGTCCTGTCTCCCCTGTATGAGTCACACTGTGATGCATCATACCTTCTGATATCAGTAGAGAAGGTACACTAGTCACACTTGTAGCATTTGCTGCCTGTCCTGTCTCCCCTGTATGAGTCACACTGTGATGCATCATACCTTCTGATATCAGTAGAGAAGGTGCACTAGTCACACTTGTAGCATTTGCTGCCTGTCCTGTCTCCCCTGTATGAGTCACACTGTGATGCATCATACCTTCTGATATCAGTAGAGAAGGTACACTAGTCACACTTGTAGCATTTGCTGCCTGTTCTGTCTCCCCTGTATGAGTCACATGTGTAGCATTTGCTGCCTGTGCTGTCTCCCCTGTATGAGTCACACTTGTAGCATTTGCTGCCTGTGCTGTCTCCATGATAACATCTAATTATGAATGCACCAGTTCCACGTCCAGTTCTGCAAATATGTAAATATTCTAACTGTAAACAACAGTTAAGATCAGTGACAGTACATTTGTGACAGTGTCACTGGTTGTGACAGTGTCACTGGTCTAGCTATACTTAGTTGTCGTCTGTCTCCTATATTGATCTGAATTTTTTCAGATTTGTTTTTGCTTGCTTTCTTTGGTATATCAAGTTTTTTCTGCTATATCTGATGCTCTTTTGTCTGTAGTATATCGATGTTATACCCGGGTGACGTTTTTTATACCTTGTATCGTATTACTTATATATTTTATCTATACTTTAAAAGTGTCCATAAGAACTGACCTGATACCATTTCTTAAATTTGATATTTGTCGTATTTTTCTATTTTTTCTAATCTCAATATTATGTTATAATTTTTTATTACAATACTTTGATGAAAAGCGAATTTTTCCATCAGCTATCACTGAGAAAAGTGTGTAACAGCATAATATCTCTGGCTGAATAAAAACTTTTAAAACAAACAAACAGTGTCACTGGTTGTGACAGTGTCACTGGTTGTGACAGTGTCACTGGTTGTGACAGTGTCACTGGTTGTGACAGTGTCACTGGTTGTGACAGTGTCACTGGTTGTGACAGTGTCACTGGTTGTGACAGTGTCACTGGTTGTACGACTAACATCAGTGACTCACTAATCGTCACAGTTTGTTCCCCCCTCCCCCCTATCAGTATAGCAATCTTAGTCAAAGGTCCTTTATTTCCCCTCCCCCCTATCAGTATAGCAATCTTAGTCAAAGGTCCTTTATTTCCCCTCCCCCCTATCAGTATAGCAATCTTAGTCAAAGGTCCTTTATTTCCCCTCCCCCCTATCAGTATAGCAATCTTAGTCAAAGGTCCTTTATTTCCCCTCCCCCCTATCAGTATAGCAATCTTAGTCAAAGGTCCTTTATTTCCCCTCCCCCCTATCAGTATAGCAATCTTAGTCAAAGGTCCTTTATTTCCCCTCCCCCCTATCAGTATAGCAATCTTAGTCAAAGGTCCTTTATTTCCCCTCCCCCCTATCAGTATAGCAATCTTAGTCAAAGGTCCTTTATTTCCCCTCCCCCCTATCAGTATAGCAATCTTAGTCAAAGGTCCTTTATTTCCCCTCCCCCCTATCAGTATAGCAATCTTAGTCAAAGGTCCTTTATTTCCCCTCCCCCCTATCAGTATAGCAATCTTAGTCAAAGGTCCTTTATTTCCCCTCCCCCCTATCAGTATAGCAATCTTAGTCAAAGGTCCTTTATTTCCCCTCCCCCCTATCAGTATAGCAATCTTAGTCAAAGGTCCTTTATTTCCCCTCCCCCCTATCAGTATAGCAATCTTAGTCAAAGGTCCTTTATTTCCCCTCCCCCCTATCAGTATAGCAATCTTAGTCAAAGGTCCTTTATTTCCCCTCCCCCCTATCAGTATAGCAATCTTAGTCAAAGGTCCTTTATTTCCCCTCCCCCCTATCAGTATAGCAATCTTAGTCAAAGGTCCTTTATTTCCCCTCCCCCCTATCAGTATAGCAATCTTAGTCAAAGGTCCTTTATTTCCCCTCCCCCCTATCAGTATAGCAATCTTAGTCAAAGGTCCTTTATTTCCCCTCCCCCCTATCAGTATAGCAATCTTAGTCAAAGGTCCTTTATTTCCCCTCCCCCCTATCAGTATAGCAATCTTAGTCAAAGGTCCTTTATTTCCCCTCCCCCCTATCAGTATAGCAATCTTAGTCAAAGGTCCTTTATTTCCCCTCCCCCCTATCAGTATAGCAATCTTAGTCAAAGGTCCTTTATTTCCCCTCCCCCCTATCAGTATAGCAATCTTAGTCAAAGGTCCTTTATTTCCCCTCCCCCCTATCAGTATAGCAATCTTAGTCAAAGGTCCTTTAATAATAACAGTAGGATGACACTCTTTATCAAGCATCCTGTGGTTGAACAACAGTATTAGGGATTAAGAAACTGGTCAAACTCATTTATATACTTGATGCTGAAACCAGCCATTTATATAACTACTTGATGCTGAAACCAGACATTTATATAACTACTTGATGCTGAAACCAGCCATTTATATAACTACTTGATGCTGAAACCAGACATTTATATAACTACTTGATGCTGAAACCAGCCATTTATATAACTACTTGATGCCAGACATTTATATAACTACTTGATGCTGAAACCAGCCATTTATATAACTACTTGATGCTGAAACCAGACATTTATATAACTACTTGATGCTGAAACCAGACATTTATATAACTACTTGATGCTGAAACCAGCCATTTATATAACTTCTTGATGCTGAAACCAGCCATTTATATAACTACTTGATGCCAGACATTTATATAACTACTTGATGCTGAAACCAGCCATTTATATAACTACTTGATGCTGAAACCAGCCATTTATATAACTACTTGATGCCAGACATTTATATAACTACTTGATGCTGAAACCAGACATTTATATAACTACTTGATGCCAGACATTTATATAACTACTTGATGCTGAAACCAGACATTTATATAACTACTTGATGCCAGCCATTTATATAACTACTTGATGCTGAAACCAGCCATTTATATAACTACTTGATGCTGAAACCAGACATTTATATAACTACTTGATGCTGAAACCAGACATTTATATAACTACTTGATGCTGAAACCAGCCATTTATATAACTACTTGATGCTGAAACCAGACATTTATATAACTACTTGATGCTGAAACCAGCCATTTATATAACTACTTGATACTGAAACCAGCCATTTATATAACTACTTGATGCCAGACATTTATATAACTACTTGATGCTGAAACCAGACATTTATATAACTACTTGATGCTGAAACCAGCCATTTATATAACTACTTGATACTGAAACCAGCCATTTATATAACTACTTGATGCCAGACATTTATATAACTACTTGATGCTGAAACCAGACATTTATATAACTACTTGATGCCAGACATTTATATAACTACTTGATGCTGAAACCAGCCATTTATATAACTACTTGATGCCAGACATTTATATAACTACTTGATGCTGAAACCAGACATTTATATAACTACTTGATGCTGAAACCAGCCATTTATATAACTACTTGATACTGAAACCAGCCATTTATATAACTACTTGATGCCAGACATTTATATAACTACTTGATGCTGAAACCAGACATTTATATAACTACTTGATACTGAAACCAGCCATTTATATAACTACTTGATGCTGAAACCAGACATTTATATAACTACTTGATACTGAAACCAGCCATTTATATAACTACTTGATGCTGAAACCAGCCATTTATATAACTACTTGATACTGAAACCAGCCATTTATATAACTACTTGATGCTGAAACCAGACATTTATATAACTACTTGATGCTGAAACCAGACATTTATATAACTACTTGATGCTGAAACCAGACATTTATATAACTACTTGATGCTGAAACCAGCCATTTATATAACTACTTGATACCAGCCATTTATATAACTACTTGATGCTGAAACCAGACATTTATATAACTACTTGATGCTGAAACCAGACATTTATATAACTACTTGATGCTGAAACCAGCCATTTATATAACTACTTGATACTGAAACCAGCCATTTATATAACTACTTGATGCCAGACATTTATATAACTACTTGATGCTGAAACCAGACATTTATATAACTACTTGATGCTGAAACCAGACATTTATATAACTACTTGATGCTGAAACCAGACATTTATATAACTACTTGATGCCAGACATTTATATAACTACTTGATGCTGAAACCAGACATTTATATAACTACTTGATGCCAGACATTTATATAACTACTTGATGCTGAAACCAGACATTTATATAACTACTTGATGCCAGCCATTTATATAACTACTTGATGCTGAAACCAGACATTTATATAACTACTTGATGCTGAAACCAGACATTTATATAACTACTTGATGCTGAAACCAGACATTTATATAACTACTTGATGCTGAAACCAGACATTTATATAACTACTTGATGCTGAAACCAGCCATTTATATAACTACTTGATGCTGAAACCAGCCATTTATATAACTACTTGATGCTGAAACCAGCCATTTATATAACTACTTGATGCTGAAACCAGCCATTTATATACTTGATGCTGAAACCAGCCATTTATATAACTACTTGATGCTGAAACCAGCCATTTATATAACTACTTGATGCCAGACATTTATATAACTACTTGATGCTGAAACCAGCCATTTATATAACTACTTGATACCAGCCATTTATATAACTACTTGATACTGAAACCAGCCATTTATATAACTACTTGATGCTGAAACCAGCCATTTATATAACTACTTGATGCTGAAACCAGACATTTATATAACTACTTGATGCTGAAACCAGCCATTTATATAACTACTTGATGCTGAAACCAGACATTTATATAACTACTTGATGCTGATGCCAGACATTTATATAACTACTTGATGCTGAAACCAGACATTTATATAACTACTTGATGCTGAAACCAGCCATTTATATAACTACTTGATGCTGAAACCAGCCATTTATATAACTACTTGATGCTGAAACCAGCCATTTATATAACTACTTGATGCTGAAACCAGCCATTTATATAACTACTTGATGCCAGACATTTATATAACTACTTGATGCTGAAACCAGCCATTTATATAACTACTTGATGCCAGACATTTATATAACTACTTGATGCTGAAACCAGACATTTATATAACTACTTGATGCTGAAACCAGACATTTATATAACTACTTGATGCTGAAACCAGACATTTATATAACTACTTGATGCTGAAACCAGCCATTTATATAACTACTTGATGCTGAAACCAGCCATTTATATAACTACTTGATGCTGAAACCAGCCATTTATATAACTACTTGATGCCAGCCATTTATATAACTACTTGATGCTGAAACCAGCCATTTATATAACTACTTGATGCCAGACATTTATATAACTACTTGATGCTGAAACCAGCCATTTATATAACTACTTGATGCCAGACATTTATATAACTACTTGATGCTGAAACCAGACATTTATATAACTACTTGATGCTGAAACCAGCCATTTATATAACTACTTGATGCTGAAACCAGCCATTTATATAACTACTTGATGCTGAAACCAGCCATTTATATAACTACTTGATGCTGAAACCAGCCATTTATATAACTACTTGATACTGAAACCAGCCATTTATATAACTACTTGATGCCAGACATTTATATAACTACTTGATGCTGAAACCAGACATTTATATAACTACTTGATGCTGAAACCAGACATTTATATAACTACTTGATGCTGAAACCAGACATTTATATAACTACTTGATGCCAGACATTTATATAACTACTTGATGCTGAAACCAGACATTTATATAACTACTTGATGCCAGACATTTATATAACTACTTGATGCTGAAACCAGACATTTATATAACTACTTGATGCTGAAACCAGACATTTATATAACTACTTGATGCTGAAACCAGACATTTATATAACTACTTGATACTGAAACCAGCCATTTATATAACTACTTGATGCTGAAACCAGACATTTATATAACTACTTGATGCTGAAACCAGACATTTATATAACTACTTGATGCTGAAACCAGACATTTATATAACTACTTGATGCTGAAACCAGCCATTTATATAACTACTTGATGCTGAAACCAGCCATTTATATAACTACTTGATGCTGAAACCAGACATTTATATAACTACTTGATGCTGAAACCAGACATTTATATAACTACTTGATGCCAGACATTTATATAACTACTTGATGCTGAAACCAGACATTTATATAACTACTTGATGCTGAAACCAGCCATTTATATAACTACTTGATACTGAAACCAGCCATTTATATAACTACTTGATGCTGAAACCAGACATTTATATAACTACTTGATGCTGAAACCAGACATTTATATAACTACTTGATGCTGAAACCAGCCATTTATATACTTGATGCTGAAACCAGACATTTATATAACTACTTGATGCTGAAACCAGACATTTATATAACTACTTGATACCAGACATTTATATAACTACTTGATGCCAGACATTTATATAACTACTTGATGCCAGCCATTTATATAACTACTTGATGCTGAAACCAGCCATTTATATAACTACTTGATGCCAGACATTTATATAACTACTTGATGCCAGCCATTTATATAACTACTTGATGCTGAAACCAGACATTTATATAACTACTTGATGCCAGACATTTATATAACTACTTGATGCCAGCCATTTATATAACTACTTGATGCTGAAACCAGCCATTTATATAACTACTTGATGCTGAAACCAGCCATTTATATAACTACTTGATGCTGAAACCAGCCATTTATATAACTACTTGATGCTGAAACCAGCCATTTATATAACTACTTGATGCTGAAACCAGACATTTATATAACTACTTGATGCTGAAACCAGCCATTTATATAACTACTTGATGCTGAAACCAGCCATTTATATAACTACTTGATACTGAAACCAGCCATTTATATAACTACTTGATGCTGAAACCAGACATTTATATAACTACTTGATGCTGAAACCAGACATTTATATAACTACTTGATGCTGAAACCAGACATTTATATAACTACTTGATGCTGAAACCAGCCATTTATATAACTACTTGATGCTGAAACCAGACATTTATATAACTACTTGATGCCAGCCATTTATATAACTACTTGATGCTGAAACCAGACATTTATATAACTGCTTGATGCTGAAACCAGCCATTTATATAACTACTTGATGCTGAAACCAGACATTTATATAACTACTTGATGCTGAAACCAGCCATTTATATAACTACTTGATGCTGAAACCAGCCATTTATATAACTACTTGATACCAGCCATTTATATAACTACTTGATGCTGAAACCAGCCATTTATATAACTACTTGATACCAGCCATTTATATAACTACTTGATGCTGAAACCAGACATTTATATACTTGATGCTGAAACCAGACATTTATATAACTACTTGATGCTGAAACCAGACATTTATATAACTACTTGATGCTGAAACCAGACATTTATATAACTACTTGATGCTGAAACCAGACATTTATATACTTGATGCTGAAACCAGACATTTATATAACTACTTGATGCTGAAACCAGACATTTATATAACTACTTGATGCTGAAACCAGACATTTATATAACTACTTGATGCTGAAACCAGACATTTATATAACTACTTGATGCTGAAACCAGACATTTATATAACTACTTGAAGAGGATGGGGATGGTCAATTACTGACAAAGGAATGTTTCCCATCCTAACTGATATTCCTCCTGCCCCTCAGGAGCTGCTTGAGGTAATTTGATGTAAATGTGAAGCTGGGTGTTATACAATGAGGTGCTACTGTAGGACAAATGGTTTGGACTGTTCATCAGTTTGTGCAGAAAGCTGTGGCCAATGCTCAAACTCAACCATTGAAGACGTGGATATCGGTGTTTTTATGTAACGTAAAGTTTATGAAAACTAAGATCCTTTTCAATGTTTATAAGCAACCTCAGGCTTCCATGGTAAGACACTCTAGCTGAACTGGAAAAGGCTCTAAACTCTACAAAGGATGTAATAGTCCTCGGAGATTTTAATTATACTCAGACATAATTGAGTCTGGGAAAACAAAGCAGGCGGACAGATTTAATATGATACTGAGTAAATACCATCTGCAGCAAGCCGTCAAAGTTCACTCTAGAATTAGTAAAAAATCAAAATAAAAAATAGACCATATATAGACCAACCTAAAAGACACAAACGAAAGTGGTGCAATTAATTACTATCTCAGCGATCATCTTCCAGTATTCTTACAAGTAAATAAAGAGAGGAATAAGTATATCCAAACAACCTTCGAAGCTAGGAATACTAAAAATCTCAACATAAAAATACTTCAAGAGATACTGAAAGATTTGGACTGGACGGAGTTCTATTTGATCAGGGAAGTGGATAGGGCATAGGAATTATTGTTTATAAATATCGAATTCGATCTCAACAAGATGTGTCCTATTAAGAAATTCAAGAATGTAAATAGAACTCCTGATAGGTATACAAAAGAAATTATAAACATGACAAAATGTAGGGATAAAGTGTATAAGAAGGCTAAAAACTCTGGATTAGAGGCTGAAGCTAGGAGGCAAAGATGTAGATTAAACGAGGAAGTTAGGAGATCTAAGGGTAATTACTTAAAAGACCAGATTGAGGCATCCAGATCGGAACCTCACAAATTCTGGGAAATCATTAAACCTATTTTATCAAGTGACAAATGTAAGAACAAGACAGCATGAAATCGGTTTTTGTACTAACATTCCTGAGAAGGGTCTACCGACCCAATTCGGGTCGACCATACAGATGCCCTCTTGTCATTTTTATCAGGCTTTTCCTCTGTCCAGTTCATATTCTCTTCTTATCAATTGGTGTCAGATGTATAAGTTTGACTGCGTGGTACATGATACTAGTCGCATTTTTTAATATGATATCTATCAGATAGATAGATCAGATCTACTTATAAACAGTTGAACTTTCTGAATTAATTGAAGTATGGGCTTTCAATCGTTTTTGGGGCATAAGTAATAGTATTCAATCGTTGTGGTGTTATGGAGTTAAAACGGAGGAAAATGATAACTTAAAGCAAGAGGGGAGAAGAGGAGTAGGGGGAAGGATGAAGAAGGGGGAGGGTAGTCGTAAAAAAAGTTGAAAGTTGGTCGAAAAAAAGTTGAAAGTTGGTCGGAGAAAAAGTTGAAAGTTTTTTTGAAAAAAAAGTTGAAAGTTGGTCGGGAAAAAAGTTGAAAGTTGAAAGTTTTTTTGAAAAAAAAGTTGAAAGTTGGTCGTAAAAAAGTTGAAAGTTGGTCGTAAAAAAGTTGAAAGTTGGTCGAAAAAAAAGTTGGTCGTAAAAGTCAGTCGTTCGTAAAACAAAAAAAGCGCCCATAAGGGGGATTAACAATGCCTAGGGATTAATACCCTATGAAAGCCTCATGGTTTAATCCAGCTTGTTCTTAAACAACTTTAATAATCATAAAATTCCCTATATCGAATCATTTATATTTGCTAATAAACATCTAAATATTTAAAACATGATTTATCACATTACTTTTACTTTCAACCATTTCTATAACATGCAGAAACACCCAACAAAGTTCCGTTCCGTTTCCTTCATTCAGATTCCATTTGCCATTACTTTTACTTTCAACCATTTCTATAACATGCAGAAACACCCGAAAAAGTTCTGTTCCGTTTCCTTCATTCAGATTCCATTTGCCATTACTTTTACTTTCAACCGGCCGAGCGGAGAGCGGAGAGCTTTGATGTCCAGACCTATAGTATTATAGTGTCTCATATGCAAGGATTATTGTGTAAGGCCACTCATGCACTTCACACAAGAGGTGCCGAACCGAATTACGTCACACAAGAGGTGCCGAATTACGTCACACAAGTGACGACTCCCAGAGCACCAGAACAAAGCTTACCGACCAAGCTGGGTTTGTCAACATTGCCACGTGCAAAGTAATACCGTCCCCTCAGTCTAAAGTAAAGTGTACTTCCAGAATTCAGGGATTCCCCTTCCTATCATGTCAACATACCTGACAGAACAACGTGTCTCCCCGAATAATAAAAATGAGGAAATAACGATATCTACAAAAAAAGGGGAAAAACTTACTGGGCTGTCTGCAGCGGAAGAATTTAATAGGTATTTTGTGAATGTGGGACCAGATCTAGCAAACAAAATAGATAGTGGTGTAGCAATAACTGAAGATGAAGTGACGAACAAGGTGGAAAGTGAATTTGATTTTAATGTCATAACATGCCCCGCCATTGAATTAGCGTTAAAAAAGGTTGGAAATTATAAAGCCTCTAGGTTAAAATTTATGCCTATGAGGATACTTAAACCTTGTATGAAAGCCCTGAGTAGTCAATTTGCGTATTTATTTAAGTTATCACTTCAGACAGCAACAGTACCGGTGGACTGCATCTTATGTTGAAAGTTGTTGTTGTTGTTGATACTTTATTTAGTCATTAATACAAAGGCAACAATATCGATGGGAACTAATCTCCTTAACTAGGGAGGATGCCAAGCCGGAAAATATTGTTTTTTTAATATGCAAAGGTAACAATGCTCCCTAAGGTCGACGACAGTAGGGAGGCCTTTGCAAAGATGGGTTTAATTATTTAAGTTTGTGCAAGCAACACTACGCGCAAAAAGAAAAACAATCAATATTTACAACAGCTACTCAACATAAATTGAATAACTGTACCCTTATGAGTCAATTAAAAGCACGGTTCTAAGTAATTTGTTGTACAATTAGGTTGGAAATTTATGTTCCTTGTGCTTTTTATGTTCCTTGTGCTTTAAATCATGATAATCAATTAAATTTCAAAACTTTTATGGAAAAGAAAATTCATTCAATAAGAACTAAACCCAAATCATTATCAAAACTATATAGAGGTTGCAACACCAAAACGTTAATGTTAATATATAAGGCTACTATTTTACCTCATATATATTATGGAGATATATTTTATCAATCCACCCCCCAAAGATATTTGGATAGACTACAGTCTCTACAAAACTCAGCTATAAAAATAGCACTCAAGCTCCCCAAATATATGAGTACCAAAGGAATCCATAAACAAACTGAGACGCCTTCGCTCAATACTAGGAGACAAGGCCATATCTTAGAATTAGCTTTCAGGAGGTCTTTAAATCAGGAATATGTGGATAATAGACAAATAAACTTAAGAGAATTAAGTACAGGTAAAAAACTAAAAGTTCCAAAACCAAAATGTGAGAGTTACAAAAAATCATATATATATAGAATGCCAATTTTATGGAACGACCTGCCACAGCAACCCAGAGGTATCAAAACAAGGGAACCTTTTAGAAAGTGGCTTAAGAATGTGTAGCCCAAGGAAAACGAGTTTTCTTAAAACTGAGGAGGTTTTACTCTGCAATATATACCTTTATAAAAGGCACATTGGCACCTTTGTAGTGGTTTTTCCCTTAATACCATGATACCAGATTCGGCTTTTGCGTTCCGCAAAGAAGACTCAGACACAGACGTAACTAAGTTACTCCAGCTCCCTTCTTTATTCAAGATCTTATCCGGACATGAAGTTCCCAAAGCTTGACACAACCTTGGTGTCCGTAGACACCTAACTCTTATGGAGTGCAGTATAAAGTGGTCCCTGCACACATACAGATATTAAGTCTTTGTAAGGGATAAAGAAGGAGAGATTCTATAACAATGAGAATCTGGAAGTATAAACCATAAAGCCCAACATGGCTACTAAAAGTTATAGTAAAAGATGATAAAGAGACACAAGGCCTTTATGTAAGATAAGAATGTAAAACCAAGCATGGTGTGAGAATGCAATGGCAATTTGCCCAGAGATTCGGTATGTAAAATGATGAAGTCAGAGAAGTCGGATGATAGTAGTCTTCGGCCAGGCAGCAAGGTGTGTCCAAGCTTACTCTGTCCTCTTTATTTATAGTCACACGTTAATTATTCATTAGCATCAAAATGGGTATAGCAAAGTGCGCTCCCGGCGATCCACCCTTATGATTGGCTGAGGGGGATTCTCCTCCACATGATCATGACCCCCAGCGCTCTCCCACGCCAAGGCCATGCGCTGTGCGCCTGCGCGGAGGATCCCTTGCCCTCAACCCCCCCTCCCCTCCCATTATCCCTGACCCAAGCATGTAGCGTCCCCTCCCTCCCCCAGTCCCTTCCCCCCACCCCGTAATGAGAGTCACGCCGGAGAACAATTGGCGATGCTATTTCGGTTGCTAAGACAATCAAACAGGTAGACACATAACAACAGATGTCCAGTGCCCCGCTCTCCCCCGCTCCACCCAGGTCCCGCGTGGCGGTCGAGGCCCAGGCGGAGGGGAGGGGGGGTAGAGGGGGAGGGGGGGACGGCCACTCTATGGGTAAATTCCGCTCGCAAGAATTGCAATTCTTTACATTCGTCCAATATTTTTCTTTTGATTGAAAACACAGTCTTTCAAACAAAATACTAGCCGTCCGCCCCATCAATACAAGTAACATTACTAAAAACATACATGTTAAAGCAGTAAGATAAGAAGATAGATATAATACGAATCAAAGGTAAAAATGTCTCTTTGGGACCTTAATCGGTCAGAAAAATGTCTCTGGAGATGTCTCCTTAGGGGAAGGTTCATTATCGTATGATGCCTTCATTCAATTACTAAAAAGTCTTTTAGTCAACATGGGTAAGAGAAGTCTTTGTGTATATAAGTGTGCTTCTGAACACTTCTACAAATGTCTGTCTCCCTCTGGGGGTTCTACTACACAAATTCCTCTAGTGCGGTCGTCACCGACGTCTCCTCTGCCCGCCTGACCAGCCGAGGCCCCCGCTGGACCTCGTCGCTGGCCGACTGGGCGCCCGTCTCTCTCTCTCTCTCTCTTGGCCTTTGAGAGCGAGAACGGTTGGGTAGTCAACACTACCGTATTTTCATTATTAAAAACCCTAAAATAACTGCAGAGCACATGTTTTCTCCTGCAGTTTGGCTTATAAAACTCCTCAATGAAAAATACACTTCAAAGCAGAATGGTTTGGAGATAGACAAGAAGCTCTGGTCCTGTGGTGCTTCTTCTCAGACTCCTCTTACTCGCCCCATTCTGTCTGCATAAAACAACTTCTCATAGCGAGAGTTGGATAAAATACCTTTGGGCTGGATCCTTGTCCGTGGATTCCACCATTTTCTCCTGAGAGAGAAATGGATTTCACCCAGGTATGTTACTCTTTGCTCTGCGGTCTCTCTCGCACCCGAGAGAGGGCAAAACAGCATTAATAGTAAAATATTAAAAAGAGTACAATGAAAAGACAAGTTCATAAAGTGATTAAAGTACTACCCAGAAAACCAAACAAAATAGCTGAAACTTATTACTTCATCCTGGTCAGTCCGAGATTGGCAGCGTAATATGGTGAGGTAGAGGGGTGGGCGGGGAGGTGTTCAAAGGGGCGGGAATTAGCCCTGGCGCCAGGGTCAGATTCTCCATCCTCTCGATCTTCGTCTTGGGGGGGTAGGATTTCCAGGGTGAGGGTTGGGGGTTCTTCGGGGGCGTTCTCTCGGGGCCTACGGTTCCTTTGGCAACACTGGAGGTTGACCATGCCTCTGGGGGCAAGCCCCTTTCGGCGGCGGAGGTAGAGGATTCCCAGGGTCATGACTCCTAGGAGGGTGGGGATGAGAGTGGCTATACCCCAGATAGAACTTTCAGACCAGGGGCTAGGGATAGGTGTGGGGGAAATGGGCTTAGGAAAATCGGTGAGAGAGAGTAAGGGTATCTCAGCTCTCTGTAAAAGGGTCAATTGTTGGGTTAATTGGGGGTAAAGGGAGAAATTTCCATAAGTCAGATTAAACCCGGGGAGGGGCATAATCGTGGGGGTGGGGAGAATTATATGGGACTTATGGCGTTTGATGCTACTCACACGCCAATCCTTTCCAACCAGGAGACAACCGTCTTCTAATATTACCCTAGTATGCTGGCGATACGTTTTAATTACTGGCTTCTGCCCAGGACACCTCAGGATGGTTTCTAGGGGTTGATATACTGTTAAAATTATAGAAGAAATGGACTCTCCCTCTCTAAATACTTGATTGGTCAAATTACCTCTCTTCAAAATCTGGGCCTTACAAAGATCGGGTCTTTTACCCATGATGATATTGGTCTCACAAGTTGGGGTTAGATGTTCAATTGCAGCTGAGCAAATTTGTGGTTTAAACCCAATACAGTGCTGTGGGAGGAAAGATGCACTTGACACGCTGTCTAGGGCCACTTCTTCCTCTCCCATTAACTTTCTGAGGTGGTCAGCACCATACGGGACGGGGAAATATTTTAGTCTATAATGTAGAAATTGGGTGCCTGAAACAGCCGGAATTACCGTCTGATATACCAACTCCTGCTCGCCATCTAGTAATAGTTGGACGTTCAGGTGCCTGTAATACCAGCGGTTATCTTGTGGGGTATAATGCTTCCCTTCTTGTAATTTAGACAGAATTTCTGATAAATATGCCAGTGGTAAAATCTGGTCAGTTAAGAATCCCCTTTCCAGCTGAATTCGCTGACGATAGAACAATTCGTTCTGACGGTAGTAATTTTCTACCGCTCTACCTACTTGTTGCAATAGAACATCCACTTCCCTTCGCATGTGGATTCGGTGAATTTCTATACTAAAACCATTCAAATGTGTTAAGATATCAGCCACCTGACGGGAGATGTTATTGGCTGCAGCTTGGAGCGCAGCAATGTCCATACGGTTTTCTCTCATATAGAGTCTAGTTTGGTTCAGCACAGACACCATCTCCTCTTGACAATGGGCTAATATTTCCTCACTATTGTGGGTCGCTTGAACTGCCGCTTGCAATTCCTCGACCTGTCCAACCGTAGCTGTGCCAAACAGGGCACGGCTCAACGAACCCACAAAATTAAATAGGCCCCTCTTCTTCCTGTTTTTGAGGTGGGCCTGTGCTGGTATCTCTGTCCGGAGGAACTCCATGTGCTCCTCCCAGTGGAGAACATCTTGGTCTCCCACAACCTCCGCCTGTCTGAGCTCTGCAGCCCTTCGTTTAAGAACCGAGATCCAAGTTTTGACAGGAGGGGGTGTGGGAGGGTGCAGTACAATCACAGTCGTCCAAGTCGCGGTCAGGGCTCTGACCTCCCCTTCCTCATACACTAACACCCCTTCCTCCTCAAACAGACCGCCTCTAACCATCGTGGTTAAGACGATCATCAGGAGGGTTTTTAGGGTGAAGTGGGAGAGAAATCCGTCACTGGTGGTGCCACTGGATCGAACTCCCATGGCTGGGGCTGTGGTGGGGGTGACGGTGGGGGTGATGGTGGTGGTGGTGGTGGCGATGGGGGTGGTGATGGTGGTGGTATGCAGGGCAGCTTCCTAGGCCTCTGCACAGGTGAAGAAGGTGAGACTGGGTTGGGGGAGGAGTCAGGCCTCTCTCTCTTTGTAGATCCCAAAGAGTGGAAAACCTTAATCCTCTTCTCGGTGCCTTCAGATGTAGTGCTCAGGGCTTTGGGTAGAGGGTTTGTAGTTGGAGTCTCAACTCTCCCTCTCTTAGCCCTTGATCTTGTGACTGGACCTGGAGGTGGTGTGCGCTGAGGGGCAATCTCCACAGCAACTGCGGGTGGTAGGAGTGGGCGCACTGTGACTGGCTTAGGTGTAGCCAGTACTAGTACTTTCTCCTTTGGCGGTCGTTGCTGGGGTGGGCGTGGCACTTGTTGTGGTCGTTGGGGGCGTGGCACTTGGTCCTCGTCCTCCACTAGCATGTGCTCTTCCTCTGGTTGATTTGCGGGCGCGTCTTCCTCCTGTGGCTCTACCTGAATTATACGAGGCATGTGAGGTATGGGTATGAATACAGGGTCAGGCTCTGCCTGAGGCTCGGGCCTTTGTGGGGGTGGTGGTCTGACTCGATTAGCTTGTTGGGCCTGTCTCCGAGCCCTATTACGTTTACCTTGACCCGCCCTTGGTTGCCTAGTTCTCAGTACATCCCATTCTATTTCCCCTGATACCAACTTAAGTCTATTTCTATTAATACGTTTTTGTTCACCTTGGGGTCCTCTCAGAGTTATGACGGTACCCCTGATACCAGTTATCATGTAACCATGATCCCATTTCGGGTCCAGTGGAGTGCTGGTACCCGATAACACCACTACGTGATCCCCTATGTTAAGATCTTTTGCGTTCGCTCTGGCTCTCAATCTTTCGTAATTAGCCACCCTACTTGCCTCAGTGCGCTCAGCGGCCTCTCTGAACGCACTTGTCAAGGCCTGTAGGCGCTCACTTAGCACGGCATCCTCTGTTCCCTCTGGAGTAGGGAATATTTTAGAAAAAGGGTATTTTGGTTTGGTGCCGAAAGTTAGAAAATATGGTGTGAAACCAGTTACACAAGAGGTGGAGACTCTATGTGCCCAGAGGGTAGGGCCTAAATGGCTCTCCCACTCTGCTGGTCTGGCGTTTATGAATTTTCTGAGTATTCCTTTAAATGTTTTGTGGAATCTCTCTATTTTACCGTTTGTGGTAGGGTGGAAACTTGTGGAGTGCCTTACTTCAGTGCCTATTGATTTGAGATACCCTTCTACCTGTTGGTTCATGAACTCTAGCCCCCTGTCGGTGATGACTACCTCTGGAGGGCCATACCTGGGGACGTATTCATTCGCCAAATAGTCAGCTATATTCTTAGCTGCTTTGGTGGGTATGGGTTTAACTTCTACCCAGCCAGTAGCGTGATCTATTACAGTTATTATATACCTGTTCCCTTGTTCAGAAACGGGGAAGGGACCACACAGATCCATCCCTAGTATCTGGCCAGGGTATTTTGCCAGAGGCATAGCTGTAGGAGGTACACGCGCCTGCCCGACTCGGTTCACTGCACACCTAGCGCATTTGGTCAAAACACGGAAAGTATCCCTTCGCATTGTGGGCCATTTATAGGCCTCTTGAATTCTATCCAATGTTTTTCGCATACCCTGGTGGCCTACCTCAGTGTGGGCGCGCCTCACTACTCTATACCTGGCTGAGGGTGGTAATACCAACCGGGGGTAGGCTGGCTTACCTGGGGGAGGAATCAGAGTAAAGAGCATTCCATCAATTATGGTATAGTCTCCCTCCTCTTCCACCCCTTGTTGGAACTCATCCATTTCCCTCTGTTCTAACCTTATTTGCTCTTTCTCGAGTTTATCAAATTCCCAAGGAATTTCATCTATTTCTTCTAAAGCGCAGACTTCAAATTGACTGAGAGTCGGCTCTTTTCCCTTGGTTTTTATTCGAGAGAGCATATCCGCCCTAATGTTGTTGGCCCCTTTCCTATACTCAATGGGAGCCCCATATTCTGCTATAAGTACCGCCCACCTCTGAATTTTTTGTGTTTTTGACTTCACCTACAAATAGCGATTTTAATGGCTTGTGATCCGTATAAATTTTGAACTCGCTACCTTGAAGATAGGGCCTAAGTTTGTTTAGCGCATAAACAATAGCATATGCCTCTTTCTCAATCGTAGCCCAATTTAGCTGTGGTCCGGAGAGTTGTTTAGAGATATATTGAACAGGTCTCTCCACACCCTGACTATCAGTCTGGACCAATATGGCCCCTATTGCGTAATCACAGGCATCTGTATAAAGGCGGTAGGCCTTATTTAGCTGGGGATGTGCCATTACTCTGTCTGAAGTAAGTAGCTCCTTCAGCATTTCAAAAGAATTTTGTTGTTCTTCCAACCATTCAAACCTAGCGTACTTTTTGGTGAGTTTTACTAGCGGATAAGCTACCTTAGCATAATCTGGAATACATTGACGGTAATACCCAGTCATCCCTAGAAAGGAGCGAATTCCGCTCACGTCTTCTGGGGGTAGCATATCCCTGATTGCACTACATTTATCTGGGTGGGAGTTAATCCCATCCTTGGAAACCTGGTAGCCGAGGAGATCTACCTTTTCCTGTTTGAAAATACATTTACTCTTTTTGATTGTAATTCCGAACTCTTCTAATTTATCAAACACCAGAGCCAAATGGTGGTCGTGCTCCTCTTCAGATTTGGAATAGATTACAATATCGTCTATAAAAGTCATGCAAAATTTTCCAATAAATTCCGAAAACATTTTATTCATGGCCCGTTGAAAGACAGCTGGTGCATTAGTGAGACCAAAAGGCATTCTCCTGAAGTGAAAAAGTCCTCTGTGACACACGAATGCAGTCTTTTCAATACTCTCTGGGTCCATTTCTACCTGCCAGTACCCGCTTTTTAGGTCAATGGTGGAAAAGACAGTTGATCCTGCCAAGCTATCAAATATGTCCTGAATATTTGGGAGAGGGTGAGCGTCCTTTTTAGTCACAGAATTGAGTCTTCTAAAATCTACACAAGGTCTATTACTCCCATCTTTCTTAGGAACCAACAATATTGGGCTCCCCCATGCTGAGGTGCTGGGCTCAATTACTCCCAGTTCCAGCATTTCATCTAATTCCTTATCAACTAGTTTTCTTTTAATCAGGGGCAAGCGATATGGCCGTTGATTAATGGGGCGCGCATTTCCAGTATCTATGTGCATTGTCACATCTTTAAATTTTCCAAGATTACCCTTTTTGCCTTCTCCAAAAACAGCCGGGTATTTTACTTCCCAAGCTTCTGCTTCAGTGTGGATGGAGGCAAATTCTAAATCAGAGTCACCCACCCACCCACTCTTATAGCTTTTCCCTTCTAAAATGATTTTTCTCTTTTTGAATACAATGTGGGCGTCTAGAATGTCTAGCGCATCGTCCCCTAAAAGCATTTCATGGTGGAGTTTTTTAACAACATAAACTGGAAATGAGCTACCTCCCAAGTTAATAATCGCCTGTCCCTCTGTTACAAGTTCATGACCAGAGAGGGATTTTAAGGTCTCTCCCTTTGTTAGTATGAGTGGACGGTGATAGGCTTTACAGAAAGCCTTCCACATATCCTCTCTCATCAAACTTCTAGACGCGCCGGTATCAATGAGAGCCCGCATCCCCATCCCCGCCACTGGGATAGAAATACAAAATCTCCTGTCCGGCCTGCCTATTCCCCCTGGTTCCCGATCTTGGGGGTGGCGGCAGCCATCTGCATGGCCGCTACCACCGCCGCTTGTACATGAGCATATCTTTGAGAGCATTCTCTCGCAAAATGTCCCTCTTCCCCACATTCATAGCAAACACCCTTGCCCCTAAACCTCTTCCCTCCTCCCTGTTTATTCTTTTCAGGACCTGCGTCCCCTTTACCTTTTCCCTTCCCTTTCCCTGAGTTATTAACAGCTTGAGAACTGGCAACCGGAGGGGGTGGGTAGGATGGATTGTAATAAGGTGGATACATAGGCAACATGGGTGGTTGAAAAGGGTACTGGGTGGCTGTACTTGGTTGGGGCATGATCACAGTTGGGTTAGGGGTTTTTATGTTCTCCCATTTTTCTATTACTTTGGTCAACATATTTATTCTAGCCTCTAATTCAGAAAAAGGTACCCAATTTGCTGGGGGTTTTGGAATTTCGGGTTTTAGTTGATTTAGGACGGCCCCTATCTCCATTGGCTCGTCCTTTCTCTCACCTCTGGCAGGCTGGCCTGCCAATGCGAAGGTGTGAGCGGCAGCTGAGGCTTGAGTGATAGCCTCAGCCAGAGTCAGAGGACGAGCGGCAAATACGTCATGACGTATCTGCTCGTCCCTCAGTCCCCCCACAAAATTCCTTACTAGCGTCTCTTGGACAATATCATGATTTAAATCATCCATGCTATATGCCCTTTGAGACGCCAGCTGGAATTTGCGTCCATACTGCTTAGCATCCTCGTACGGGAGTTGATAAAGATCAGTGAGGCGTGCCCTGAGCTGTTGTTCCTCCTCTTCATTCATGAAGAGTCGGAAAATCTCTGCCCTTGCCAGATCCCAGGTTCTGTTCTCTGCTATCTGCAGGAACGCTGCCACACACCTCGCTAGAGGCCCACTAGCAAGCGTCCCCAAAAGCTCTAAAGTGAGGTCATCATTGGCCGCACAATAGGCTTTTGCCCTGCTGATCCCATCCAGCCACTCTCTCAAGGTGTCCTTGTTGGAACCATCATTGGCTCCCAACATAGATCCATGGCGTTCCAAACGCCTTCGGATCTCTTTGATTGCCGCAAACCTTGCCCTTCTTTGATTGACATCTAGAGCAGCAACCGCCTCTGCATCTAGCGCCCAATCAACCTCCATTGCGGTTTTTAGAGAGAGTAACTAGACAGTACAAGGTACAGATCTAAACATACAGAACCCAAGGACCTAGCGAAATAAAAGCTCTAGGCATTTCTCACGCACTCTCCAAGTATTATGAGTGGTTAAGTGTGATCATTGCACCCAATTTGTACAGTGTCCCCAGATCCGCTTCCCACACATTCCACAATAATATACAAGCAAAATCAGAGTTCAGATTTCCACTCACCCAGTCCTGTTCTTCATTTGCTCGCCTGGTTTTTCTCTGACTTCAAGATGAGGGTTTTGCTATTTTAGCAAGTCGTCTCTTCGAATGGTCGCCAGTGTGAAAATGCAATGGCAATTTGCCCAGAGATTCGGTATGTAAAATGATGAAGTCAGAGAAGTCGGATGATAGTAGTCTTCGGCCAGGCAGCAAGGTGTGTCCAAGCTTACTCTGTCCTCTTTATTTATAGTCACACGTTAATTATTCATTAGCATCAAAATGGGTATAGCAAAGTGCGCTCCCGGCGATCCACCCTTATGATTGGCTGAGGGGGATTCTCCTCCACATGATCATGACCCCCAGCGCTCTCCCACGCCAAGGCCATGCGCTGTGCGCCTGCGCGGAGGATCCCTTGCCCTCAACCCCCCCTCCCCTCCCATTATCCCTGACCCAAGCATGTAGCGTCCCCTCCCTCCCCCAGTCCCTTCCCCCCACCCCGTAATGAGAGTCACGCCGGAGAACAATTGGCGATGCTATTTCGGTTGCTAAGACAATCAAACAGGTAGACACATAACAACAGATGTCCAGTGCCCCGCTCTCCCCCGC
Organism: Sthenelais limicola; assembly: GCA_942159475.1. Classification (NCBI taxonomy): domain Eukaryota; kingdom Metazoa; phylum Annelida; class Polychaeta; order Phyllodocida; family Sigalionidae; genus Sthenelais; species Sthenelais limicola. The sequence continues at coordinate 8,977,746 of OW804099.1, read as the reverse complement.
TCCACCCAGGTCCCGCGTGGCGGTCGAGGCCCAGGCGGAGGGGAGGGGGGGGAGAGGGGGAGGGGGGGACGGCCACTCTATGGGTAAATTCCGCTCGCAAGAATTGCAATTCTTTACAATGGTTTACCCCGTGGCGCTTGATGGCGCTTTTTGACTTGATATAAGTCAAAAAGGGCAATCTACAATAACATATGTAAGGAGGGGAAATAAATAGGCATGTAAGTCCTATCATTAAGACCGACACATTGGTGATGGTTGAGGGATGGGAAGGGAGAGACAATATTACTGTTTTACTCTTCATTGTTTATACAACATTATCTTGTCAGTTATAAAAATTATTATAAATTTGCTAAGTCCAACCAGGACAGGACAGGACAGTACGAGACGGAATAAGTTGAATAATCACTTAAATCAAACATTCCTTCTTTTTTTTTTATTTTGTCCAACATCGGATCTTTATTTAATAGCAGCACATGGTTTCAAGAACAAAAACAATACATCGAGATCAAAATAATGAAAGTCTGATGTCATACATTTATAACCATTCCTTCTATTACATTATTAAACACAGGTAATGCTTTGGTAAAGGGAAGGTATCGATAAACATGAAACTCAATAAACATGAGTATTTTAGTTTATTTCCTTTATTTGATCAGATTTTTTTACCTGACACCTTCAGTAGCGAAAGTGAGGAAAGGCTTCTATTTTCGAATCAATTTCAGTCCTTTTCACAGCTTTAAAACTTTTTAAAACAAAGTGTGTGCTTCTATAAACATGAAAGGATTTTAGTTTCTTGATTCAACTGATCCATGTTTTACAGGATACACAAAGAAAAACATGAAAAAGGACATCATTTGTGTCAGTTTGCATTAAATTGATGAAAAAGAATTGGAAATAAAAAATAAATGTTAGTGACAAATAAAAGCTACCAATCCCCCCACCCCCACCCAAAAATAAAATAGAAACCCCTCAAATACCCCCAAACAGCAACTAGTGGACTTTTGGACGGCCATAAGACGCTGCATATGCTACTCAGAAGCTACTGAGAGACGGGAGAGGTAACACAGGGGCGGCTGGGGTTAACACTCAAACCTAGGTGTGATTAATTATTGTATTCATTATTCTGTTGTTAACTAAGTGTATCTCCCGACAATCGTAGACATTATTAATACCTCAGCATTTATCATTAATAAGAATAAGGCTTTTTTTAGAAAAAATAAAATTCGTTGAATCTCTGCTGTGGAGCTATATTCGTTATGTTAGGCATGGGAACAAGGCAGTGGGGAAAGCTGTAAAACAATAGGTACCGGTATTCATGATGTGTCATAGCATTGTTTATGGGAATTATGACATAGTCGACTCGAGTACCGTATTTCCTTGAATAGGCGCCCCCGGCGCTAATTAAGTCAAGGGACTTTGTACCAGGCGCCTATTCAAGGCCCGGCGCTTATTCAAGGCCCGGCGCTTATTCAAAGAAGGTTGAATGAGCATGGAAATTATAGATTGACTTTCCCAGAATTTAATATAGGGAAATCAATAGGTCAGAACTCAATATAGACTGGGCAAAATCCACATAAACATCACTCTTAATACTCCTAGGAGCATTTTTGAGTACAAAGGTGCATCAGCACTTTTCTGGCTAATTTGGGTGTGCTGAACATGAAAATCACTGTTGCCGAGCTGAAATCTGACTCCTTCCTTGTCAAAAATCAATAACAAAAATGGCTGCCATTCATTTTCTTCAAAAATCATAAAACACACATATATAGTCGTGTGATACCTCAAAATGATGGAAATTGAGAGAACAATCCATTTTACACACTTACTCGGATGTCACAGCAATGTGGTTACGATGACAACCAAATATCCACAAATAATATGTGTTTTTCACTCATTTCTGAGAAAAATCATGAAAAAACACATATATGGACATGCGATACCTCAGCAATTCATAGTAGTTCTTCCATTGAGTGCCTATTGCTACCTACCTTTTATAGTTAGACAGGATGGAGGGGGGGGGGGGGGGGTCTGTAAGCTACTCATAAGCTTATAATTACACTGTTGTAGTTAGTGGGCCCTGTGTATCATATTAACAAGACAGTGTATATTGAGTCGATAGACTACTACAAATGTTATGGAAGAGTCGGCCCAATTAATAGCAATAAAATATAAATATTTCTTCTGTGCTTTCTCGACCCCCTAGAATGTCTTATAGACTAAGTCACTTCCTGTTTGATATTGTGAAGAAGTAAATACGAGAGAGTAAAGAACGGCGTTACAATAATAATATTGTTTTCTAAGTCACAAGACCTATACTATAGGGTGGAGTAATGTGGGTAGCAATAGAATCGGGAATAGAATACACAAGCCAAGTGTAAAATGAAAACATGGGAAAAATCCACCAACCCTCTCCCCGCCCCGACACACTCCATCCACCCCACCCTAGACAGAGTTTCCGTCCCCGTATCCTCCCGCACCCCTGGAGTCGCTGGGAAGTCGAGGCCTAGTATAGGCTAACCCCACCCCAACCCAACAACATGATAGAATACACAAAGTGTAAAATGCGGGTGTTCCGTGTAAAATGCGGTACAAGTCAATAACTGCGCTTCAACTCGTCACACAATCAAACTATTCCACAGCAACAAGCAGCAAACTACGGTACAAAAGCACAACATACCTTAGCTGTTAGAATTGTGGTGGAATGTGGATAAATCAGGATATTCACGAGTTGCTATCTTTGCACAAATATACGTTTATGATCCAATCGACGCCATCTTGCTCCTTGCCGGAAGTAATGGCCATTACGACAATCCATTAACATTACGCCGCCCGTTTACGACATGTGCAGATAGTATAAATAGATAGATGGCCGACAGTTGTTGAACTCATCAAGTTTAGTTTAACTTTCAGTTGCCATCTTCCACGTGTACTGTGCGCCTTAGACGTTTTTACAATGGACGCTACTCGGCGCTGGACACGTTTATGTTGTTCTGCGCAGCTCCCTGCGCAACGTGCTTTGTTTATTTCCGGTCCGCCAAGCAGACGAAACGTTCAGCGTGACGTTGATTTAAGAGACCCATGACATGTTGGTAACTTATTATCCATGTTCAGGGGCGGCGGAACAGATAAAATATTGGGGGGGGGGGGGGGGGGGGAGCAAACATTTTTGGGGGCGGGGGGTGTAGATTTCATGAAATCAGGCACACTGAATATGCCTATACTACCATGTTACAAGTACGCTATGCCAAAGCAGGTTAGGGATAATATCGGACACAATCATATTTAGCCAGTTTGGATTTGCTTCATCATTTATATGCAGTTGTGGCTATGACGTCACACGTCCTAGAGTAGACCTTCCCTCCAAACTTCCTTATTTTCCACCTATGTTATCTTCTTATTTAAATATAAATGTTGATAAAATTAAATACATGGTGGTAGAAAAGCAAGCTCTTTCCGAATTTAAACACACTGGCAATGTATTTCGAGTAGAAATAGTGCTTTTAATTACTTCACAGGATCGTAATTTCCCCATGATATGCCGGCTACAATGCAATAATGTACTTTGGCTTAAACCTAGTTTGCATTGGTCTGCCATGACCGATATCTATATGGAAAACAGTGATATATAAATATGATAATCACCAAATGCAAGCTTAGATATTTCTCTTTCCGATGGTGTATATGACTAGATAATTATTTTATATATTAATGCCTTAGGCTGCCATATTAGACAAGCCAGTTTTGCACGACGATCAGATTTTTGTCAGTGGAGTCAACCCCATACTTGTCAAGCAGCAGGTGAAAGGTCGAAAATTATTGTTTAATGGTAACAGTGCAGTTTCCCTCACATCTACCTTATTTAAATACAAATGTTGATAAGATTAAATATGTAGGGGTAGAAAAGCATGCTCTTTCAGAATTTAAACATCTTGACAATGTATTTCGAGTAGACATAGCACTTTTTATAATATCGCCAAGGTTGTAGCAACGCTCGCTCAACCTTTCAAGCCTTTCGGAGATGTCAAGCTTTACCCTATTTACAACTATTCTTCTACACCAGAATGTGTATGATGGTACCTATTGTTGATGTATTGAATATCTCCTGTACCACTTATTCATGTACAATGTGTATGTTGATTGTGTGTGTGTACACACCTTGTTTATGTACAGACTGTATTCTATGTGACTAGCCCAGAATACTTGTCCGTCATTGTCATTGTCGGTATGGGAGGTCGCCGCCCCATAGACGCTAAACTTAGTAAAACAAAATGTCCGTCATTGTCTTGGTTTGCTTCTCTGACCTTGTACCATGTGTTGGAAGTGCTGAGGGGGAAATAAAGCTACGGAAACAGAGATCGTGATCCAGTTTTACTTTCCCTTAGTTGAGAGGAATATCTAACCTGGATTGTCTAGTAATAGTACAATGGTTATCGCGGGCCAGCTAACTAGTGTCACAATTTACTGATATCTACCTTTAGAAAAGCCCCAAACCTTGGATCCTTAAAGGCGTCCTCACCAAGCCTGTTTTCTCTGTACGTATGGCAGTTAAGCAAAGGGAGGGTGTAACACTATATATGGGAGGAATAGGGGATTGGGGCCATGCTCCCACAGCCACTAACATTACTCCAAATATGTCAGACCCTTTATGTTACATATTGTTCATATAATGCTATATAACATCAGATTATAATAACTCAATATTGCCAAGACTAGCAGTGATGAAACGTTGAAATGTTTTCCAGTCCTTTTCCCCCTACATCGGGTCTTTATTTCTGAAATGAACATGAACTTTGTGCCCAACAGTCTACATCCAGATATACAGGTGTCTGAAGTGTGCACATCTTCATTTCTTTTCAAACAACAAGAATAAACAGTCAACTACCAAATGAAACTAAATTCGCTACACTCATACTTCTCAAATTAAATACCCATTAGAGGTCTCGGAAGAAGTTTTCCCAACTCCTTTTTATAAGAAGCTTTGCCTTTAGCACAATCGCTCAAGTCCCACAATCTTCTTTTTAACTCTCTAAGATATTCAGGAAGACAAATTTTATTCTCTCTAAATAACCTTTTCTTATAGATATAAAATCTTGCCATTAGCAGAATAAAGTTCCACAAGTGGGTGTCTCTTCAGAACCAGGGATGCTGAGAATCATGTACACAGCGTTCATGTCTTGTGCTGATAGGGGATTTGCATGTGCCACTGCGCATGTCTGTTACATTGCATCCTGGGATGTACAATAGGGGATTTGCATGTGCCACTGCGCATGTCTGTTACATTGCATCCTGGGATGGATTCTGATGAAATCTGACATGCAAATATTTGGCAAGATTTTTATTGAAAATTGCAATAATGTTTTCACCAATATCATACCTTCTAATAATGATCTATGTTAACAAAATGTATGATGGGAAAGATGGGGACTTGTGTTACGGAAACACGTATAACATGTATAACACATGAATATTGGCATTAGAGCATTGATAAATAATCCATGCTGAACATGGCATGTTTTCCATAGATTTTATACTGTACCATTAGTCCCATAATTCCATGCGAATCAAGATTCAAAATGGCGGCTATGCAAATCCCCTATTAGATTAGATTAGAAAATTGTTTATTCCTCACTGAGATATACAATTACAGAATAAATGTGACAAACCGGTCGACAAGCTTATGGAATGAGATTCCATGTTTTCCCGCTGTTACCTTTTTGGAGAGGAAAATATAAGAAGTTTTTAAGGTGACTAATAGGGAACTACACAAGAGTTAGAATACAGGGTACTGCTTAAACATTAATATAAAAATATAAGTATGAAATATAATACTGAATCTGTTATAGGACATTGTTAGATACTGTATACAGGTGTCCTAAGGTACAGTACCTTTTTATGTGATTTGCTTAGCCTTGTGACACCTCTAGAGGCTGGTTACTGGTTTTTGCGACCTTTTGTCTATCTACATGTTCATTGACTTTGGCCCAATGAGGCTGTGCCAAAAGTCGCATTTATTTTGACGATCAATAAAAGAATGGAAAAACATCGTCCACCTCTTCCCAAAAGTTACATGTGTTTATGTTGCTTTAATACAAAGTGCAAACCGTAAGTCAAATGTCTGGCCTGTAAGTGAATAGGCTCTTTTGAACCGAATACTCGATACCACAGCTTCAGCAAATCTACATAAAATGGGGAACAGATGAGCGATATTCTTTCCCTGGCTTCAAAGATTTTTCTTATGTTCTTATGACAGATTTTTCTCTTAGGTAAGCCAAACATTTGGCTTTTTTTTCATTAACTAACCGTTGGATCCATTTCAACTTCATAGAAGAGAATTTGACGTAAAGAATAAATCTAACTATCTTTACTCTAAATATAAACACCATAATACCCATGTAATGTATGTAAAGAATAAATCTAACTATCTTTACTCTAAATATAAACACATATCATCAATTTCATCATGAATATTCATTCATATATTTGTTAATATTCCATGAGGGGTAATAATAATATACGGTATAGGTCAGTGGGTTTACGGTATAGTTTGGTACCGATTGTGTTGTCTTGCTGTCTGTATATGACTGTGTCCAGGAAATTTATTGATTCCCTGCTGCTGATATGTAAATAGGGTTTTCCAAAGCTGTAGCCTATGGCTTACCATACCATCCCTCCCAGAGGTAGAATAAACAAACATATTGCCTTCCCTGAAGAAGGGCACTGCTAGACTGAAATGTGTAGGAATAAGCTCTATCATCATCTAGCTACAAAAAATAACATATACGGAAACTACAAGAGTCCTCTTTTATACTATAAAATAAGGACGAAAATTGTTTTTTAAAAAAAACATGATTTTATTCAGCCTGTCAACAAAGCTCTCCACACCTCGAGCATTATACATCTAGAAATACATAGCTCATTTCTTGCTGCTAAAAAATTTTAATTGAACTTTTCACCCAAAGGGGTAGGGGGTAGATATATTAGATTTTCAAAAACTACTCGGCAAAGTGATTTTCTCGCCAAGAAAGACACTGGACACTATAACATTCTCCGAATCATTTTTCATTGCATTTCAAAATCTATGTACCAGTTTGACTCAAATTTTCACAGGTTGCATTTAAATCTGCTGTAAAGAATTGGAGGAGGAGGGAACCTGTTGCATGGGACTTGGGTAAGGGAAGGGAGGAGGGCTGAGGTCAAGGATCATTTATCACGTGGACAATGGCTGGTGCTAGCATGGAGGAGAGCGGGTCAAAGGATCCATGTAATGGAGGAATACCTCTCAGCCAATTACAAGGGGACAACGCCAGGGAAATATTTCTAGGAATCCTTTGTGCATAATGAATTAGTAAGTATGTGCGAGTATAAATAAAGGCTGAAGCCAAGCTATAGACAGACCTTGCTGCTTGGCTAATTAACGACCAACTTCCTGCTTTACTCCATGCAACACCAAACCTATGGGCAAATGATCTCAGATTCTTACACTGGGTTTAGTTTTTTGTATTATTGCTTTTATTTGTAATATGATCCATTACTCCAGCATTGTTGCTATCTTATACCAAACTACACTACCGCGATTATCCCACCTCATTACATGTGCCGTCTGTATTGCTATGAATCTATCTGTTTTCTTGTGAACTCACACTCAGTACATTAAGGTTTTTCTCTAGCATGTGTTCTCATGTGTGTGTTCAGCAGGTGCTGCCCTAAAGTCACACTCAGTACATTAAGGTTTTTCTCTAGCATGTGTTCTCATGTGTGTGTTCAGCAGGTGCTGCCCTATAGTCACACTCAGTACATTAAGGTTTTTCTCTAGCATGTGTTCTCATGTGCATCATCAAGTGTGCGGACTGTGCTGCCCTATAGTCACACTCAGTACATGCATAAGGCTTTTCCCCAGTGTGTGTTCTCATGTGATCCCTTAGGCCTCCAGACTGTGCTGCCCTATAGTCACACTCAGTACATGCATAAGGCTTCTCCCCAGTGTGTGTTCTCATGTGTATCTTCAGGGATCCAGCTTCTGCTGCCCTATAGTCACACTCAGTACATTTATGAGGCTTTTCCCCAGTGTGTCTCCTCATGTGTTTCCTCAGGTAACCAGAATTTCCTGCCCTAAAGTCACACTCAGTACACCCATACGGCTTTTCCCCGGTGTGTCTCCACATGTGATTTTTCAGTTTTCTAGCACATGCTGCCCTATAGTCACACTCAGTACATTTATGAGGCTTTTCTTCTGTCAGACACTTTTCCCCAGTATGAGTTCTCATGTGAGCTTTCAGGGCTCCAGCCTGTGCTGCCCTATAGTCACACACAGTACATTTATGAGGCTTTTCTCCGGTATGTGTTCCCAAGTGTCGCCTCAAAGCATCAAGTCGTGATGCCCTATAGTCACACAAAGAACATTTGTAAGGTTTATCAGTAAAATGGGTTTTGATGTGTTTCTTCAGGGTTCCAACCTGTGCTGCCCTATAGTCACACTCAGTACATTCATAGGGCTTTTCTCCAGTGTGTGTTTTCAAGTGTCGCCTCAAAGTATCAGTAGATTGATGAAGCTTTTCTCCAGAATGTGTTGTCATATGATGCCTCAGGGATCCAGCCTGTGCTGCCCTATAGTCACACTCAGTACATTCATAGGGCTTTTCACCAGTATGTTTCCTCCGATGTATCTTTAGGGCTGAAGCCTGTGTTGTCCTATAGTCACACTCAGTACATTTATAAGGCTTTTCCCCAGTATGTGTTCTCATGTGAGTCCTCAGGTGTGTAGCAGTACCTGCCCTATAGTCACACTCAGTACATTTATGAGACTTTTCACCAGTGTGTGTTGCCATGTGTATCTTCAGGTTTCCAGCCCATGCTGTCCTATAGTCACACTCAGTACATTCATAGGGCTTTTCCCCAGTGTGGGTTGTCATATGTTTTCTCAGGGTTCCAACCTGTGCCGCCCTATAGTCACACTCAGTACATTTATGAGGCTTTTCCCCAGTGTGGGTTGTCATATGTATCCTCAGGGTTGCAGCCGATGTCGTCCTATAGTCACACTCAGTACATTCATAGGGCTTTTCCCCAGTGTGGGTTGTCATATGTTTTCTCAGGGTTCCAGCCTGTGCCGCCCTATAGTCACACACAGTACATTTATGAGGCTTTTCACCAGTGTGGGTTGTCATATGTATCCTCAGGGTTGCAGCCGATGCCGTCCTATAGTCACACTCAGTACATTCATGAGGCTTTTCCCCAGTGTGTGTTCTCATGTGTGACAACAGGTTTCTAGAATGTGCTGCCCTATAGTCACACTCAGTACATTTATGAGGTTTTTCACCAGTATGTATCATCATGTGTCCTGACAGGGTTGAAGCCCATGCTGTCCTAAAGTCACACTCAGGACATTTATGAGGCTTTTCTCCCGTGTGTTTCCGCATGTGATACTTCAGCCCTACAGCCTGTGCCGCCCTATAGTCACACAAAGTACATGCATAAGGCTTTTCCCCAGTATGTCTTCTCATGTGGTGCTGCAAGGTTCTAGCGCGTGCTGTCCTATATCCACACTCATCACATAAATAAAGCTTTTCCCCAGTATGTGTTTTCATGTGTTTCCTCAGGTTTCCAGCCTCTGCTGCCCTAAAGTCACACTCGGTACATTTAAAAGGTTTTTCTCCAGAATGCCTTGTCATGTGTCTCCTCAGGTCCTTAGCATATGCTGTCCTATAGTCACACTCAGTGCACTTATGATGCTTTTCCCAAGTGTGTTTTCTCATGTGACTCCTCAGGTAAGCAGCCTCTGCTGTCCTATAGTCACACTCAGTACATTTATAGGGCTTTTCTCCAGTGTGTGTTCTCATGTGTCTCCTCAGGGTTCCAGCCCGTGCTGCCCTATAGTCACACTCAGTATGTTTACATTTCCTATCAGCACTGTGTGTAAGCAAATGTTTCTCTAAACAATGTGTCTCTTTAAACCCTTTAACACACTTCCTACACTTGTGTAGTTTCTTAACTGTATGAGTCACACTGTGATGCACCATGCCTTCTGACATCAGTAGAGAAGGTACACTAGTCACACTTGTAGCATTTGCTGCCTGTCCTGTCTCCCCTGTATGAGTCACACTGTGATGCATCATGCCTTCTGACATCAGTAGAGAAGGTACACTAGTCACACTTGTAGCATTTGCTGCCTGTCCTGTCTCCCCTGTATGAGTCACGCTGTGATGCATCATACCTTCTGACATCAGTAGAGAAGGTACACTAGTCACACTTGTAGCATTTGCTGTCTGTCCTGTCTCCCCTATATGAGTCACACTGTGATGCACCATGCCTTCTGACATCAGTATAGTTTCTGTCAGTAGTTTCTCCCCTGTATGAGTCACGCTGTGATGCATCATACCTTCTGACATCAGTAGAGAAGGTACACTAGTCACACTTGTAGCATTTGCTGTCTGTCCTGTCTCCCCTATATGAGTCACACTGTGATGCACCATACCTTCTGACATCAGTAGAGAAGGTGCACTAGTCACACTTGTAGCATTTTCTGCCTGTCCTGTCTCCCCTGTATGAGTCACGCTGTGATGCATCATGCCTTCTGACATCAGTAGAGAAGGTGCACTAGTCACACTTGTAGCATTTGCTGCCTGTCCTGTTTCCTCTGTATGAGTCACACTGTGATGCAACATGCCTTCTGACATCAGTAGAGAAGGTACACTAGTCACACTTGTAGCATTTGCTGCCTTTCCTGTCTCCCCTGCATGAGTCACACTGTGATGCATCTTGCCTTCTGACATCAGTAGAGGAGGTACACTAGTCACACTTGTAGCATTTGCTGCCTGTCCTGTCTCCCCTGTATGAGTCACACTGTGATGCATCATGCCTTCTGACATCAGTAGAGAAGGTGCACTAGTCACACTTGTAGCATTTGCTGCCTGTCCTGTCTCACCTGTATGAGTCACACTGTGATGCATCATGCCTTCTGACATCAGTAGAGAAGGTGCACTAGTCACACTTGTAGCATTTGCTGCCTGTCCTGTTTCCTCTGTATGAGTCACACTGTGATGTAGCATGCCTTCTGACATCAGTAGAGAAGGTGCACTAGTCACACTTGTAGCATTTGCTGCCTGTTCTGTCTCCCCTGTATGAGTCACACTGTGATGCACCATGCCTTCTGACATCAGTAGAGAAGGTGCACTAGTCACACTTGTAGCATTTGCTGCCTGTGCTGTCTCCCCTGTATGAGTCACACTGTGATGCATCATGCCTTCTGACATCAGTAGAGAAGGTGCACAAGTCACACTTGTAGCATTTGCTGCCTGTCCTGTCTCCCCTGTATGAGTCACACTGTGATGCATCATGCCTTCTGACATCAGTAGAGAAGGTGCACAAGTCACACTTGTAGCATTTGCTGCCTGTCCTGTCTCCCCTGTATGAGTTACACTGTGATGTATCATGCCTTCTGACATCAGTAGAGAAGGTGCACTAGTCACACTTGTAGCATTTGCTGCCTGTGCTGTCTCCATGATAACATCTAATTATGAATGCACCAGTTCCACGTCCAGTTCTGCAAATATGTAAATATTCTAACTGTAAATGACAGTAAAGATCAGTGACAGTACATTTGTGACAGTGTCACTGGTTGTGACAGTGTCACTGGTTTTGACATCAGTGACTCACTAATTGAGACATCATTGTCCATCTAGACATGTGAGATTTAAGTACACGACGGGCAAATAAACGCAATTCTACGCAATTTTTAATGCGCAATCATCATGCCAGAGTGATGAGCGTGGACACTTTTGGCACAATAACTATTGCGCTATGATCATGAGATGGTCCTGCTAAGGGTATAACGTAATATTGATGCAAATATTAGCTAATTCTTATGGCATTTTGAGTGGGACATCATACAGGTGGGTACAGACCCTAAAAATAACTCTTTCACTCTTAAAATTTTCGAAAATTTTTAGAACACTGAATATCACTGAATATCAAATATATGGGAATTAAACTGGAGAATTTCTCAGGGCAACCTGATATTCTGGCGGGCAACCTGATATTCTTAGTAGCTTGCCTGGTGGGGCAACCTATTTTTATTCCTTATTTTGACCACTGCTAGGTGTTATTGTATTTTATAATTGGTGCTGTTGATTAGTTCTGCTGAATAACAACAGAGGTCACTACTGTTTGATGTACTACTAAAGCCATTGCTTTTATATCTGATCAATCTACATGATCAATGTAACTATTACCTATCAAGACTTAGGTATGGAGTTCAATACTATTTACCATAATGTGTCAATATGTGTATAAGTGTCTGTGATTTATGCTTCATCCCTCAACATGTACTATTTCATGATATCTTTGTGAATGTATGCTGTATGTTTCCATTAAACACCGTGAACTCTAAGGGAGATGAATAACCTGGGAGCCCCAGTTTCAGGCAAGAGGCCGGCGGATGGTTTTGTGAATAAATAAAGAATGAAGTTGAGCTTGTGTTCTGGTTGTCCAAACCTGGGTTGTGTTAGAAGAACACTAGAGCAGTATACTTTCCCTCACTTATCTCCATTATTTTTTGTGTGCATAGAAATTATGCACAAATATACTGTCATATATTGGTATGTAACCTGGATTTGGATAGTAACCCCCCTCATACAGTGACCCCCACTACCCTATGATGTAACCTTGGTAGCATGGGATGGTCACGTGGTCAAGCCAAGCTTGACCACACATAGCTTTAATAAAGACATTCTGAACTAAGGCTCTGACTGGCGGGCATCTCATTTATGTTAAGCTCTACAAAATAGCTATAATATAACAATACACAATGTGATGCGGGATGACGACCTCAGACTGAATAAGGCTACATTATAGCTTTTTTCCAACAAAAGAATAATAGGTAATAGCATATTTTGAACCACATAATTGTGTTCCTGATATGGGTCAGATTTTCGGAAAATGTACAATTGGCAGCTGTACACATTTGGTAAATTCTGCTAAATTAGGCTGCAATTTGGTCAATACTGGGTAAATTTGAGTACATTCGGCATTGCATTGATTCTAGCAATCTGTTTGGTTAGGTTGAACTGTATATTGAACGTTATGTTCGTCTGAAATTTGGGTTATTTGAGAGGATTGGTGAAGGTGAATTGTACATTTTCTGAAAATCCGACCCATATATTGGTATTGACTTGGTGTCAGAGAGTGAGTATCAGGGAGTGGAGTGTCAGATGTGCACCAGTAAGTGTGAATGCTAGGGGAGGAGCAGTGCCAGGTATTGCATCCTGTTGTGGCTGCATTATAATGAGTATTTAGACGTGATTTTGAATGCGCATTATATTTGCAATTGAGATCACACCCATATTATTGACTTTTGAAGAAAACATGCATTCACAGATAAAATTGGTTGAGTAACACATGTTTAATATGAACATAAATGAATATGAATGAGAGCTTGATCCAACACAAGTGTGAGGCCACCAACAACATTGGAGGAAATAGACGCAATGGATTTCACATAATTGTGGCTAATGGCATGTCCATTTAACTGTGATTCAAAGCCATAGGTATCACATACACATCACACTTCACTAGTTTGCGGTCAATCACAAAATAATCGCAGTGCTATCACATTCAATTGACCTCAGTGCCCATCGGGTACAATCACATCTTCAAATACTGAACTAGACACATGGTGCCTGTTGTATAAGCTAAGGAATTCATATTCTTAGGGCAATTTCTTCTCCTGTAGGGAGGAAAAAAATCCTTCCTAGGTGTGAAATTGCCAGCTGGTAGGAGTAGCCTATGTGCACTCAATGATGGGTAGGAATCTGTATTTCAACCCATCAAAGCAAGGGAAGAAACCTTAGTCCTAAATTCACACACATAATTCCCTCCTTCACTTATACACCAGGCCCCAATGCCTTATACACCAATGCCTTATACACCAGGCCCCAATGCCTTATACACCAGGCCCCAATGCCTTATACACCAGGCCCCAATGCCTTATACACCAGGCCCCAATGCCTTATACACCAGGCCCCAATGCCTTATACACCAGGCCCCAATGCCTTATACACCAGGCCCCAATGCTTTATACACCAGGCCCCAATGCCTTATACACCAGGCCCCAATGCCTTATACACCAATGCCTTATACACCAGGCCCCAATGCCTTATACACCAGGCCCCAATGCCTTATACACCAGGCCCCAATGCCTTATACACCAATGCCTTATACACCAGGCCCCAATGCCTTATACACCAGGCCCCAATGCCTTATACACCAGGCCCCAATGCCTTATACACCAATGCCTTATACACCAATGCCTTATACACCAATGCCTTATACACCAGGCCCCAATGCCTTATACACCAGGCCCCAATGTCTTATACACCAATGCCTTATACACCAATGCCTTATACACCAGGCCCCAATGCCTTATACACCAATGCCTTATACACCAATGCCTTATACACCAATGCCTTATACACCAGGCCCCAATGCCTTATACACCAGGCCCCAATGCCTTATACACCAGGCCCCAATGCCTTATACACCAGGCCCCAATGCCCTATACACCAATGCCTTATACACCAGGCCCCAATGCCTTATACACCAGGCCCCAATGCCTTATACACCAATGCCTTATACACCAGGCCCCAATGCCTTATACACCAATGCCTTATACACCAATGCCTTATACACCAGGCCCCAATGCCTTATACACCAGGCACCAATGCCTTATACACCAGGCCCCAATGCCTTATACACCAGGCCCCAATGCCTTATACACCAATGCCTTATACACCAGGCCCCAATGCCTTATACACCAGGCCCCAATGCCTTATACACCAATGCCTTATACACCAGGCCCCAATGCCTTATACACCAGGCCCCAATGCCTTATACACCAGGCCCCAATGCCTTATACACCAGGCCCCAATGCCTTATACACCAGGCCCCAATGCCTTATACACCAATGCCTTATACACCAATGCCTTATACACCAGGCCCCAATGCCTTATACACCAATGCCTTATACACCAATGCCTTATACACCAGGCCCCAATGCCTTATACACCAGGCCCCAATGCCTTATACACCAATGCCTTATACACCAATGCCTTATACACCAGGCCCCAATGCCTTATACACCAATGCCTTATACACCAATGCCTTATACACCAGGCCCCAATGCCTTATACACCAGACCCCAATGCCTTATACACCAGGCCCCAATGCCTTATACACCAGGCCCCAATGCCTTATACACCAGGCCCCAATGCCTTATACACCAGGCCCCAATGCCTTATACACCAGGCCCCAATGCCTTATACACCAGGCCCCAATGCCTTATACACCAGGCCCCAATGCCTTATACACCAGACCCCAATGCCTTATACACCAGGCACCAATGCCTTATACACCAGGCCCCAATGCCTTATACACCAGGCACCAATAGGGACCGCTAGTCTCGTGACCTCATTATAACTAGGTTGGGAAACCCCCACTGACGGCACCCCACTTGGGGACCAACGCGTTGGTGACCCCTATATCATAACATTACGTCGGAAATGACAGCAGTTTTCTCCCCAATATAAAGATCAGATAATATATGTAAATGCCTAGAATTCATAAGCAACGTGTTAGTTATCAATAATCAAAAAACGGTGAAGATTGTGACCATCCTGAATGATGTATAAGATTTTGTTCTTTATCTCCCATAGTGACTCTATATACCCGGCATTTTGACAGGACCCAACACACCCCTTTCTCAGCCAATCTCGGCCGCTCTCGTGACACACTTGCAGGCCCTATGCCTTATACACCAATGCCTTATACACCAGGCCCCAATGCCTTATACACCAATGCCTTATACACCAATGCCTTATACACCAATGCCTTATACACCAGGCCCCAATGCCTTATACACCAATGCCTTATACACCAGGCCCCAATGCCTTATACACCAGGCCCCAATGCCTTATACACCAATGCCTTATACACCAGGCCCCAATGCCTTATACACCAGGCCCCAATGCCTTATACACCAGGCCCCAATGCCTTATACACCAGGCCCCAATGCCTTATACACCAATGCCTTATACACCAATGCCTTATACACCAATGCCTTATACACCAGGCCCCAATGCCTTATACACCAATGCCTTATACGCCAGGCCCCAATGCCTTATACACCAATGCCTTATACACCAGGCCCCAATGCCTTATACACCAATGCCTTATACACCAGGCCCCAATGCCTTATACACCAGGCCCCAATGCCTTATACACCAGGCCCCAATGCCTTATACACCAGGCCCCAATGCCTTATACACCAGGCCCCAATGCCTTATACACCAGGCCCCAATGCCTTATACACCAGGCCCCAATGCCTTATACACCAGGCCCCAATGCCTTATACACCAATGCCTTATACACCAGGCCCCAATGCCTTATACACCAGGCCCCAATGCCTTATACACCAATGCCTTATACACCAGGCCCCAATGCCTTATACACCAGGCCCCAATGCCTTATACACCAGGCCCCAATGCCTTATACACCAGGCCCCAATGCCTTATACACCAATGCCTTATACACCAGGCCCCAATGCCTTATACACCAGGCCCCAATGCCTTATACACCAGGCCCCAATGCCTTATACACCAGGCCCCAATGCCTTATACACCAGGCCCCAATGCCTTATACACCAGGCCCCAATGCCTTATACACCAGGCCCCAATGCCTTATACACCAGGCCCCAATGCCTTATACACCAGGCCCCAATGCCTTATACACCAGGCCCCAATGCCTTATACACCAATGCCTTATACACCAGGCCCCAATGCCTTATACACCAGGCCCCAATGCCTTATACACCAGGCCCCAATGCCTTATACACCAGGCCCCAATGCCTTATACACCAGGCCCCAATGCCTTATACACCAATGCCTTATACACCAATGCCTTATACACCAATGCCTTATACACCAGGCCCCAATGCCTTATACACCAGGCCCCAATGCCTTATACACCAGGCCCCAATGCCTTATACACCAATGCCTTATACACCAGGCCCCAATGCCTTATACACCAGGCCCCAATGCCTTATACACCAATGCCTTATACACCAGGCCCCAATGCCTTATACGCCAGGCCCCAATGCCTTATACACCAATGCCTTATACACCAGGCCCCAATGCCTTATACACCAATGCCTTATACACCAATGCCTTATACACCAGGCCCCAATGCCTTATACACCAGGCCCCAATGCCTTATACGCCAGGCCCCAATGCCTTATACACCAGGCCCCAATGCCTTATACACCAGGCCCCAATGCCTTATACACCAGGCCCCAATGCCTTATACACCAATGCCTTATACACCAGGCCCCAATGCCTTATACACCAGGCCCCAATGCCTTATACACCAGGCCCCAATGCCTTATACACCAGGCCCCAATGCCTTATACACCAATGCCTTATACACCAGGCCCCAATGCCTTATACACCAGGCCCCAATGCCTTATACACCAATGCCTTATACACCAATGCCTTATACACCAGGCCCCAATGCCTTATACACCAGGCCCCAATGCCTTATACACCAATGCCTTATACACCAATGCCTTATACACCAATGCCTTATACACCAGGCCCCAATGCCTTATACACCAGGCCCCAATGCCTTATACACCAGGCCCCAATGCCTTATACACCAGGCCCCAATGCCTTATACACCAGGCCCCAATGCCTTATACACCAATGCCTTATACACCAGGCCCCAATGCCTTATACACCAGGCCCCAATGCCTTATACACCAGGCCCCAATGCTATAAAACTATGAATGATTGATGTAACTTTGACTGATTGAAAACTTTTGAAACTATAAATGATTGATGTAGAAACTATAAATGTATGATAACTTTTCAGGGGTAGCTATATGTAAGAGCAGGGATAGACATACAATACATAGAGAGAATGGAACGAGCCAGCATTTTGTTGGACAAGATTCTTCCGCATTTATGCACAATGCCTTAGGCAGAGTGCTTATGCGGATGAATCAAGTCCAATTTTTTTTTTATTATTGATGAAGCAGTGGTTCATCTAGTAGGAAGAATAGAGCAAGGATGGTCATAAGATTTCAGGGCAGAACGGAAGATATGTAGAATTTATTATTATTATAATACTTTTATTCAAATGAAGTTATTACAGTAACATGGTATTGGAGCAATATCTGAACAGGTTATAGTCCACTGCTGACTCCCAGGTTTATCTGCCACACTATAAATACTCTGTTATTAAATCATTATAACTATAGCCCACTGCTCACTCCCAGGTTTACCTGCCACACTATAAATACCCTGTTATTAAATCATTATAACTATAGCCCACTGCTCACTCCCAGGTTTACCTGCCACACTATACATACCCTGTTATTAAATCATTATAACTATAGCCCACTGCTGACTCCCAGGTTTACCTGCCACACTATAAATACTCTGTTATTAAATCATTATAACTATAGCCCACTGCTCACTCCCAGGTTTACCTGCCACACTATAAATACCCTGTTATTAAATCATTATAACTATAGCCCACTGCTCACTCCCAGGTTTACCTGACTGCTGGACACACTATAAATACCCTGTTATTAAATCATTATAACTATAGCCCACTGCTGACTCCCAGGTTTACCTGACTGCTGGACACACTATAAATACTCTGTTATTAAATCATTATAACTATAGCCCACTGCTCACTCCCAGGTTTACCTGCCACACTATAAATACCCTGTTATTAAATCATTATAACTATAGCCCACTGCTCACTCCCAGGTTTACCTGACACACTATAAATACCCTGTTATTAAATCATTATAACTATAGCCCACTGCTGACTCCCAGGTTTACCTGCCACACTATAAATACTCTGTTATTAAATCATTATAACTATAGTCCACTGCTCACTCCCAGGTTTACCTGCCACACTATAAATACCCTGTTATTAAATCATTATAACTATAGTCCACTGCACACTCCCAGGTTTACCTGCCACACTATAAATACCCTGTTATTAAATCATTATAACTATAGTCCACTGCTGACTCCCAGGTTTACCTGCCACACTATAAATACCCTGTTATTAAATCATTATAACTATAGCCCACTGCTCACTCCCAGGTTTACCTGACTGCTGGACACACTATAAATACTCTGTTATTAAATCATTATAACTATAGCCCACTGCTCACTCCCAGGTTTACCTGACACACTATAAATACTCTGTTATTAAATCATTATAACTATAGCCCACTGCTCACTCCCAGGTTTACCTGCCACACTATAAATACTCTGTTATTAAATCATTATAACTATAGCCCACTGCTCACTCCCAGGTTTACCTGCCACACTATAAATACTCTGTTATTAAATCATTATAACTATAGCCCACTGCTGACTCCCGGGTTTACCTGCTACACTATAAATACCCTGTTATTAAATCATTATAACTATAGCCCACTGCACACTCCCAGGTTTACCTGCCACACTATAAATACCCTGTTATTAAATCATTATAACTATAGCCCACTGCTGACTCCCGGGTTTACCTGCTACACTATAAATACCCTGTTATTAAATCATTATAACTATAGCCCACTGCTCACTCCCAGGTTTACCTGCCACACTATAAATACCCTGTTATTAAATCATTATAACTATAGCCCACTGCTGACTCCCAGGTTTACCTGACACACTATACATACTCTGTTATTAAATCATTATAACTATAGCCCACTGCTCACTCCCAGGTTTACCTGCCACACTATAAATACCCTGTTATTAAATCATTATAACTATAGCCCACTGCTGACTCCCAGGTTTACCTGCCACACTATAAATACTCTGTTATTAAATCATTATAACTATAGCCCACTGCTCACTCCCAGGTTTACCTGCCACACTATACATACTCTGTTATTAAATCATTATAACTATAGCCCACTGCTCACTCCCAGGTTTACCTGACTGCTGGACACACTATAAATACCCTGTTATTAAATCATTATAACTATAGCCCACTGCTCACTCCCAGGTTTACCTGCCACACTATAAATACTCTGTTATTAAATCATTATAACTATAGCCCACTGCTCACTCCCAGGTTTACCTGCCACACTATAAATACCCTGTTATTAAATCATTATAACTATAGCCCACTGCTCACTCCCAGGTTTACCTGCCACACTATAAATACTCTGTTATTAAATCATTATAACTATAGCCCACTGCTCACTCCCAGGTTTACCTGCCACACTATACATACTCTGTTATTAAATCATTATAACTATAGCCCACTGCTCACTCCCAGGTTTACCTGCCACACTATAAATACCCTGTTATTAAATCATTATAACTATAGCCCACTGCTGACTCCCAGGTTTACCTGCCACACTATAAATACTCTGTTATTAAATCATTATAACTATAGCCCACTGCTCACTCCCAGGTTTACCTGCCACACTATAAATACTCTGTTATTAAATCATTATAACTATAGCCCACTGCTCACTCCCAGGTTTACCTGCCTGCTGGACACACTATAAATACTCTGTTATTAAATCATTATAACTATAGCCCACTGCTCACTCCCAGGTTTACCTGCCACACTATAAATACTCTGTTATTAAATCATTATAACTATAGCCCACTGCTCACTCCCAGGTTTACCTGCCACACTATACATACTCTGTTATTAAATCATTATAACTATAGCCCACTGCTCACTCCCAGGTTTACCTGCCACACTATAAATACCCTGTTATTAAATCATTATAACTATAGCCCACTGCTCACTCCCAGGTTTACCTGCCACACTATAAATACCCTGTTATTAAATCATTATAACTATAGCCCACTGCTGACTCCCAGGTTTACCTGCCACACTATAAATACTCTGTTATTAAATCATTATAACTATAGCCCACTGCTCACTCCCAGGTTTACCTGCCACACTATAAATACTCTGTTATTAAATCATTATAACTATAGCCCACTGCTGACTCCCAGGTTTACCTGACACACTATACATACTCTGTTATTAAATCATTATAACTATAGCCCACTGCTCA
The DNA here is from genome assembly GCA_942159475.1 of Sthenelais limicola. NCBI lineage: Eukaryota > Metazoa > Annelida > Polychaeta > Phyllodocida > Sigalionidae > Sthenelais > Sthenelais limicola. The sequence continues at coordinate 8,956,634 of OW804099.1, read as the reverse complement.
CTCCCAGGTTTACCTGACACACTATACATACCCTGTTATTAAATCATTATAACTATAGCCCACTGCTGACTCCCAGGTTTACCTGCCACACTATACATACTCTGTTATTAAATCATTATAACTATAGCCCACTGCTCACTCCCAGGTTTACCTGACACACTATACATACCCTGTTATTAAATCATTATAACTATAGCCCACTGCTCACTCCCAGGTTTACCTGACACACTATACATACTCTGTTATTAAATCATTATAACTATAGCCCACTGCTCACTCCCAGGTTTACCTGACACACTATACATACTCTGTTATTAAATCATTATAACTATAGCCCACTGCTCACTCCCAGGTTTACCTGCCACACTATAAATACCCTGTTATTAAATCATTATAACTATAGCCCACTGCTCACTCCCAGGTTTACCTGCCACACTATACATACCCTGTTATTAAATCATTATAACTATAGCCCACTGCTCACTCCCAGGTTTACCTGCCTGCTGGACACACTATACATACCCTGTTATTAAATCATTATAACTATAGCCCACTGCTGACTCCCAGGTTTACCTGCCACACTATACATACTCTGTTATTAAATCATTATAACTATAGCCCACTGCTCACTCCCAGGTTTACCTGACACACTATACATACTCTGTTATTAAATCATTATAACTATAGCCCACTGCTCACTCCCAGGTTTACCTGACACACTATAAATACCCTGTTATTAAATCATTATAACTATAGCCCACTGCTCACTCCCAGGTTTACCTGCCACACTATAAATACTCTGTTATTAAATCATTATAACTATAGCCCACTGCTCACTCCCAGGTTTACCTGCCTGCTGGACACACTATAAATACTCTGTTATTAAATCATTATAACTATAGCCCACTGCTCACTCCCAGGTTTACCTGCCACACTATAAATACTCTGTTATTAAATCATTATAACTATAGCCCACTGCTGACTCCCAGGTTTACCTGCCACACTATAAATACTCTGTTATTAAATCATTATAACTATAGCCCACTGCTCACTCCCAGGTTTACCTGCCACACTATAAATACCCTGTTATTAAATCATTATAACTATAGCCCACTGCTCACTCCCAGGTTTACCTGACACACTATAAATACTCTGTTATTAAATCATTATAACTATAGCCCACTGCTCACTCCCAGGTTTACCTGACTGCTGGACACACTATAAATACCCTGTTATTAAATCATTATAACTATAGCCCACTGCTCACTCCCAGGTTTACCTGCCACACTATAAATACCCTGTTATTAAATCATTATAACTATAGCCCACTGCTGACTCCCAGGTTTACCTGCCACACTATACATACTCTGTTATTAAATCATTATAACTATAGCCCACTGCTCACTCCCAGGTTTACCTGCCACACTATAAATACTCTGTTATTAAATCATTATAACTATAGCCCACTGCTGACTCCCAGGTTTATCTGACTGCTGGACACACTATACATACCCTGTTATTAAATCATTATAACTATAGCCCACTGCTCACTCCCAGGTTTACCTGTCACACTATACATACCCTGTTATTAAATCATTATAACTATAGCCCACTGCTGACTCCCAGGTTTATCTGACTGCTGGACACACTATACATACCCTGTTATTAAATCATTATAACTATAGCCCACTGCTCACTCCCAGGTTTATCTGACTGCTGGACACACTATACATACCCTGTTATTAAATCATTATAACTATAGCCCACTGCTCACTCCCAGGTTTACCTGTCACACTATACATACTCTGTTATTAAATCATTATAACTATAGCCCACTGCTGACTCCCAGGTTTATCTGACTGCTGGACACACTATACATACCCTGTTATTAAATCATTATAACTATAGCCCACTGCTCACTCCCAGGTTTACCTGTCACACTATACATACTCTGTTATTAAATCATTATAACTATAGCCCACTGCTCACTCCCAGGTTTACCTGCCTGCTGGACACACTATACATACTCTGTTATTAAATCATTATAACTATAGCCCACTGCTCACTCCCAGGTTTACCTGCCACACTATAAATACTCTGTTATTAAATCATTATAACTATAGCCCACTGCTCACTCCCAGGTTTACCTGCCACACTATAAATACTCTGTTATTAAATCATTATAACTATAGCCCACTGCTGACTCCCAGGTTTACCTGCAACACTATAAATACTCTGTTATTAAATCATTATAACTATAGTCCACTGCTCACTCCCAGGTTTACCTGCCACACTATAAATACTCTGTTATTAAATCATTATAACTATAGCCCACTGCTCACTCCCAGGTTTACCTGCCACACTATAAATACTCTGTTATTAAATCATTATAACTATAGCCCACTGCTCACTCCCAGGTTTACCTGCCACACTATAAATACTCTGTTATTAAATCATTATAACTATAGCCCACTGCTCACTCCCAGGTTTACCTGCCACACTATAAATACCCTGTTATTAAATCATTATAACTATAGCCCACTGCTCACTCCCAGGTTTACCTGCCACACTATAAATACTCTGTTATTAAATCATTATAACTATAGCCCACTGCTCACTCCCAGGTTTACCTGCCACACTATACATACTCTGTTATTAAATCATTATAACTATAGTCCACTGCTCACTCCCAGGTTTACCTGCCACACTATAAATACCCTGTTATTAAATCATTATAACTATAGCCCACTGCTCACTCCCAGGTTTACCTGCCACACTATAAATACCCTGTTATTAAATCATTATAACTATAGCCCACTGCTCACTCCCAGGTTTACCTGCCACACTATACATACTCTGTTATTAAATCATTATAACTATAGTCCACTGCTCACTCCCAGGTTTACCTGACACACTATAAATACTCTGTTATTAAATCATTATAACTATAGCCCACTGCTCACTCCCAGGTTTACCTGCCACACTATACATACTCTGTTATTAAATCATTATAACTATAGCCCACTGCTCACTCCCAGGTTTACCTGCCTGCTGGACACACTATACATACTCTGTTATTAAATCATTATAACTATAGCCCACTGCTCACTCCCAGGTTTACCTGCCACACTATAAATACTCTGTTATTAAATCATTATAACTATAGCCCACTGCTCACTCCCAGGTTTACCTGCCACACTATAAATACTCTGTTATTAAATCATTATAACTATAGCCCACTGCTGACTCCCAGGTTTACCTGCAACACTATAAATACTCTGTTATTAAATCATTATAACTATAGCCCACTGCTGACTCCCAGGTTTACCTGCCACACTATAAATACTCTGTTATTAAATCATTATAACTATAGCCCACTGCTCACTCCCAGGTTTACCTGACACACTATACATACTCTGTTATTAAATCATCAGAACAATACACATCTTTATACTTAACAGTTCTTTACACGTATAGCGTCAATAAATGTTTCTCTTTCTTTACATCTGTAGTGATTCGCTCTCGATATAAACAACTTAACAAAGCCAATTCTCTGTACTTCTGTTTATTCTCTTGGGACAGTCCGTAGAAACGGCCCTTGGACCCGGCAGGGCAGACAGAGTAGGTTACTCTGGTCCGTAACACTAACAGGTAGCACTACTTGAGTTAACATATAGAACAAAGTGTACAGAACATCATACACGGATTATAGTAGTACTAGGTAGAATAAACAGCAGAGTTCTCTATAAGAGTAATACAAAGGGTTTACATATAACATGATAAAGGGTAATAGATATGGAATAGAGATGATGTATAGAAATACATAGCACCCAAGCGCAGAGCGCCTCTATAGGTAAAGTAGTAAGGTAGTAGACTGGACCTTTATGGTCAGTCACCAAGTGTTGAATACAAGAACTACTACACATCTTTATAATTGGTTAAATTGTTTAATCCTGAATATTAAATATCATGCTTTATGGCCTGCGTAACAATATATCCATATAGCATCACCTTTTTTGGATCGAAATTTGGTCCACTCTTAAGCACTTGGTTCTAGATTAATTTATTCTTTATCGAGAATCCTTAACATTTCAATTAACCCACTGACTACAGGTAGAATATTAGATAAAAAGGTCCTGACAAAGGTCAAATTCAGACTGAAATGTAGATCGCCCCAAAGAATTAAACCTCCTTCAAATACAAATGTCTGTGTCCTTCGTGTTTTGAGTCAATTATGTTATGGATAATGAATGGGTTTTTGAGGCTGCCATTGGATTATGATTTATAAGAGAATGAAAGACGCGAAGCGAAGTGGAGAGTCAAGTTCTCTTATAACCTCTGAACTCCTTCCCCGTAGGAATATGTTGTATCCAGTTTATTGTTTATCTAATGTTTAGAACCTCTGAACTCCCTCCCTGTAGGAATATGTTGTATCCAGTTTATTGTTTATCTAATGTTTAGACCCTCTGAACTCCCTCCCCGTAGGAATATGTTGTATCCAGTTTATTGTTTATCTAATGTTTAGACCCTCTGAACTCCTCCCCCCCTCAGGTGACCAGCCTCAGGTCTCCTCAGGCCTCCAGCCTGTGCTGACCTATAGTCACACTGACTACATCAAGGTTTTTCCCCAGTATGTTTCTTCATGTGTATCTTCAGGGATCCAGCCTGTGCTGCCCTATAGTCACACACAGTACATTTATAGGGCTTTTCCCCAGTATGTGTTGTCATGTGATTCCTCAGGTTCACAGCCTGTGCTGCCCTATAGTCACACTCAGTACATTTATAGGGCTTTTCCCCAGTATGTGTTGTCATGTGTCTCTTCAGGTGACAAGCCTGTGCTGCCATATAGTCACACTCAGTACATTTATGAGGTTTTCCAGTGAAATGTGTTTTGATGTGTCTCCTAAGGTGTCCAGCATGTCCTGTCCTATAGTCACACACAGTACATTTATGAGGCTTTTCCCCAGTATGTGTTCTCATGTGTAGCCTCAGGTTGCAAGCTTGTGCTGCCCTATACCCACACTCATCACATAGATGTGGCTTTTCCCCAGCATGTTTCTTCTTTTCTCCAGTATGTGTACACATGTGACGCTTCAGTCCACTAGCCTGTGCTGCCCTATATCCACACTCATCACATAGATATGGCTTTTCTCCAGTATGTTTTCTCATGTGTTCCTTCATGTGTCCAGCTTGTGCTGTCCTATAGTCACACTCAGTACATTGATATGGCTTTTCTCCAGTGTGTGTTTTTATGTGTCTCTTCAGGGCTCTAGCATGAGGTCCCCTATAGTCACACTCAGTACATAAATATGGCTTTTCCCCAGTAAGCGTTCTCATGTGATTTGTGAGGGCTCCAGCCTGTGCTGCCCTATAGTCACACTCAGTACAGTCCAACTTTCCCTCACTGTGTGTAAGCAAATGTTTCTCTAAACATGGTTTCCCTTTAAACCCTTTAACACACCTCAAACAATTGTGTAGTTTCTTATTATTTGTCACAGTTGTAGCATTTGCTGCCTGTCTTGTCTCCCCTGTATGAGTCACACTGTGATGCACCATGCCTTCTGACATCAGTAGAGAAGGTGCACTAGTCACACTTGTAGCATTTGCTGCCTGTCCTGTCTCCCATGTATGAGTCACACTTGTAACATTTGCTGCCTGTGCTGTCTCCATGATAACATCTAATTATGAATGCACCAGTTCGACATCCAGTTCTGCAAATATGTAAATATTCTAACTGTAAACAACAGTAAAGATCAGTCACCATTTATTTGTCACCATAAACATCAGTAGTCAGTAGCCCTCTAATGTAGGGCTCACATGTTAAACATGTCTAACATGTGTTAACCTAGGGATCACAATGTTAAACATGTTAACCTAGTATATCTGAAAAGTATTAAGATCAAAGAGAATGATGTATGTTCCTTTTGCAAGGAAAGAGATGATTTGTACCATTTTTTGTTTCTTGCCAGAAAACCAGCGATTTTGTAGGTCGTCTAAATAAATGTGATACACTGGTCTTAGGGAAAACAAAGTACAGCTGGTTTAGGTTTATCAATTGGATCATTTTATTGGCAAAAAATTATATACATAGGCAGAAGCTGTTATTATGAAAATGATATTGTATTCAAAGCATTTCAGAATGAGGTCAAAATTTGATATCAATCTTTAAAATACAATGCAGATCATTGATGGTACATTTGTGACAGTGTCACTGGTTGTGACAGTGTCACTGGTTGTTGTGACTCACTAATTGAGACATCATTGTCCATCTAGATATGTGAGGTTTAAGTAACGGGCATAAACGCGATTCTATGCAATATTTAATGTGTAATCTGTTCGCCAGAGTATTAAATGAGCATGGACACTTTTTGCACAATAATTATTGCACTATGATCATGAGATGGTCATGCTAAGGGTATAACGTAATATTGGTGCAAATATTAGCTAATTCTTATGGCATTTTGAGTGGGATGTTTATATACTACCGATTCCTTATATTAATAGCATCTGAAATAAATGAGATACTGTTATGTAACATTACGTAACATTGTGTAACCTCATTATCTATCTAATTATCACCCATTAATTATATTATCTCATTACTAAAATCGCTAATTATACTTAGCTATCCAGTACTGTGCAAGTCTACTTATTCATGCTAAGCCATAGGTATTACATAAGGGCTCCGCCCCCTATTCTTTACCCACATCCTGGAGGAAGATATGTACAGATTCTAGTTCATTAAATCAGTTGCTGAGTTCTTCTCACGAAGACCACACGTTCGTTTGTATTCTTCCATCATACCTTAACACTGGCGGACAACCCTACAACAATTTCGGTTACCTCTCACAAGAAATTGTTCAAAATAAGCGAGTGTCTATAGAGGAATTTTATAGACATTTATTGTCTGATACGAAAATGTAGGCATTTCCAGTAGAGGCTTAGGGCTTTGTGGGCGCTCTAAAGCCTTAGAAGAAGCAAAGCCCCATGAGTTTGATGGATTGATATTAGATGCGAGCTCCCATTACTCCACAGAAGTTCGCATACTGGAATTGTTATGGAAACAGAAAATAAAACAGCAGGAGCAGAACTGGATCATTGGGACCATATGACAAGCTCAACTATTTCCAATCCCCAGGGAGAGATTCTGAGGATAGACGATCGCCGTCCTCATAGAAGAGGAAGGAAGAGAGAATATCAGGAGGGAAAATTCGAGCAATTGTTCTACACCAAGGACAAGGATGGAAGATCATCGTCTCCATATAAGAAGAAGAGGGATTCCACCCCCTATAGGAGCACGACTGGATGCAGGAAAGAGCCTTATACATCAGGGCTCTGCTCAGGAGGGCGACGGACACAGCAACAATGTTAACGGCTCCAGTACATCATTGGACAATCCCAGTAGAGACAGTATAGAAATCGTTGCATATATATTGTGTATTGAGAATTAATGTCCAACAATTGTCAGACCAACAGACAACAGTAAAGCAACGAAAGACAACAGATCAGGGTAAGAGAATGTCCATCACTACCTTTATCAACATGGGTTGCATACAGCTATTAGTAAAATGTATTATTATTCTTTTTCTTAGATTTCATAGATTTGAGGCAAAATATACCAATTCACACATTTTCTAGAATGCATATATCAAGAGGTCGAGTGTAGGGGAAAACGATTTAATTAAATTACTTCAGCATGGTGGTGTGCTTTGGTATTTCATACTGTGTGAACGTTTCCAGGAAAGAATATGAATTAACTTGTGACCATAAATGGCAGATATTTGGCATTTTCATGTAGGTCCAGTAGGATGAGACGTTTGGTTGTTTTATGCTAGTAAGCTGATGCTAGGGGGTACGATGGTTCCAGGAGAAGACCCCTCTTTTATGAGTTAGAATTAATTCCATTTATGGAAATAAATTCGAGGCCTCAAGCTGTAATTGGTTAAGATTATTATGTGCCTGCTATGGTCAACAATCGTTGACTAGCAATTCAGGCCCTTCCAATCAGTGGCTTAAAGCTCTAGAGGGTATCCAAACCATTTGTTTTATTTTTCACGCAAAGTGAGCCACCTTGCAAAAAAGCTTCACAACCAGACATTTATGTTTCGTTTTATAATCTGGCACATGCCTTCTGTCCCTGCTATGTGTTACTTGTAATCTTATATGATTTTCATTGGGACGGTTTATACATTGGATATCAAGGATCTTGCATTGTTATGTTGTTGTGATTGGATTTATCTTTCCCCATAAACTAGACCCACCAAACTTGATAACAGTCATTATGTAATACTGCCCCCTGTACAAACAAGGGCTAGGAGCGTGACATGGGAAGTATGTGCCCTGTTAACGGGGATCAGCATGCAGGATATCCCTGTATCAAATGGCAACAAACGGGTACAAATGGTATTATTTACCCAGCTTGTGTATGCAACCTCTGATTAGGTAATTGGCATTTTCTTCCAGGAATGTGAATCGCACCCACAGAGCTATTGGGTTAAAGATTATTATTTTTCTAAAAACTTCCAGAACTCTAACTCATTTTAGAATGTATTTCTCTTATGATTCTGTGTATTTGTAATGTTTCAACATTATATAAACACCAACAGAACTGAGATGTCCAGCAACGATTAGTCTTAGACAATGAAGACAGACGTTTACTCACTTTATGATTTCTTTCTTCCATATTTTGTTTATGTCCAGTCCCTTAAGAAGTAAAATATCAATGATATGTGACCTGATATGTTTTTACTTTATAAATGTTCATTATTCACTTGCTATCACATGTGCGCATGCCTTGACGATTACTGGAAATACTTATCATTATATTCATCGCTCCCACAGAGCTATATATTCTTCTTTTTTTTTTTTTTTTACCCAGACTGCTGGAATTGTAGATGATTTTTATAACGTATTTGTCATATGATATTGTATTCTTGAAATAGTACTGAGTAATGGTAATGAATGTATTTGTATTGTTATATTCTTGAATTTTGCTTCAATTGAGGTGAAATCAAACCAATTCTAAGCAACAGACAAGCGTCATTGTCTGAAATCTATTTTCTCTCTATGGTTAGAGTATTTACTGACAGATGTATGTTGTATTTAGAACTATATACTACCGTGGACACTTATCTTTTGCCTGTGTTTCTACAAATTACCCTTGATGAATGATATTGCATAATCAGGTGTAAGTATATACACCGAAACCGCAAAGCAGTCCGTCATGATTGTGTTGTGACAGGAATCGTCACCAACCGACCAATGTTTGGTCTACGGATGCTTGGTAACAATCAAAACACATACAAGTGTTCTCGGCTAAGCATAGACGATAATTATATATATTGCATTGTAGATCCATATGAATTATTTAAGAACGGGTCCCTTGTTCCAAGAGAACGAGAATATTTTATTTTATTTTTCTCCGATTTTGAGAAGAAAAGTTAACGTAATATTTTCAAATCTAGCTGCATTATAAGCTGATTTATTCACCAGATCTACAGGATCATTGTGTGTAGAAGCAGGCAATTGGCCTCAGCGGTCTAAGAGTATATTAGACCTATATCCCATTCCTTGCTATTAATATGTAACCCAGTACAGGGTATAGCTTGGTTGACGTTTGGTAATCAAACCTAGCATGGTGCCCTACTAGAGACTTCACACGTGTAGTATAGGCGGTGAAGGATTATCAACTAAGTATGGTTAATTTATCATTAGGATTTTTTGCTCACGAATTTGCAAAAAACAGCAAAAGTGTTAAGCCTTTGAAAATATTTCTCATTTGAGATATGCTTAGATGTTTGGGCAATACCCAGACCATGTCTATATGTGTCTAAGAAGGATCACATTATGTATGATTTTTTTCCCCTTTCTTCTCTCTCTTTATTCCTTTTTAGACTTGGAATAACTACAGATATAATTTGTACCTTTTTTTTACCCTCGTGGTAATTACTTAGTTCATGAATTTTATTCCTTGTGTTTATGTTTTCATTTAAAGATGTCGGTACAGACAGGATAATTCTCTTTTATTTTAAAGAGAATTTTTGCTTTGATTAATGTATGTTACATGTTCATAACGACATTGATTTTTAAGGAATTATTGAACATGTTTTCAAAATATTAATTTGTGTATTTTTTTTAATGCCTATATGCGCATATTGTAACCGCGCATATGACTTGGCTTGGATAACTAGGTAACAGCACAGCTATTCAAAAATTATTATTTTTCTATTCTTTCAAAAATTCCTAAAAATTTTTTTTAGGGTACACCCTCATTCGATACTTCGTATCTGATTGAGGGCGGGGGGGGGGCAGTGTTATGTAACATTACGTAACATTGTGTAACCTCATTATCTATCTAATTATCACCCATTAATTATATTATCTCATTACTAAAATCGCTAATTATACTTAGCTATCCAGTACTGTGCAAGTCTACTTATTCATGCTAAGCCATAGGTATTACATAAGGGCTCCGCCCCCTATTCTTTACCCACATCCTGGAGGAAGATATGTACAGATTCTAGTTCATTAAATCAGTTGCTGAGTTCTTCTCACGAAGACCACACGTTCGTTTGTATTCTTCCATCATACCTTAACAATACTTCATGGCAGTTTCATTAGCCCTATTTATGATTGATGATTTAATTTCAATTCGCCGATCTCTTTATCAATAGTCAAATGAAAGAAATGTATAACATTGGTATTTGGTCTCTTTGGTCCAGTATCAAAACCGCGCCATTCTAAAACCACAAGTATGCAGACCAGTCATGCACTGAGTGTGCGTACGTGCACTGCCTCAGACCCCTGCTCTAAGCCCTACTGCATGTAACAAAACGTGGTCTCAATCCTAGCTCAGAGCAACAAGAATATAATTTATTCTCGGTACTCAGAGTATCTCTAAATTCGATTTCATATAAGCTAAACAATGCAACGATCAAAATGAAAGTACAAAATTAATATAATTAATAACTATTGAGGACGGGAGGCTGCATAAAGAGTAAGAACAGCTGGGAAGTATTGATACAGAAGTGTATAGATTGCATAGAATGGTAATAACGATAGTTGAATGTTGTTAGTAATTCAATCGTATAGGTAATTATCATGTTGTTTAGGGTTGCAGGGCAAAGGGGAAAACAATGCGCTATTATAGCTCTGACGATTGTTTAGATATTGGAAACGAAGTGTATAAACACTGTACAAACTGAAAAACACTACAATTACATATCAATCCCTGTTCATGAAAAGGGTATTCCATACCCCGAGTTCTTCTCATATTGTTATGTTATTGTATTGTGTATTTCTATCTAGTTATATTATATAGGGTCATTTTTCAGCTCTTTGAATATTGATATGTCACTTTATGTATGGCAACAAAATGGTTAAAGACTAGATGGTGGCATGCCTAAGATTACATAGGAACAGTTCCTATCTCAAATGTGAATTTGGAATAAAACAATGTTAAACTTGCAATAGATTCGCAAAATATTTTGCAGTCATGTCTGTCTCAGTTTGATGCAATATTGTATCTCTAATATAGTGCAATGAAACAGCAATGATCGTAGCGCAAAACTTGTGCTCAAAGTATACGGATATTTTGCAGTATTGTGTATTATTCACTGATACAAGCAGGTCGGATATTGATTTTTATATCAACCAGTAGGAATTGAAGTATATGCATCATAATCGTTCTTTCAGTTTTTATTTTCTCCAAAAATAAAACATGTGCAAAAAAAGTGCAAAACATTTTGTGAATAATTTTGCGGTTAGTTTTTCTCATTTCTGCAATGGATCTGCAATACATGTGCAACACATTTTGCATTGCAGTCTATTGCAGTTGCATTGCTGATTTATTGTACACAGCATTGCACATCTTGCCAATTGCGACAAGTCAAAGCTATGAAACCAAACTAAACCAGACAAGTCAAAGCTATGAAACCAAACTAACTAAACCAGACAAGTCAAAGCTATGAAACCAAACTAACTAAACCAGACAAGTCAAAGCTATGAAACCAAACTAACTAAACCAGACAAGTCAAAGCTATGAAACCAAACTAACTAAACCAGACAAGTCAAAGCTATCAAACCAAACTAACTAAACCAGACAAGTCAAAGCTATCAACCCAAACTAACTAAACCAGACAAGTCAAAGCTATCAAACCAAACTAACTAAACCAGACAAGTCAAAGCTATCAAACCAAACTAACTAAACCAGACAAGTCAAAGCTATCAACCCAAACTAACTAAACCAGACAAGTCAAAACTATCAAACCAAAAAAGAATTCAAAACCTTCCTGCACAGCAGATGGATACACTTGTATGAATTAACTAATGTTAGAGCACAACATGGCTCCTGATGATTATGTTGACTTGACTTATTCTGGATCAATTCATACTCACTTTAACATTGTACTACTATAAAATAAGGAATAAGGATGAAAATTGTTTTGTTGTTTTAAAACATGATTTTATTCAGCCTGTCAACAAAGCTCTCCACACCTCGAGCATTATACATCTAGAAATACATAACTCGTTTCTTGCTGTTAAAGAATTATCCCACCTCATTACATGTGCCGTCTGTATTGCTATAAATCTGTTTACAACTCATTGTAATATAGGCTGGGCGCATTAGAACATCCTGGATTTAAAGGCTAAATCTAACCCCAGTTAAAATGAAATCTTTAAAAAAAAAACAAAAAAAAACCATTAAGGATTTTCTCTAGCATGTGTCTCCTCATGTGGGTGTTCAGCAGGTGCTGCCCTAAAGTCACACTCAGTACATTAAGGTTTTTCTCTAGCATGTGTTCTCATGTGCATCATCAAGTGTGCAGATTGTGCTGCCCTATAGTCACACTCAGTACATGCATAAGGCTTTTCACCGGTGTGTGTCCTCATGTGGTCCTTCAGGCCTCCAGACTGTGCAGCCTTATAGTCACACTCAGTACATTTATAAGGCTTCTCCCCAGTATGTGTTCTCATGTGTATCTTCAGGGATCCAGCTTCTGCTGCCCTATAGTCACACTCAGTACATTTATGAGGCTTTTCCCCAGTGTGTCTCCTCATGTGTTTCCTCAGGTAACCAGCATTTCCTGCCCTAAAGTCACACTCAGTACATTTATGAGGCTTTTCCCCAGTGTGTCTCCACATGTGATTTTTCAGTCTTGTAGCACTTGCTGCCCTATAGTCACACTCAGTACATTTATGAAGCTTTTCTTTTGTCAGAGACTTTTCCCCAGTGTGTGTTCCCAAGTGTCGCCTCAAAGCATCAAGTCGTGATGCCCTATAGTCACACAAAGAACATTTGTAAGGTTTATCAGTAAAATGGGTTTTGATGTGTTTCTTCAGGGTTCCAACCTGTGCTGCCCTATAGTCACACTCAGTACATTCATAGGGCTTTTCTCCAGTGTGTGTTTTCAAGTGTCGCCTCAAAGTATCAGTAGATTGATGAAGCTTTTCTCCAGAATGTTTTGTCATATGTTGCCTCAGGGCTCCAGGCTGTGCTGCCCTATAGTCACACTCAGTACATTCATAGGGCTTTTCACCAGTATGTTTCCTCCGATGTATCTTTAGGGCTGAAGCCTGTGTTGTCCTATAGTCACACTCAGTACATTTATAGGGCTTCTCCCCAGTATGTGTTCTCATGTGAGTCCTCAGGTGTGCAGCAGTACCTGCCCTATAGTCACACTCAGTACATTTATGAGGCTTTTCCCCAGTATGTGTCCTCCGATGTATCTTTAGGGCTGAAGCCTCTGCTGCCCTATAGTCACACTCAGTACATTTATAGGGCTTTTCCCCAGTATGTGTTCTCATGTGAGTCCTCAGGTGTCCAGGCTCAGCTGTCCCATAGTCACACTCAGTACATTTATGAGGCTTTTCCCCAGTATGTGTTGCCATGTGTATCTTCAGCCTACAAGCCTGTGCTGCCCTATAGTCACATTCAGTACATTCATAGGGCTTTTCCCCAGTGTGGGTTGTCATATGTTTTCTCAGGGTTCCAGTCTGTGCCGCCCTATAGTCACACACAGTACATTTATGAGGCTTTTCCCCAGTGTGGGTTGTCATATGTATCCTCAGGGTTGCAGCCGATGCCGTCCTATAGTCACACTCAGTACATTTATGAGGCTTTTCCCCAGTGTGTGTTCTCATGTGTGACAACAGGTTTCCAGCCTGTGATGCCCTATAGTCACACTCAGTACATTTATGAGGTTTTTCACCAGTATGTATCATCATGTGTCCTGACAGGGTTGAAGCCCATGCTGTCCTATAGTCACATTCAGTACATTTATGAGGCTTTTCCCCAGTGTGTTTCCTCATGTGTGACAACAGGTTTCCAGCCTGTGATGCCCTATAGTCACACTCAGTACATTTATGAGGTTTTTCACCAGTGTGTTTCCTCATGTGTTTTCTCAAGGTTCTAGCCTCTGCTGTCCTATAGCCACACTCATCACATAAATAAAGCTTTTCCCCAGTATGAGTTTTCATGTGTTTCCTCAGGTTTCCAGCCTCTGCTGCCCTATAGTCACACTCGGTACATTTAAAAGGTTTTTTCCCAGAATGCCTTGTCATGTGTCTCCTCAGGTCTTTAGCATATGCTGTCCTATAGTCACACTCAGTGCACTTATGATGCTTTTCCCAAGTGTGTTTTCTCATGTGACTCCTCAGGTGATCAGCCTCTGATGTCCTATAGTCACACTCAGTACATTTATGCTGCTTTTCCCCAGTATGTGTTCTCATGTGAGCTCTCAGGTGTACAGCCTGTGTTGTCATAAAGTCACACACAATACATTTATAGGGCTTTTCTCCAGTATGTGTTCTCATGTGTCTCCTCAGGGTTCCAGCCTGTGCTGCCTTATAGTCACACTCAGTAGGTTTACATTTCCTATCAGCACTGTGTGTAAGCAAATGTTTCTCTAAACAATGTGTCTGTTTGAACCCTTTAACACACTTCCTACACTTGTGTAGTTTCTTAACTGTATGAGTCACACTGTGATGCACCATGCCTTCTGACATCAGTATAGTTTCTGTCAGTAGTGTCTCCCCTGTATGAGTCACACTGTGATGCACCATACCTTCAGACATCAGTAGAGAAGGTTCACTAGTCACACTTGTAGCATTTGCTGCCTGTTCTGTCTCCCCTGTATGAGTCACACTGTGATGCATCATACCTTCTGACATCAGTAGAGAAGGTACACTAGTCACACTTGTAGCATTTGCTGCCCATCCTGTCTTCCCTATATGAGTTACACTGTGATGCATCATACCTTCTGACATCAGTAGAGAAGGTGCACTAGTCACACTTGTAGCATTTGCTGCCTGTCCTGTCTCCCCTGTATGAGTCACACTGTGGTGCATCATACCTTCTGACATCAGTAGAGAAGGTACACTAGTCACACCTGTAGCATTTGCTGCCTGTTCTGTCTCCCCTGTATGAGTCACACTATGATGCACCATGCCTTCTGACATCAGTAGAGAAGGTACATTAGTCACATGTGTAGCATTTACTGCCTGTCCTGTCTCCCCTGTATGAGTCACACTATGATGTATCATGCCTTCTGACATCAGTAGAGAAGGTACACTAGTCACACTTGTAACATTTGCTGCCTGTCCTGTCTCCCCTGTATGAGTCACACTGTGATGCACCATATCTTCTGACATCAGTAGAGAAGGTACACTAGTCACACTTGTAACATTTGCTGCCTGTCCTGTCTCCCCTGTATGAGTCACACTGTGATGCACCATATCTTCTGACATCAGTAGAGAAGGTACACTAGTCACACTTGTAGCATTTGCTGCCTGCTCTGTCTCTCCTGTATGAGTCACACTTGTAGCATTTGCTGCCTGTGCTGTCTCCATGATAACATCTAATTATGAATGCACCAGTTCGACGTCCAGTTCTGCAAATATGTAAATATTCTAACTGTAAACAACAGTAAAGATCATGGATGGTCATATATGGGCTCTGTCTCTCTCTCCCTTTTTCCCTATCTCTATTCCCTGGTTAAGACCTTAAAGTGTCTTTCTGTCTCTTTTCTCTGTCTCTCTCTCCCTTCTTCTCTATCCCTATTTCCTGGGTAACATCATAAACTGCTTCCCTCTCAGCCCTCCTGCCCTTGATATAACACTTTAAAGTGTTGATAAGGGTGTAAAGCAACCAATCTCACTCACTCACTCACTCAAAAGTTATCATACATTCATAGTTTCTACATCAATCATTTATAGTTTCTACATCAATCATTCATAGTTTCTACATCAATCATTCATAGTTTCTACATCAATCATTAGTTACAGCATCAATCAACATTATAGCGATCAACATCATTATTTACCAGCAGAAACATAAGAAAAGACAGCCAGTTTCTCTCTTACAAGGAGGCAGACATATTGGTGAGCAACAGCGCCACTGGTGGTAATTTACGTTTATTGATGACATCGCTGAACCACTAGGTGTGACTGGTCACTCTACTCGTCATATATATGTAAACAAACATTGAATTTACAACTGCTTAGTTTAAAGCGTTGGTATACATAATTAAATAATGTATTAACAGTGAGAATATTTGAATATTCACTTTTATAAAACAGATCATACACCTTATTCACCCAAGAGAACCCCAACTCTCCTCTGCTACACCGAAACAAAACGCTATATATAGCGGCGGCAGTGGCAATTTTTTTACACTTTCTCTCCTGTCCCCAACCTCACCTAGCTTTAACATCTTTCCCAGCATTTGTTTATGGCATATTCAGGTTCAAAAGCAACCTGTTGTGCAATGCTCATCATTTGTTTATATAAAACAATGGCTCAAATCAATAGACTGGGGCCAGAGTAGAGGAGGATGGGTAATTGTGACTGGAAGAGGGGTCAAGCCACCTATGTTTACATTATGAGGGTGCAGGTTTCAATGGACCCGGAGGGGGCCCTTCATTAAATGTAATTTTAGAGACAGAAAACCATTTAATATTACCACAAAACTTAGGATATAACACTTTAAAGTGCCGGTCGCTTTGTCCCAAAACCGTGTCGGCCCAGGCACTTGAGCCGCCTCGGCCCACTCGGTAGACCGCGTCGGCCCAAGCAGTAGACCGCGTCGGCCCAAGGGGTGGACCGCGTCGGCCCACTAGGTAAATCACACGATCTCTTGCCAAAAATTGGATCTCAGTTCTGTGTTAAAGGTGAATTATAGCGTTTATATTAGATACCAAAGAGGTATTAGAAAGGGGTCTGTTTTACAGGGTCTCTTCTTGAGATTATTAGCTCGGTAATTTGTCAGTTGCTGACAGATAGGCCTATTGTAGATAGGTAACACAGTAGTGTAAAGTAGAAAATAAGAAAACAGGTCGTGTGGATAAGTTAAATTAAATACAGAAATAAAATTACCAGGTCATTAACTGGGATTCATGTCAACGATAATATTGTCTGAATGAGTCTGATTCTGATTTAGAAGGAGAGGGAGCAAGAGAGAAATGACAGAGAGAGGGAAGAGAGATGGTCGGGGATAGAGATCAAACAGGTTGATTTCACGCTCGACAAAGATCGCATGAAGAATTATATGGAATGATGAAAGATTTTTAAAATATTTCATCATTTTGGTTTTGAGTTTGCTTTTGAGTTGAATATTTGTCTTGGGCCGAGGCGGCCTGGGGGGTGGGCCAAGGCGGTTTTGGAGGTGGGCCGACGTGGTTTTGGAGGTGGGCCGACGCGGCGCACAGGTGGGCCGACGAGGCTTGGGCTGACGCGGTTTTGGGACGACGTGACTATGAATCATATGAGACAACACCATGCCCTATCTTCATCTTACGTAATGTTCCTTTAATAGTTATGTAAAACAAATAACAGAACAAATGTTGTGTGTAGGTGCAGGTTGAGTGCATGATGCATGCGCACGCACTGTGTTTGAGCGGGCGTGTACAGGTTGAGTGCATGATGCATGCGCCCGCACTGTGTTTGAGCGGGTGTGTACAGGTTGAGTGCATGATGCATGCGCCCGCACTGTGTTTGAGCGTGTGTACCTACAGATGTGGTATCTCGACCTACAGAGAGCGTATCGGTTCTTGCCTATTCATCAGTTCATATTGCACTGAACAGACAGTATTGATGCGGTTGAATGCCTTTCTAGGTTAGGTTTGCTGGGAAAGCATTTTCCTCTACTATGCAGAGCTGTGGACATCAATCAAGAAGACCGAAAATAAGATTGACTCATTCCAATGAAGACTATCCGAAAGGCCATAAACATCAGCCAAAGAAAATATGTAGTGTTCAAAGCATCACGTTCAAAGAACGTTAGCGCGATCATTAAGGGCAGGAAAGCCCACAATTCCCTATTCTTCTGCTACTACAGCGCCACCCTACCTACTATAAAATAAATCTGTTTTTTAATCTTTTAGTTAGCAAAATTCTGGTAACTACTGGAAGAAATGGTACCATGCTGTACCATAGAAGTAAGTCGACCTATTTGTCTTTTTTTGCCTTCATTCAACTGTACTCACTTCTGTACCCTTGATCATGACAAATAAAAAACTTCTCATCTTATCTATCACTTACATTTCAACTTACTCATGGAGAATGGCACCCGCCACCTCCATATTAGCTCATACTGTGATGGTGTGACCTGTTATCACAATTTTGTGATCAATAGTCTTCGAAAGGTACCCAGCAGGCGGCCGATGGCAGCAGCAGCTCCGGTGGTGGGTCAGGCACTTCATGTGGTTTCAATGGACAAGGAAGTGGGACAAAAAACTTGCGGGCAGGCAGCAACCCCAGGACTGTCCACCGAAACCGCCAAGCCACGGCGCCTCAACGACACAGACGCAGGTCACGGCCACTCGACCTGGGGATCCAATGCACGTAAACACCGGCGCTACACTCACGCCGCTCACCCTGTACCCAACAACCATGTCGATGATAAAGCTATTGCCAGTCGTAAGCATGAGTCCAATGAACTACAGGACTAAAGGACTACAGACAGAAATACTGGCCCAGGGCGAACGCACTCAACTGTTCCGAAATCACCAGCATATATGATGTTGTCAGGAATACAGGACACCCCAATTGTTTATCTGCATGAATACCTTTGCCCAGCAACTTGCATGTTGATGCGTGGACAAGGTATCTGAATAACATCAGTGGGGGACAAACTATACTTTATCATATACGGTTTCCCAATAGGATATTTAGGCCCAGTCACACACCTAGATGCTGACATGTCAAATCATCCTAGTGCTAATGAATTTCCTGAACAAGTAGAAGAATTTATTAGGAAATTTGGGAGTAGGAGCTCATCCTATTTCATGCAAAGCATTGCAAACATTATTGTCAGCATTCTAAGAAGCAAGGGTGTCACTTGTCACATGTACTTAGATGTCTTTATATCTAGAGCACATGAATCAGCTAAGGATGACTATAACACCGTTTCAAATCTGTTACAGGAACTTGGACTTCCCGAGGCGGAGAAGAAAACACAGGGCCCCGCAACCACAATTACGTGGCAGGGCATTGAGTTGAGAGCATGTCACTCTCAATTCCAGAGGTAAAAATAAACAAGGTCCTAGAAAATATTAACAATGTACATATGGGTGCAAAACAATCTCAAAGAAATGGCTGCAATCACTAATAGGGTCATTGGTCTACGTGGGGAAATGTGTTCACCTGGCACAACTCTTCATTTCTCGCCTACTCGATGCACTCAGGGCTGCAGGCAATGGTAGAGTTAACATCACCACAGAAATACACTTGGACCTGGATTGGTTCAGGTCATTCTGTGCAACTTGGAAAGGCCGCTCACTAATCCCAAGCAGCCCAGTTATTAGCAAAACAATTGTCGTTGATGCCTGCCTCACAGGTATAGGCGTGTCGGACGGCTTTCAAGCTTATTCAAAACAGGTACATGTGAAATGAACATGGAAGCACAAAATATTTCTGAGTTAGAGGCGATTAACCTAGCAATGGCTCTAGGCACTTTTATCAGTAAGAAAGACGAGGGATCACATGTCCTGGTGCTATGCGACAACCAGGCCACAGTTAGTACCCTAAAATTAGGAAGGGGTAAAAATAACATTATCCTCGCGGCCGCAAGGGCCGCCTGGCTGGTACAGGCCCTCATACTTGGTATGTTAAGACGTTCCTCACATTCCTAAGGGAGGTATCCACCGCACCAGAGGCATGTACATACATGCATGTGTGTGCATACATTGAGTATTTGTGTAAGCATATTCACACATCTTAGAAACCTCTTCTACAAGAGAAATATTCATACCACGCCGCTTGACGATTTGGCGTCAAAAGTGGCCATATTTATGGCCTATATAGGTCATACCGCTTAAGATTTTAACCACGCCCCCTTTATCTAGAACTGCCAGCTTTATACTCGACTCGGGATCGATCGTCTGAAACTGCTACTTCCCGACTTCCCATGGCCAGAAACAATGTCTCCAGGCCCAGGGAATACATATACACAGAGATTACTTCCAATACTACATGGTCTTTCTGGTAAAATAAGTGAGAAATAACCGATTCCCTGACCCCTATGCTAAAGCATGAACAGATATTTTACCCTACGTACGGCCGCATGGCATCTTCGGTAACACTCGGCATCGCATCTTCGGTATGCTCCAGGGAAAAAATCGACCAATCACAGGGCGCGTTACATCAACCTTCAGCTAGGCTCTCAGCCAATGGGATCACCCCTTCCAAACGTTACTCGGCGTGCCATGTAGACGGGCAGACGGGCCCGGCTACCATGGCTGCCATGGTGGTGGGGGACGGGGGACGGTGATGGCGAAGTTTTTTTTAAATAGCCTAACGTTTCATTATCCAGCAAACAGTATCATATTCTAGTTAATTTCTTTTTAATTTCTATTTTAAAGAACAAGGCATATATCCCTAGAACCAAGCAACCACTGCAAAGAAATGATTTTAAACGCATCAGCAGCCCACATGGCGGGTTGGTCCGATCTATAAATACAGAAATTCGTCGGATGGAAATCAGACGCATACAAATCTTATATATTTACTGACCGAAATACTGTAAACCTTCAACTCATAAAATCTTTATCCACATTATAATTCAATCACTCCAACTCCCACCCTATAAATTTGGCTCTTCTTAGGTTAACCTTTTTTATCTCATAATCAAATTTATCTTGTCGTATCTCATCAACTTTTATACAGAATCAATTTACAAAATCAAATTCATGTTACAACTCTATTTACAAACCAATTTTTACAAATAAAAATATCCCAAAAGGACCCACCTCTTCATCTTCTCTATCCACGTCCATTAATGAAGACTTATACAACAACAATGGAGTAATGTAATAAAGAAGAGAAGAATAAGGTGGTAGGATCACGTAGTAGACAGAAACCTGTCATATAAGTCTCATGTCAATAAATTAATAACTAAACTGATGTGGAAGGTGAGATTATTGTCCAATGCTCGCCATACACTTACAAACAAGGTAAAAATAGACATTGTGAAATGTGTAATAATTCCGAATATTGACCAGGGAGATATCTTCTCAACAAATAAACAATTACTGAATAGCTTAGATTCTCTACTCAACTCAGCAGTGAGATCGGTATATAACTTGAAAAAGAGAACAAATGTTGAAAAGGAAATAAAAAGCCTCTGAATATTCTGTAAGGAGAGAGGTACATACACTAAAAAGTGCTCACCATTTAGCTCAAACAAATTCTAAATTAGATATTAGGAAACTTCCGACCAGGAGCCATGCAAAAAGAAGAAAAAATCTAAAAATTAATCGTCCAAAAACATCACTATATCAAAACAGCTTTCTTTATAAGGCTAAGATGACCTGGAACTCATTGTCAACTGAGAAACAGGCCATAGAGTCAAGAAAACATTTTGAAAATCTGTATAATATGAAACTTAATTAGAAAATTGATCCTCTCTCTAGGGAACCTCTATTATCAAGTCGATATCTTGCAATGAAAATATCCCGTACTGGATTGCATCTAGTCCACCATCCTAATAACGTATATCGACTTTTCCAGGTTTAAATGATATATCTCACATATTTTATATTCTCACATTTTGTATTTTATACTCTGCATGTTATGTACTATATCACACAAACAAACTATGTAGAATTCTATCCCTAGCGTCAAGGGAACGTGTTTTGTATTTTGTATTTTATTGTGTATTTTAAATTCTCACACTGAGTATCTTATATCCTATAATGTATATAATGTATCACGCAACCAAACTATGTAGAAGTCTAGTCATCAACAGTTAAATAAAATAGTGAATAAAAGATTGCTCTATTCTATTCTAGTAAGACTACCGGATAAAACACCAGCCAAGATTGCCATTGAGGAGGCACTTAGTAAAGTAAACAAGAGAAAAGGCGGACAGACAGCCACATGTGACTAGGGCTAGTGAAGTGTAGCGCCGAAGTGTCTTGTAATTACGACAAAGGGAGGCCCACGCTGGGTCGGTGACACGTCACATTACCAAACTATTTCCCACCAACACGCAGCAAACTACGAGACAAAAGCACGACATACCTTAGCTGTTATAATAGCGCAGGAATGTGGATAAATCAGGATTCACGAGTTGCAAAGATACGTTTATGATCCATTCGACGCCATTTTGCTTCTTGCCGGAAGTGCTGGCCATTACGACAATCAATGTTAAACATTTACGACATGTGCAGAGCCCATGAACGGTTAGACGATCGCGGAAAGTGAGCTAAAGTTGTTGTAGTTGTGACCAAGTTTGGTTGAAGTTAATCAATGCTGGTAAGTAGTTACTGAATCTCACGCTCTATATTACACTATGTACGCATGTAGAAGGGCGGGGGGTGTTAGGGGGGAGGGGTGAATGGATCTAGTTCGCTTTTGGTGAAAACTTGCGAGGTAGCACCGGCTGCCGAATGAAGCCACACGCAGTGGGCGGGGCTTAGCAGGCTTTTACCAATCAAGTAATTACTTTTATTAGTGAGTTTTTAGTACAGACAGTCCACTACTACCTTTATTGACTTAGGACAACCAATTTAAGGTTAGGTTTAGGGTTATTTTAAGTATTGATCATTGTTCGATGACATTTTCTAAGATTGTGACAGCACCACTGTAGCCCCGCCTCCCGGCTACAACAGCCAATCAGAGATGCGAAGTCACAGAAGCCACTCTCAGTCAGCCGGTGCTACCTCGCAAGTTCTCCCTCCTTGCATCTAGTTCACGGTCTCAGCCTCGCGGTGCATCATGGGATTGCCGCGTGATAAACAAGAGCAGGCCGACCAATGTATACCCTTATTATCGCCCACACGCCGATCATGTTTTGTGGCGATCATTAAAGTTCTAAATAGAATGGAATTTTAAATCATGGTCATCACCACTGCTTAGTTGATTTCCTTCAAAAACAACTAAGAATTGAGAGATGTCATTCATCCAAACAGCTGTTTTCACATTATTTTTCCGAGCACGGGGAGGCCTAGGACTCGCCCTGGGCAATGAGGTTTTGTACTGATGATTAAAGTACCTGATCCTTGAAATTAAATTCTATAATACGATTATAATTACTTCTTTGGTGGTTTCTAAGGCTGACACCTAACAATTGAAGCCTGTCATGCATTTTAACCTCTGTTTTCACGTCATGTCTTTGTGAGCGTGGGGAGGGGTGGGCCGCCTAGGACGCAAGACCCCCGACGGCCCTCCCTCATAGGCAGGCAAGCCCAGCAAGGACGGGACCACCCGGTCTCCTGTCCGATCACAGATAATCATGAATTACTCTGTGGTTTCTTGATGGAAATACTTCTCACTAGCAATCTGGCTTTCAAATAAAGTATTCTTTTAAATCACAGTGTTTTTTTGTATTTCTCCGGGTGGATTTGGCTAGTATTTACCATGTGCCATGGACTTGGCTTCATGCTTAAGATCAGCCGAAATGTAAACAAGTGTGTGGCTACGGTAATTCAGTTATTTCTACGAAATTATAAGAGTGCAAGTACCAAATATGATCTGATTCCATCTTCCCATGTTAGACTACTCTTGCTTCAGTCTCCCATCTCACAAATTATCAATCTAATTTAGTTTAAACATCAATTTAAAACCCCGGTAGACCCCTCTCTATGGTAGGCGGCCATTCTCAGGCTTTTGTTTATCCCGCGCGACCTGTGCGGAAGTGCTTTTGAGACATGCGCAGTCGGAACCGTGAATTGGCTTATAACCCTCTCAGCAAACCTGCCTCTGCCGTCAAAATGCGTTGTTTGAACTTGTTCCACCGGTCTGTAGGTTTAACTTTCCTGGAGGCTGGATCCCATCCATGATGACTTCTCTCTGATTTACGCGTTAAAAACCCTCTTTTCTGGTACCATGACGTATCAAGTTATGGACTAACTCATAAGACCATCTGAGTTGAAGTGCCTTTATTCAGTAACTCCCCACCAGGGGTAACGGTTACATCTAATACCTCGGGATATACCTAGGTAGCGGTAGTGGTAGTCCTGGTACAGTGTCGGCCACACAGGCTGGATAGCCCCCTGCCCCCCCCCCCCTTCCCGTCCCCCATGCCAGGTCTGCTCTCGGGGCTTGGAATAGACAGAACTCACTGTCTCACTCCAACACAGCCCAAAGGTAAATCTTAAGGTCGGGGCGGATCCATGTCTTGACAACCCCCCCCCCCCCCGTCCCCTTGCCCCCGCCTCCGTCCCCTTGCCCCCGCCCCCGTCCCCTTGCCCCCGCCCCCGTCCCCTTGCCCCCGCCCCCGTCCCCTTGCCCCCACCCTAAGCCAAGGACCTAGGTTGGTGCTCTGTTGTGCTTGTAACATATTGCCATGCCGCATCACCCTTATTTCCGTCTCACCGACATTTGTCAGACTGGAATGTAAAATAAGGATTTTGGATTTTGACAAGTGCCTTTTTTCTAATTTGGAGATATTAATTTGATTGCCAAAAATGGCTAAAATCACAGGGTGCCTACGTCGGGGTAGTTAAAAAATGATTATTATTATTCATAACACTTTCAGTTTCACAACTTAGTACCTTAGCATTCTAAGCATATGAACAATATATGTGGAAAATATTTGACAAAATGGTCAGAAAACCTTTCCCTAGCGCTATATTATAGCCTTTTAAATTTTAAATACATTTTAAATGGCATGTACTGTAAGATCTATGCAGGAAAGACAATTCATCCTATAAACTTGTTTTTGATACCAAATGAATCTCATATATGTCAGCATTACAGAGAACTGAGGATTTGATATTATTTTTAAAAAGAATTTATGAATTCATTGAGGAGAAATGTGTGGTCGGGTACATTCTTTCTCTGGGAGAGGGAGGGGGAGGGACAGAGAGAGAGGGGGAGGAGGACAGAGAGGGGAGGGAGGGGGAGGGACAGAGAGAGATGAGGAGGGAGGGACCAAGAGAGAGGGATAGGGGGAGGGAGGGACAGAGAGAGAGAGGGGAGGAGAGGGACGGGAGAGGGAGAGGAGAGATGAGAATGACAGATTTTGACATATAAGAGGGTTTCATGAAAAAAAAACTTGCACTCCCCTCCCACACACACCCATACATCTATCAATTTTCCTTCTCCTACCCCTTTTCCTCCCCTCCTACCTCCCTTGCTCTTCCTCCCCTTTTATCTCCCCCCTTCACCTTTCCTCTCTGCTTCGATCCCCTTCCTTCTTCCTCCTCCCATTCCTACCTTCCTGTCCTCCTCCTCCCCCCCCCCCCCCCGCCCACACACACACTCACCTATAAATTGATATTATCACTTCAAATATGTATATCTAATGATATCAGTGAAGCCTTGGCGCAAGCCTTGGCGCTAGCCTTGGCGCTAGCCTTGGTGCAAGCCTTGTAGCAAGCCTTGGCGCAAGCCTTACTTCTCCCACCAGCAGAAGAAAGCCACTCTATAAATGCTGACACTGCATTCTGATGTTAGCTCATATTTGTCCTCGTGTTATAACATATTAACCTCTCGCCAACCTACTTATGCTCAGCAGCAGCCAATTAGAGGCGAGGAAAGCCATAACAAATACTGACCACATGGTTACCCCAAGGCCCGCTGGCCGGTCCTCCGACAAACAAGTGTGTTTGTTGTTATTCAGAGAGATGGAAGTCAACCCAGAACAAAGGAGGAAAGGGACTGTTGGTATTTAGTTTGGTTTGTTTATTAGGGGTCCAATGTTTCGGGGACATTAGCCCTTTTTCAAGGAGGTTTCTTATTTATTAATCTCATGTATATTGTGGTATTTGTATAGAGCCATGAACTGATCAACTCTTCTTATTTGCAGGGTGCGAGGTGAGGGACGTTGGTGACCACATTAACCCATTAGAATATTGGACGTTTCTCACAAAAACATAGTCATGGAAACTATACTGATGGAAACTATTCTGATGTCAGAAGGCATGGTGCATCACAGGACAGGCAGCAAATGCTACAAGTGTGACTAGTGCACCTTCTCTACTGATGTCAGAAGGCATGATGCATCACAATGTGACTCATACAGGGGAGACAGGAGAGGCAGCAAATGCTACAAGTGTGACTAGTGCACCTTCTCTACTGATATCAGAAGGCATGGTGCATCACAGTGTGACTCATACAGGGGAGACAGGACAGGCAACAAATGCTACAAGTGTGACTAGTGTACCTTCTCTACTGATGTCAGAAGGCATGATGCATCACAGTGTGACTCATACAGGGGAGACAGGACAGGCAGCAAATGCTACAAGTATGACTAGTGCACCTTCTCTACTGATGTCAGAAGGCATGGTGCATCACAGTGTGACTCATACAGGGGAGACAGGACAGGCAGCAAATGCTACAAGTGTGACTAGTGTACCTTCTCTACTGATGTCAGAAGGCATGGTGCATCACAGTATGACTCATACAGGGGAGACAGGACAGGCTACAAATGCTACAAGTGTGACTAGTGTACCTTCTCTACTGATGTCAGAAGGCATGGTGCATCACAGTGTGAATCATACAGGGGAGACAGGACAGGCAGCAAATGCTACAAGTGTGACTAGTGTACCTTCTCTACTGATGTCAGAAGGCATGGTGCATCACAGTGTGACTCTTATAGGAGAGAAACTACACAACTGTAGTGTGTGTGTTCAAGGGTTTACAGAGACTAAATCTTTAGAGAAACATTTGCTCACACACAGGGTTGAAAAACGTCTGACATCTGATCATAGCGCTGGCCACTGGAGGAGAAACATGAGAACACATACTGGAGGAAAGCCACATAAATGTACTGAGTGCGACTATAAGGCAGCGCGGGCTGGAAGCCTGAAGATACACATGAGGACACACACAGGGGAAAAGCCTTATAAATGTACTGAGTGTGACTATAGGACAGCACATGCTGGCAACCTGAGGCATCACATGAGAACACATACTGGAGATAAGCTTCATGAATGTACTGAGTGTGACTATAGGACAGCACAGCCTGGAAACATGAGGAAACACATGAAAACACATACTGGAGAAAAACCTTATAAATGTACTGAGTGCGACTATAAGGCAGCACATAAAAGACCACTGAGGGCACACATGAGGACACACACTGGGGAAAAGCCTTATGCATGTACTGAGTGTGACTTTAGGACAGCATGGATTGAACCCCTGAAGAATCACATGAGGACACATACTGGAGATAAGCCATATCTATGTACTGAGTGTGGCTATAGGGCAGTACAAATTAACCACCTGAAGGATCATATGAAAAGACATACTGGGGAAAAGCCTTATGAGTGCACTGAGTGTGACTATAGGGCAGCACTGCTTCCAAAGCTGAAGAGACACATGAAAACACATACTGAAAATAAGTCTTATAAATGTACTGAGTGTGACTATAGGGCAACACGGCCTGACAACCTGGGGAGACACATGAGAACACACACCGGAGGAAAGATTTATAAATGTACCAAGTGTGACTATAAAACAGAACATGCTGAAAACCTGAAGGGTCACATGAGGAAACACACTGGAGAAAAACCATTTGTATGTACTGAGTGTGACTTTAGGGCAGCACACTCTGTAAACCTGAGGTACCACATGAAGACAAAGTCACACACTCCCTTCAAGTGTAAAGTTTGCTCATTTATAGCCATTAGCAGGGATAACCTCACACACCACATGAAGAGGCACAGGCAAGCAAGGACTCAGTCAGTCCATTAGCAGGGATAACCTTACACACCACATGAGGAAACACAGTGAAGCAAGCACTCAGTCAGTCCATTAGCAGGGATAGCCTTACACACCACATGAGGAAACACAGTGAAGCAAGCACTCAGTCAGTCCATTAGCAGGGATAGCCTTACACACCACATGAGGAAACACAGTGAAGCAAGCACTCAGTCAGTCCATTAGCAGGGTTAACCTTACATACCACATGAGGAAACACAGTGAAGCAAGCACTCAGTCAGAACCTTACACACCACATGAGGAGTCACAGTGAAGCAAGCACTCAGTCAGAACCTTACACACCACATGAGGAAACACAGTGAAGCAAGCACTCAGTCAGAACCTTACACACCACATGAGGAAACACAGTGAAGCAAGCACTCAGTCAGAACCTTACATACCACATGAGGAAACACAGTGAAGCAAGCACTCAGTCAGTCCATTAGCAGGGTTAACCTTACATACCACATGAGGAAACACAGTGAAGCAAGCACTCAGTCAGAACCTTACACACCACGAAGAAACACAGTGAAGCACTCACAAAGGAATGATGACAGAGACACAAGAATGATAATTATCAACTAGAAGCCACGCTAAAAATAGAAAAAATCTTAAAATCACTGCCGCAAAAACAACCTTTTACAAAAATAGTTTCATTTATAAAGCAAAAACAGATCGGAATTTGCTGCCCACAATTGCCCACAAACTCACCAATAGCAGTGAACTTAGAAACTATCTCATAAATACTGAAGGTTAGGTATGATGGCTTGAAATAGGGGAGTTGCATGTCTCACTGTGCATGTCTACTGCAGTGCATGCTGGGATGGATTCTGATGAAATCTGACATACAAATATTTGGCAATATTTTATCGAAAATTGCAAGAATATATTCATCAATATCATAGCTTGTATGAATCACCTATAAAAACCAAATGCATGATGGGAAAGTTGTTATTGAAACGTGTATAACACATGGATATTGACATTAGAACATTGATAAATACACCATGCTGAACATGACATGATTTCTATAGATTTTAGACAATACCATTACTTCCATAATTCCATGCGAATCAAGATTCAAAATGGCGGCTATGCATCTCCCCTATTAACTATTATTACCATATGTATTACAAGTAACAATGAAGCATCAAAATCAAAACCTGAGAATTGAGTCACCTGTAAACATACTCATGTATAATCAAAAGTACCATGTATACTGGAATCAACTTTATATATGATATTATTGCTTTGTTTGATTTAATTTTTAACTTTGACCACTTGAAATGTATAAGTAAGGTATGACAAATAATTCTTAATCTCTTGTGTTTTGGCCAAGGTAACAGCCGGTAGATCTGGATATACATAGATTTCACTGATGTCACAGCCCTGGCCATGTTTGGGGTCAAGTTAGATGGCTATATATGCTGCGATACTTGAAAATATCGTTTTCTGGCTGTTTTAACCTTTACCAGTTTTAATCTGCCACAACAATACCTTCATGATAGGTTAGATAATCTGCCTTTAGTGTAGAATTACCCAAGTATCTACTCTTGTGAGGTTTATCAACTTTGTTTTGATACCCACGCCATAGACGGCAAGCGTAGCAGTGACCCCAGACATGGTAGCCACTGTGATACCCCAGCCTACTGGGTGACGTCATGTGAAATCTATGTATAATCTAGAGGTCTGTTTACCCATTCTATCTATAAATCAATTTCGTTTTCTAGGAATGAACAATAATAACATAACTCAAGGGATTGGTCTGGAAGATGCGTCTGTTAAGGCCGCCTTTATTAAAGATTTGTTGTCACCCAAAAATAACGACTGGTAAGGACCGTGGTCGCCTGCAGAGTGAAGGGAATAAACAATTGTGGTTGCCACTAGCAACCCACACCAAACTCAGGTATCACTACAATCATTTATACCTGCATTGCTTGACACCAATACATTTTTTTTTTAAACAATTTTATTGGCAGATATTCACAACAGTGATACCTCTAATCTCCAAGTACAAACGATATTTAACAATCGATACAAAAAACATTATCAGTTTAAGCCATTAAGTACATATCTATTATATCTTCAAAACGCCTGGTATTAAGTGACATTTCATCAATATTACTCTCTCATATCATCATTACCTATACAGATCACTACTACATTTTTTTTGTATTTTTAGCCTCAAGAACGAAGAAAAATAAAAACAGAAAAAAAAACATGATTTGTTCGCAAATATAAAAACAAGAAACTCATTTGTTACACCGATTTTTTACTGTTATACAGCCATTCTAAGCTCATAATTTTACCATCCGTCCAGTATAAATTTACTAGACTCAACTCTTAACATGCTATATCTTATGTATTATTATTATTATCTTATGTGTACCACTTTGTACTCATCGAGTTGGAAGAATAAAGTAGCTTTACCATGAGTTTATTTTTATCTTATCTTATTACAGTCACACAGGTGATCAGGATGAAGTGCACAAGTCCTTGTTCTGCCAGGTCTTCCAC
The DNA here is from genome assembly GCA_942159475.1 of Sthenelais limicola. Classification (NCBI taxonomy): domain Eukaryota; kingdom Metazoa; phylum Annelida; class Polychaeta; order Phyllodocida; family Sigalionidae; genus Sthenelais; species Sthenelais limicola. The sequence continues at coordinate 8,925,973 of OW804099.1, read as the reverse complement.
TGAGTTCTTGGTTCTTGGTTTTAGTCTAGAATTTTGGTTACAAAGTTTGGACAGCATAGATAACAATAAATAAATTATAATTTTATAACCAGAAATGTTTAGGTGTATTATGAGATGGTAATATGAGAACATTCAGCAAATTATGGAATATGCTAAATGGCGATCATAATGACAATATGTAGTGGATATGAGATTCAAGTCTAGTCTGACTTATTGTTGTTTTAGTTATTACATAACTGGGTCAGCATTCTAGGTCAAGGTTGTAGCAATGGTTGCTCAACCTTTCAAGCCTTTTGGATCTGTTCTGTTCTTATTCTGAATGAAATGTCAAGCTTTACCCTATTTACAACTACTATTCTACACCAGAATGTGTGTGATGTTACCTATTGTTGATGTATTACACAACCTTATTACATTATTCATGTACAATGTGTACAGTTGATTGTGTGTGTGTACACACCTTGTTTATGTACAGACTGTATTCTATGTGACTAGCCCAGAATACTTGTCCCTCATTGTCGGTAGGGGAGGTCGCCGCCCCATAGCTGCTAAACTTAGTAAAACGAAATGTCTGTCATTGTCTTGGTCAGGTCTTGGTTTGCTTGTCTGACCTTGTACCATGTGTTGGAAGTGCTGAGGGGGAAATAAAGCTATGGAAACAAAGATCGTTGTCCAGTTTTACTTTCCCTTAGTTGAGAGCAATATCAAACCTGGGTTGTCTAAGTAATAGCATGGCGGTTATCGCGGGCTGGATAACTAGTGTCACAATTTACTGATATTCACCTGGAGAAGAGCCTACAGCCTTGGATTGGTCCAGGTGGCCATCGAGGTTCACTACAAATAGTTATAGTTAAGAATACAAACCGTATTATTACTATATTACATCTTACTTGATGTTCACTACAAATAGTTATAGTTGAAACCTTATTATTACTTTATAACATCTTACATGAGTTTATAAGTAAAGATTACTGTGTAGTTCAGTCGCTTATGTAAAATGGCTCCCATGAGGAAAATATGTGAAAAATGAGCTATAACTCCCCCTAGCGGAAATTATGCCTTGGATTTTATCTTTATTTTATTTGATTTCCTGACGTGGGAAACATAGAAATGGACACCAAAATCATTCATTTCTGTGAATTCAATTCAAACATTCTTTATTGTCGGAATGATACAAAACAACAGGTTGTCCCGTCTCTGGCAGGCCAGATCTTCCAATGAATGCCGCAACAACATCATTTTGTATTAGAGACAATATGGTAGAATTAACAGGAATAAAAACGATTTGGTGATGAGAACAACAAACAAACGTAGATAGTTTTACATATAATATTATAGCAAATATCTACAGTACAGTATAGTGGACAAGTTTGAAGCTGAGGGGAGGGAGGATCAGTTCTATTGGTAATCAAGCCCGCCATCCTGATACATACTGATACACCTCACCGCCTCTGGTGTTGTGCTTCACTGCCTCCAGGGCTGTGGGGGAGAGGGGGTTGATAAAACAAGGGGACCTGTCCCCTAAAGTCCAGGCTAAACTGAGTTCCTCCACCCTAACTCAGCTGTTGTTGTACTGAGGAGGTGACAGATTTCGAGAGGTTTAATGGAATTCCGTCTTCCACACATCCTCATCAAAGCAATATCGCCGCTGCTAAGTTATCAGGTTACCAACTATAGATAGTAATGATTGGCTCAATTCAATTAAAAAATTCTTTATTGTATGATCTTGATTACAATGGGTCAGACACATCTGACATATGGACATGCCGGGTCTTCCACTGACTGCCGACGTTCCTATCTTTGAAGTGATTGTTACAAAAGTAAAAGTCCCTTTATGGGGCTTAATAATAACAACCATCATGAATGAGATGAGTAGGTACATATGAGAAAGACAGATGGGGGGGGGGGGGTACTAGCTAACAATCAATATTACTGACAGGTATTATAACCTCAAGGCCAGAAAAGAATGGTGAATGAGATCAAAGTTACAAATGAATTATCACACATGAAACAATGTTATGTCCATCTGATCCGCCATCTTGGACGCCATCTTGAATTTCGTATGATAAAATAATTATAAAAATTGCAGACATTGATTTTTAAATTCTTCTCATAGAACGCTTCAAAAAAATGTTTTTCTGCATATTTTGACATGAATTCCACACGGGAGCCATTTGTTTACATAAGCAACTGGACTAGTGATGGTTCATTAAAGTTGTTGATATATTATCCACCAAGTGATCATTTTTGTCAATGAACAGATTTACATGAGTAAACATAATAATAATGAATTGTTTATTTTTGCTAAGACAATACAAGCATAAGTACAAAACCGTACAAAAGAAAGGATGTATGCTCAAAACGGCACATGAACACCTTTTTTTACAGTGATCTGATATATCTAGTCATTTCCGTTGCCACAGAACGGCCCCTCAACATCTCTAGATTGATGTATTAAAGTAACACGTGTACAGCCATCATAGCATGAATAAAGGAGTAATGAATTTTTCCTTCCTCAGCCATGCCATCCTCCCTAGGCAGGCCCTATACTCCTCAACCAGTTTCTATGTACGTTTAGTCTCGAATTCTTGGGATTTCGGGTTATTTACTGGTAAACTATCTGAAAGCAGACAACTAGATGTTTCCAGGCCGGTGACCACGTCCTTGTTTAGCAACGTGTTGGTTCCGGTCTGTTGAACACGGCTGGACACTTGAGCTAGTGAACCTGCATTATGGAAGTTAATAGGAAATGTGAATGGGAGTAGTTAAGGAAGGGGCGAACGTCTGGGTACCTGCGATATAGGTGTTGTTATATAGGTCAGTGACCTGATGAGGTCACTGACGTCACTAATTGGTGACCTTAACCTTACCCTTATGAGGTCAGGACACCCCCTTATAAGGTCAACCTTGTTTATAGTATTATATAGGTCAACCTTGTTTATATTGTTATATATATATATATATATAGCCCAGGATTGTTTATATTGAAAGACAGGTAGCTTAGTGCATATTATTAACCCTAGTGGGGGTGAGATATGGGTCACCATAGTGAGGGTATAGACCCTTGTTTATAGTATTATATAGGACAACCTTGTTTATATTGTTATATATATATATATATATATATATAGCCCAGGGTTGTTTATATTGATAGACAGGTAGCTTAGTGCATATTATTAACCCTAGGATATGGGTTACCGTAGTGAGGGTATAGACCCAAGGTTATGTATGTAAAACCCTTTATCTGTTCAGACTTGTCATACCCCCGAGATAATTATTGGTATAGACACTGTAACCCTAGGGGTGAGATATGGGTCACCATAGTGAGGGTATAGACCCGAGGTTATGTATGTAAAACCCTTTATCTTAGAAGACAAGTTCAGACTTGTTATCCTGAACACAACACCACATTCGTATACTACACATGACCACACTTTGAGTAGGCACTGTGAGTCTAGGGGTGAGATATGGGTCACCATAGTATGGCTGTAGACCCAAGGTTATGTATGTAAAACCATTCATCTTAGGAGGGTGAGGACACAAGGGGGGACAACAGAACGAATCGGGTTATTGACGATAAATGACTAATGCAGTCTATTTTTAGATGTGGAGTGTGTATATATATGTAGCCGTGTCAATCACCCCATCTGCATTTGACTTAACCCGACTAACACACATGCTTGTTGATGGTTGTAATTGTGTGCTTTTGCTGAAATGAATTATTCCAACTTGGACAATACACCACCAGTTTAGCTAAAGGAAAGCCAGACTACCCATTATCGGATGAGCATAAGGAGGAATATAATAATTCATTGGAGAAACTTAGAAGGGAAATATTTTTCATTCAAACAATTATACCATATATCGTTTCTTTTAGAACAACAAAACAGAGTCTTAAACAACTAAATACACTATAATGGCTAGCAATATTATGCCAAACCCCAAATTTACAGTTTATTCCAAATTATATACCAGACTGAACACTTTCACCTCGTGGAAAACATCTTTTATAAATTGTGATGATTTAGCTGTTGCTGGTTTTTTTTATCTTGGCGGGCGTGATTCTGTTCAGTGTTACCACTGCGGAATAATACTTCATTCTTGGAATGAAGGAGACAACCCCACCATAGAGCACATTAAACACTCCCCAAAATGTGAACTTGCTTGCTCTAAACTCAATTCAACCAACGTTATCGATTTAATTAGCGATCTTATTTTAAAACATCGCGAGTTGAATACTATAGTAGAAACACACCAGCGCTATTGGCAAAAACACATTGATGAAACTGAATGTGAATCAGAATCAGAAGATGAGAAATCCACAGTATTTTCTCACATTTTACCTTTTTTAAACCGACTTCATAAAATAAATCAACGCTGCACATTATGCTGCTCAAGTCCCAAACCCACCTCTAAACCCGACCATGAATGTTTAATAGGGGTTGATGAGACTGATAGCTGTTTTTAGAGCAACAGTGTTAAGTATGGGGTATAGCTAGGTGGGTATTAATAGATAGAATATGGGTTGTGTTTGGGTTTAAGTTCATCATAACAACACTTATTGTTTGGGAGTGGGTGGGAGGGAGTGCGCATGCAGTCTGGGAGGTGGGAGTAAGAGAGGGTGGGGGGGACTTGTAATGGGTATGAAAGGGTATAAAACGCAGGTCTGACAGAATAGCTGGACTCAAGTTGGAAATTACATTCACATAGCACACATCGCAACATCACCACCTTTAAACCTCGTTGAGACATGGACGCATCCAAATCTACTAAGAAGTACAACACTAGATCTGCTACCCCCGCAACAAATCATACAACTACTTTTGAGAAAATGGATACTTTAAACTCAAAAGATTTGGTGGTGAAATCACCTGCAGCAGATAGTCTTGTAATCGACACGCGTGAGGATGCACCAATGGTGAGTTACATATTATTATTATTAAAAATTTTAAATCATGTACATTTATGTTTTGCTGCATTAATGGAATGGAAAATATTTTAGTCATTATCGCTATTCCATTACTTTATTACAGGGCGAGCAATTAAGCATGATGAAAAAGGATACGCTTCCCGTACCACAAGCGTCCCTTTGCAAGGATGACTCTGTGGATCCTTTTACACTGGCAGAAATTAGGATGAAGAAGGCAAAAAAGGTGATGAATGTAATTTGCTGTTATTGCATTATGCACATGAATGAAATTAATTTCATCATTTTACTTAAAATTATGTCTGAAACACATATCGCTTGTTCGCTCTTTTAATCATTGTTTAAATTATATGCATATTGTTATTGCAGGATGCAGCCGACAACGCAACTAAGACTGACGATGACAGCGCATCAACTTCTCAACACCCATTTTCGCGGTTAAGGAGCGAATTCTTTAACTCTGGCGACTCTGCACCTTTATCCAGAAAGAGAAAGAAGGATTTGTATGTGTCTGCTCTGCCACCCATCTCAAACACTAACCACAAGGTGGGTACACACACACTATTACTATACCCAATGCTAACGCGCGTCCCACTCCTGCTACGATGGTGGTCACGTGTGCTCATGTCAAGGGTTAAATAGGTCACTTGTTTGATTATTAAGCTAAATGGTCGCTCTAATTGTCGTGGTGTGTGTGGCCGAACGGTTAGACTCGCTGGGTCCTAGTCTGCTTTCCCCTACGAATCGCTGGTTCTGAAGTGCCAACTGCTGCAGTCTCACGAGTTGACGTTTCGAATCCTGCCTGCGGCGAGCGTCCTTCCACTAGGTCCATAGATAGGTATCTAACTCGAACAGCCCTCCCACCACTTTTGATTTTTACAACTTGATTACAAATTATTTGGGATATTATGTTTGAGGGAAATGCGTTTGTTAAACAGGTGAAATGTCGCATTTTACCTGTTTAATGAAGGAATGTGTAGATACGTTGCGCATCTATACATCCACTGTGATCACGTGACTAGTTACCGAGGGGTAATTAGGTTACTTGGCCATGACATCTAGGTCACTCGACCCTGGTCACGTGATGTAGATGTCGATGGGTAAATAGGTCGCTTTACCACTCATTAAGCCTAATCCAGCCTCCCGTCTACAGTAGTTGCTGTGGTCAAGAGCGTAGAAGCGCTGACGCTCCTTAACTTGCTTCATGTATTTCACGGCCGTGGCAGGTTCGAAACACTGACCGGCGTGACTACGGCTTCACTCATGTACATTTATGACGCTCTTCATTAGAATGAGCACGGCGACTACTTTTGATTTTTGATCTTTGAGGAAAATACATTTGTTTCATTAGACAAGGGATGCGTTTACCTGTTTATTAATAATAAAGGGGTGAATACACCCCTTGTCTGTACACTAAGGTTAACCCTTGCTCGCTTCTCCAGCAGTCGCACACCACTTGTGTACATATTAAGCGAGCAAACATTAACCTTAATATGCAGCCGCCGCAACCGAGCGGATAGAGACGCTGGTCTTTTGGACACGCAGCTCCTTTACAGCACCCAAATCGCGCACTGTCTCTATAACCACACCATACACATTTATAAAGCATTCTTCTAGAGCAGGTTGCATAGTTTACAACAGAATTAGAAATTATTTGCTGACACTAATTATACCCTGCAGATTCTTACTATGACACGACATATAGACCTCACACCCCTTATATCGAAAGAAACATTCATGCCCTGTGCGCCCTACTTCTGCACCGTTGCCAGTCACGTGTGTAGATGTCAAGGGTTAAATAGGCCACTCTCTTACATATTAAGGTTAATCCTGGGTTGCTTTTTCAGCAGTAGGCGTAGTCCAGTGGTAATGTCGGTTGGCTTCTGTTTCGTCACGTCCGATGGGGGTCCCGGGTTCGAGTCCCGGGGCAGCTCTATGGTCACACAATGTGCATTTATAATGCCTTCCTCTAGAGTGGAAGCGCAAACTGCCTCTTGCTTTTTTCTTTGCTAACATTTACTATTTTATGCTTTTATATATTGCAGAAAGACGAACCTTTGGATCTTTCCATAAAGTCTTCAAATGCAGATTCGCCAACTGGGGAAAAAGTGGCGTTTAAACGTCCTAAAACTCCAGAGTTAAATGCATCGACAAGCGGGAAAAGCGCCACTAGCTCAAAAAAACCAAGACCCACCCCAACGGTTTCAATGATGAATCCTACACCTTCAACTTTTTCTGCAGCAGTACCCCCATCCCCAACTCTTCTTGGACGCAATCTTCCTTCTCCTACCAGATTCTATAAGCAAGCTAATTCTCCAAACGCTCGCCCTTCTGAACTTCTTGGTCTTAAAAGTTTTTCTAACACCCGTTCTGTGCTAGACCATTTCAAGCGCCTGGAAGACGAAGAAATTCAGTTCATCAACGCCTGCTACTCCCCATCAAAGTTTAGGGAAGATGGTGGGAGTCAGTATACTAACCCTCCTTCATCACCGTCGACTGGACAGGTTGGAGAAGATGAAGAATACCAGGAGTATCAATCCCCTGTTAAAATAGCTGAAAATCTATTTTTTGAACACGGGGAATGGCATGGTGAAAGGCGCTTCTCGCTTAGAAAGTGGGAGCAATCCCCTTGCGAACCGCACGACTTAGTGAGAACGACAAAAGGAGTTGTTCTGACGTATGGGCGATTACACGGATTAATTGAACTTATCGACTTGATAGATTCATGGTTACAGCAGGCTCCTACGTCTCCGGAACAGTTTCGCCACCACATTGGAGGCGGTCTGGTAGTTTCCGTATCAAGAAAGTTTTATGGAGTGGATGTGAGGGAATGGTTTTCCCCCGACGCACACAAAATTTGCCCTTCTAAAAGAGGAGTTTTTTTAAAGGTTCATGAATGGAGTAGTTTTAAAGAAGCGATAACATATCTGAAAGCTATGCATCCATCCATCATGAATGAAAAACTGTGCAAATGTGATGATGGAGAATCATGCAGGGAATGTAACACCTTTGCTGCAACAGCTGCATTTATATAATTTTGGTTATTGCATGCATTAAATATTGGATATGCTTTATGTGCATTGTAACTGCTTTATTATTGCAAGAAAAAAAATAAATAAAAAAAAAAATGAAAAAACCATCTTAATAGTTTTGTTGCTTTCCACCAGTCGATACACTCAATTTTGCACCCCGCCCATATAAAACGCTCACTATTAAATTATTGGTCATTACTTGTTAGGAATGCGATTTGTAAAGACTTGTTTATTATTACTTTGCTTTTCAAACTGTTGCTCGCGCAAAAGTCGTAACACAACCATCACTAAAAAGAACGCACGCTTTCGACGTCAACACACCATCAGACATACTAATGGATTATTTAAAGAATATTTTTAAAGTTGTAAACGTTTTAATGTGTAAGAATAAACAGCTGGTTTTAATCGCTGTTACCTTGTTGTTTGGAATAGTGTATAAGCACGCGCGCAAATTCAAATGTCTAATGTATAGATCGGTTAACACCACACAATTACATGTGCAGAAGCAAAGGAGATTCTGGTTTACACTGTATTGCAAATTAAAGGATAGAATCGATATATGTATGACACAAATTATTCGCCTATAAACAATTGATCGTTTTGCTCGTGAATAAAAGAAACAACGCATCACAACTTACTAGTTTTTTCTCATTTATTATCTTAATGAACGGATTTAACGCTATTTTCCAGACATGTATTACGCATCACCAATTCTTCAATCTGCCCCAATCAAATCGGCCAACCAATCGTGCTCTGCAGCTGAAATGATTGTGTGAAACACGTCTATAAAACTGGGTGCGAATGTATCATGTACAAACATACACGCATCACAATCATCAACATATGAATTTGATAGCAGATAACAAATAGAAATAAAGAATATTCACCTCCTTTTTGACTATCGTTCAAATAGTCTAAATCGTTCATGCCCTCCCTATAAAAACAATAATAAACAACATGTTCACACCACATTTGCACAAACGAGTGTTTACACGCATCTCCCCCCCTATTTAGCAAAAAAAAAAAACTCCACACTAATGAACATACGCAGTTTAAGACTGACTATTTATATTAAAAACTACCCTAGAACGAACCCCCTGATGTAAAAAGTAATCGTGCTTACTTGTTGATTAAGTCGATCTCTTCAATGAGATCGTCCAGCGTTACGGTGCAAAGTTCCGCATACGTCTCTTCGCCCATAAGAGGAGACGGGGTCGTAGCAGAGGTTGATGGTTTGGAATCAGCTTCTTCAGAATCGCTGTTACTTGTATCGACTATTCTGTTTTTGTCTGGTGAAACACATGTTGGGGATGCGGCCTCATCCGACGATATGCATACAGGGGATATCCTACCACCGGGTAGAGTACATGCTTCCTCTGCAGGGGGTGTTGGGGGTGGGGAGGACGCAGGGTCCACCCTCCTCCTTTTCTTAAGGGGAAGCGTGCTTTCCCTTATACGCTCTTCGACGTATTTTTCAATCTCCTTTTGGAAGTTGGAGGTGATTAAGCTGAAAAATAAAGGGGTGGGGTGGGGTAATTTTAAAATTATAAACCGAGTTTAAAAGGAATAAATTAGCTTAATGGTAAACTCAACCCTTTCCCTAAACAGTCACTCACCTTAGTTTCGAATCCATTTTGCAGTCTATGTCTATGTTGTGTCGCAAAAGCTCCAATATAAGTGAATCTGTGTTGGGAGTAGCAAGGGTTTAAATAATGTCGGTGTGAGCAGGCGGAATTATTTTATCAGATTTTTAATCGTTCTCTAACCCTCTTCAGCATGCACTGTGACCTTCCCTCCCATTATTTATGCACTACAATCCCCCTCCCATTATTCCATCTCACACGACGGACCAATATGAGCAGATGGACATATGCACTTTAATCGTTTTCTAACCCTTTCCAGCATGCACTGTAATCCCTCCTCCCATTATTTCATTTTACACGGTGGGTCAATATGAGCAGATAAGTAGACTCAAATAAAGATATGACTGCAATGTTAGGATTATATCGACTTAACTCAACAAGTGGTTGCGTATGAATAAAGGTTTGATCAGGCAGTCGTCCTACGGGCCCAAGTGTTACTGCATCGCTTCCATTACATAACCGGATAACGCTTGCAGCAAATGCATATCGACCTAGGGTCCTATACTAAGCACTTTGAACACATTTTCCTTTAAGTTAAATTATTTTGAATCAACTTGCATGTGCAATAAGAATGTTTATTTATTTTTTTTTTGTTGTGTTTGATGCACACGCACAAGTACAGAAAAGCGCGTCAGTACAGCATCCAGAAATGCATGAGCGCGAAACGGATACCCTTTACAGACACTCCCAGCGAGTGTAGACGGCGCTACACACGCTGGGGGTGTATCATTCCAAAATGCAAGCACACACTTCCAGCTTTAAATAGCGCGCATGCCCCCTCCTTCCAACCAACAGAATATGCATTCCCATGATTTTACATTTAGATGCAGTCATAATATAATGTTGAAATCGCTTTATTAGGACATATTTAATATTTTACGCGGCGGCTATTCACACACACACACATGTAAACACAGACCATCCCGCGTGCAATCACCGGCCGGCTCGATCGCAAGGTGGGAGGATGCACGTATCAGTATCTTTGCTTCTTTTGGCGGTGACAAGTTATGTCACCGCCGAATATGATTGTGGACCGATCGAGGATACATGCTCCTGCACTGTAAACTCGATCAAATGCTTTGCAGGAGGGTATCCTCGATCGGTATCGATCGCCAAGAGCGCCGTACGCCACATACGGCTCGAAAGGGTGTACATCTCGGTGTACGACCCGGCTTTTTTTTCCTCCTTTTTTAACTTGAAGTCTGCAGAAATAGTAAACACCCTTCTACCATTCGACTGTTCCACCATCCCCGAGTGGACAAGATTCCAGTTGAAAAGCCAATGTCCACCACCTCGACCGACAACCCCGAAGCTGTCATTTCGCCACGACAAACCCTTTTTACCACCCGTAAAACACGTCCCTCAACCCCCTCCCAGAAACCCTGCTGATGAAGACGACGATGATGGTAAACAATGAAATCATAACATGTGTTCTCATTCATTTGTTTGCATTCCACGCCTATCAATGAAGCAGATAATAATTTAAAATTATGTCATGTGCCACCATTCATTTGTTTAAAAATTAAGTCTGTCAATCGCGCCGATGCTAAAATGATACACAAACGCTTCATGACCCATCAATATTTGTCATTTTTGTCCCTCAACTTAACGACATAAGGCAATCATCCACCCTAAATCACTTATTTTATTGCATAGCGTGTGTTACCATTTATTTGTTTACAAATTACGTCTATTAACGCAACAAATGCTAAAATTTGTAAAACAAATAATAATTTAAATCATTGTTATTAAATCACTTATTTTGAAATCATGATTATAACTCTCATTACAGACGAAGTTTCCTCTACACGCCTCCCAGACACCTCTTCACCTCTCCCAACGACCTCGCCAATCCCAGACAGCTCTCCCCTTTCTACAACCTCACCCATCCCAGACTCATCTTCTTCTCCGCCTCCAACAGCCTCCCCCATCCCACACTCTTCTCCAATCCAGCCTTCTCCTGTTCAACCGTCAGCAGATCCGTCTACGATGCCTTTACCATCAACTCCAGGCGTTCAACCAGAACTGATCGCAGGGCTGATCGCCGCATTTGGCGTTTTGTCGGTGGGCGGCGCATGCACCGGTGCATGGTGCGCAAGAAGGCTTTTGGTGCGGCGGGAGATGGCGCGGCGCGAACGCCATAGAAGACAGAGGAGAGGAAACACGGTTAGATAATATACAACCGCTGACTAAAGTCAGGCGAATTTAGCGAATATTTTAGCAGAATACTTTCTTAATTATTTCAAAACATAATGCACATTTCCTTTTCAACATGTTAAATTGTTATAGCCGAGTTGGTTTTTTTTTTTTTTTTTTTATTTTTTTTTCTTATAATTATTTTAGAGGAAGGTACACGAAACAGCGGAGGAAAGTTTTAGAAGTGCGGTTTATTCCGACTCGTGCGGGAGCAGGTTGCACCGAAGTGGCGGAAAGGTGAAAGACTCAACGTCTGCCGAGCACACAGAGACGATGGAGACGGTCGTCGAAACTCTGGGAACATGTCATCTTTAAAGTGTATGTACAAACAACATAATGTTTTATTTATGAGTTATATTTTTTTATTTCTTTAATTGACAGACATAAAATAACAACGCTTGTAATACATTTTTTTTTTTGTTGACATAATTACATAGCCTTAACATTTCTGACCATGTCAACCTCAACCATTCCTTGAGATTTACAGTAAACAAATGCTGTGACAGCATTAGGCAATTCTTTATTGAATGTGGCGGCTAAACGAGTTTGACCCTTTCTAATGAGAGGCACAATACCCTCTTCTGAACAGTGTGACATTGAAATGTTAAAGTTGAAAAATACGTTGTTGTCTTTAAACGCATCATAGCTGCAAAATACTGAGTCTGATCCGTCCACCCTTTTCATCGAGTTGTATGCTTGCATGTAGTTTCCTTCTGAAAAGTCGCATTTAATGGACTCTCCAGGAAGACTTTGTCCATCCACAAAAAACCCAAGTTCTCCAATGTGGAAGTGAGAAAGTTTGTACGGAGATTTGGAAAAATCTCCGCTGGAGCGATCAGAATCAACAAAGAAAACACAAACTGAATCCGGAACAGTATCCATTAATATGTTGTTTACGCTCCACTCTCTCACGCCCTTTGATATAACATAGCTTCTCACTTCTTCTTTAGGGAATGAGTAGATGGCCGGATGATCTTTCAACACCTCGTTGTGAGCAAGCATTATGCTTGGGTTTATTTTAATGTGACACGCTTTAAAAACCGCGTCTTTTATAGCAAGTCTGTATTTTTTGGTTGAATCGCCACTGCACAGCCTAAATTCGTCTGACGCTTGATGTAAAACAATTTTGACAGAAACTCCGTTAATCAAAGGTTTGGACATGTTAAGGACACCCATTCTTAAAGGACCCTCAAACTCTACATTCTTCCCAGCCTTTGTGAAGAGAAACCTTTTTTTGAATCCGTTGTTAGCTCCCTCTCCTGAACTATCGAATGAATCTATTGTACCACTATCTATCCAATACCCTTGTGTATACAACGATGTAGCCCTTTCGTCAGAAGTCGATGTCAAAAGAACGTCTGCATACGATTTGTAAGCAAAGTTTACGCCTACACCCGATCCTACTGGGGTGTCGTTCAGCAAAACCTCTACCTGTCTAAACATAGTGCCCAAAGCGTTGTTTGCAAGCGCGACTTTTGTGTCCTCCGCGCCAATTTTCAGTCCGGTCTCAACGTTTTCTATGCATACTTTTACATAAAGCAGACTGTTCTTTAAAGAAATGTAATCTCCCGAATGTCCGCTTAGATAAAACTGAATTGGAGAACCTTGAGTAATCGTGCTGACTGGGCGATAACTGCGCATCTCCCTTCCCCGAACAGCAGCATCTGCATTCACTGGAGAGAATATATTCAACTCTTCCCCATGAGCCTCAGCAAAATTTTCTCGCATATACTCCATAATGATTACTTTTTACTCGACTTCTTATTCGCAGACGTCCTCTTCTTTGCAGTTGCGGAAGCAGAGTGATTCCTTTTAAGAGATTTAACGAAATTTATAGTTTTTGAACTTGAGTTCGAAATGCTGACGGGGTGGATGATTTTATCAAGAGATTTTACCCCCTCTTCTTCCCTCTGCTGCTCTTTCGCCATTACTTTCGCCTGCTTTATTGTTTGCTCAGTCTCGCTTACCATCCCCTTAGACCCGCCTGTTTGCTTTTCTTCCTTCCCGGATGAAGTCTTAAGCATGTATACCCCACCTTTGGGGTTGAATTTTTTCTTGAGAAGATTGTTATAATGACTTGTCCACTTTTCAGTTGAAGGAGTGTATGCTCGTTTTTTCAAGTTTAGCTTTTTGCGCGGATGTGTAGTGTACAGCAAGCCTTACCAGAAGATAATAACACATGTTTAAACGATTCAGTGACTTTTATACTCATGCGTATCGTCTGTATGACTGATTGTCCTATTGCAAAGTACAGCGGGGTCGGGTGAGATTTGACAGGCAGAGTGTCAAACATGGCAATAATAGGAGCGTACACACCATGCACATAGCTAGGTCTTACAATGCTGCAATGCACTTCCATCCCCACTTTCTTAATCAATTTTCTGTTCTTTATTTTTTGATTTATGGTATAAGGTTTTGTTTCTTCTTCCTTCAATTCAACTAACCGCTTTAATAGTTTTTCAGTTTCGCTGTATTGCCCTATATCATCTGTCGGCTCGAACGCTTTTTCTACTTCCCTACTCACAACTTCGACTTCTCTGTTCTGTTTTTCGTTCAACACCGATATATACCCCTGTTTATCTATAATAGTAAAATCGATTAGACAACATTCCCATGCACCGCTAAGCAGTATCGACTTTTCTAATGAGAATGTAAAGTCCAATGCACAGTTTGATGGGTATGCGTCTGCGTTGTCTGTTGAGCAAGCAAAAATGTACATGATTACCGCCTGTTTGACTACTTCCAAGTGCGACGATTAAAGTTGTGAGTTTGTATAAATACACTTTCCCACCCTACGCTGCTCTTCTTCCCCTACGTCGCCTTCCATCATTATTCCCACGTTCTCTTTCAACTCTATCTCGAACAGCTCTTCTAGGCAATATTCTTCTTTCGCCTCGCACATCTTCTTCTTGAATATTTTCGCGTGCTTGTCTTCGCCTACGTTCTCCAACCCCCCTCCCCACCTCTCTCTGCCCCCCAACTCCTCCTTCCCTATTTTCATTATCTCCGTTTTGCTGCCCTCGCCTCCCTCTACGCCCTCTAACCCCCCTCCCCCTCGCTCTCCCTCGCCTTCCTCCCCTCCTCTGCTGAACATCATGCTCCCCTCCCCCATCTTGTTCTGCAACCCCATCAGGTCTTAAATCCCTTACCTCGCTGGCTAGCAGCCATGAACAAAATTTATCAGGCCACCCAACCCATTTCACTTTTACCTCTCTCTCCCCATCTTCATTCACCCTACGAGCAACGACTTTTTCTATTTCATATTCCGTATTCTCATCAACAATAACAAGCTGCAATTCCTCCTCATAAAAGACTCCTTCCACCGGTTCATTGGCCCAGTTTTTAATGGAGTAGACAGGGGTGTGTTGATACACTTGCCTATCTGTAATTATATACAGCTGTCGAGTGTAGTTTTCATCGTATGATCTGTGAAAGGCTGAGCGGTTGTAGCTAAGTCGCACCTTATCATTCACATCATACTTATAGACCGACTTTGACCAAAGGTACGGTCTTTCATTTTCCAAGTACTGTCTCTTCCAAAGAAGTGCTCTGTCAGCGGAAAGCGCTTCTGTCGGAGTCATTCCAATAGATCTGTTCACACTCGTGTTTACAGACAATGTCACTTCGTCTAATATATCAATCCATCTAAATGTGTTTTTAAATTTCATGTATCTCTGTAAGCGCATTCGTATTGTCTTTATAGCTCTTTCGGCATAGTTTGCTTTTTTATCATTATTGGATGAAAAATGATGGACTTTAAATAATGAATAAATCGCTTTTGAATTAGAGTTGATAAACTCAGTCCCTTTATCTGTGCGAAATACCTTCGGCGATTGTATCTTAAATATGGATTTCAAAGCTTCAAAGGTCTTGTCCATATGAAATGGGTAAACACATCAGTGAGGAGAAGAATGAACGAATATTTGTCGTTACTATTGCTGTAAAACGATAGATTGATGCAGTCCCCATCATATTGGTAATTCTTTTCAGACACGACAACGCGAAGCCTATTAAAATTTAATATTCTAGGTGAAAATAAAGTGTAAGCGTCTTGGGTGAGGAGCCATTTTTTTATTTCTTTTTTGGAGATGTTTAAATTTGGGTTATTGCGATTTGTTTCCTTATACACATCATTAACACTCCCTAAAAACGCTTGTGATGGTCCTGTGTAAAAGATTTGATGCAAGTGTTCAGCTTTTTCAGGAGCTATTGATGAGGAAATAGATGATTTCTGCTCACTTTTGACATTTTTTTTCTTTTTTTCTTTTGATTTTGCTGTAGCATTATGTTTAGTCATTATTGCATTAGCGTAACGTCTTCCAAGAGTTTTCAACTTCGTTTTTCACAATCCGTTTCTTTTTAATTGTTGGTTGTTGTTTTTTAATTTTAGGTAAAGGCTTGCGACGCGATGTTACCCTCCTGCTCTTTTGAGGTGTGTACATGAACGGCGTGTTTTGTTTTTGGTCTTTTTTTTCTTCCTCTCCAGCAGGGGAAGTGATTGAAATTGGGTTATTGTCTGACTTTCCTGGTGGAGGAGCTATAAACTTTGATTCAGTTTGAGACATTGGTTTTGTATTAGCAGACTCTGCTTTTTCATTTGAATCGACCGAACCTTCTCTTTTTCCAACGTCGGATTGATTTTCGCTTTGTTTGATTTTGTCTATGTTCTTGCACTTTTCCAAAAGCTCGGTGTATTTTACGATAGGGATTAATATCATTTTACGAGTTGACTTCATAATTTTTTCTGTATCTCTTCCTTGAAAATCCTTAATATCGAAAGGAGCGGAGAATAGTTATTTTGAATAAGGCACAACTGCTTCTTCTTACACTGGCGTTGCTTCGATAGTTTTTCCAACAATCCTTGATGTCTTTTTAGCTTTGTCTGAGAGTTGGGAGGAGGTGTCATATGTTTAATGTTCAACCCTATTTCACACAACACTCGAACCTGTGCTGGAGTAGCAGTAAATAGCAAAGCTTTTGCTTGAAGTCGACTGGGAGATTCTAACAATAGGTGGATAAAGTGTTTTTCCGCTTTTAAATGAGAAGACATAGTTGTGTACTAGCCGACATCTCACTTGTAAATGAGTAGTGATGGTGTGAAACGGTATTTATGAAGATAAAGTATGTTTTGAATCGGTCGACTGCACACGTTGACCACACACACACACCTTCCATAGTTGAGTATGACACTAGCAGTCAGTGCGGATTAATAGCCAGACCTCCTTCATTCAAGTGTTTCGAAGCGGCACGTACACCACGGTCTCATCTCCAAATATGTTTGTTTTCAAACTTGTGTCTGGTGATGTTATCTTGTGGTGAGGGGAGACGTCTAATAAAAGATAACCATAATTGCGAGAAAGGACGGCGTCTTTGTAGGCCTCAATCATTCTTTTCCCTAGACCTGTTTGGCGCGCTAGTGTTGCTATTTGGTTAACGTCTCTTGTGTTTTTAGTTAGTATAAAATAGTGGGTGTTTAAGCTTATGGAGCGAGATTTCTTTCCTTGTTCAAACACGTTTTGTAACATGTATATGACTGTAACATTATAGTGGTGAGACGTCCTTGTAAACAATTTTTCTGCTTCTTCATCCTTAACCAACTCTGACATTAAATCATCAATCACAACAAGTGTGTGATATTCCTTGGATGAAAAGTCGCGCACAGTCTCTTCTGTTGGTAGACCTTCATGAAAAGATATGATTCCCCCCTCCCTCTCTTCAAACTTTTTCTGCCATGCACCATAACAATACATCACTTTCTCTGTTTTTTCAGATAATAACTTATCCATATTATCCAAAATCTCAAAGACTAGCGTAGTCTTACCCGAACCAGACACCCCTACTAAAGCAATGCTTGTTGGGCAGATGAACGTGGGAGGCATGTCAATTTCCATTTTGTACTAAAAGCATGCTTCCCCTCCAACTTCGTATGTGGAAATGACACAGAATAAGAAAAAAGTTGTTCATATACGTTTTATTTTACATTCGTCTATTCAACATATGCATAATATCAACGATGTCTCATTTTATTAAACCTAAATAATTTCTGCTAACACTTCCCTCCAAAGCAGCCCTAGCATATTCATTCCAGGGTGAAACTTTTCATCCACAGCTCTTGCTATGCGGTAGTTCATTCCACAAGTCCAGTATCTATTATGATTGACACCGCTTACAATAATTTTTTTATCCTGTAGCGATAATGCAATGGAGCGGAATCGTGTTTTGTATGTGTTACATTTCAACATAAGAATTGATTTCATTACAGAATTGCGCTTTTGCACCCAATCAAAAGAAATATCACAAATATCTACTTTTTTGTCGAGGGAGTAGTTACTCACCATCGAATTTGAAAGGTGGTATTGGATTTTGCTTTTGTTGTGGAATACAGCCTTTTCATACTGAAATAAATGTTCAATTGAAGTAAATGTGAGCCCGTGCATTTGTAAGTCACTCCTGTCATTTAACAGAAGACTGCAGTCCTGACCGGGTGTGATAAATATGTTTCGAGAGTATGGACATAAGACTAATTTTAAAGGTTGGGTGTTCACTCCGTCTTCCATCACCTCTCTCTTACAATAGAAATAAGTAAACCCAACCTTTTTCTGCTCGTATGTACACACAGTGTTTAAACGATGTCTAAACCCTTTATTCACAACTGAGTTGCTTTTTTGTGTTTCAAGTGTTGACAGGAACAATGTGAAAGGATCGTTAACTCTCGCCTTATTAACACCTTTGGCGCTCATCTTGTTCCCCTCTTCCCCTGCAAGAAAATATGACTTTGAACATAAAGATATCATTTCATTCCCGCTTGCTTCCTTTTTAAATAACCCTACCGTCCTTTTATCGAAGTTAGAATCAGTTTCACAGCATTTTCTGGGAAACCATGTATTCTCGTCAGAAGCATATTCCTGCTGACAGCTGTTATACACTCTATTATTATACTGTTCTTTCATGTCTTCTTTTACACACTCTTCAAGACTGTTCTTTGATAGCGCTACATAAATACTGTCTGTATCCATCTGACAGAGTTCATAATCTGATTTATCAACAAAAGGTACAAGGAAATCATAGTAGAAGGATAGCATTCTCAGCTTGGCTGTTTGTAGTAGGCAAAAGGCTAAGTGGATAGGCAGGTCGAGTTTGATTCGTTTTTTAGCCATATGAATTTCAAATGAGTGTGGTGTTATCTCATCAAGTGATTTGAACTGGGGGTTGTTGACGTGGAATCGAGCTGTGTATTCATCAGCTGCATATACTACGTTTTCATGCTTAGAACGATCCATAATTAGCGATCCAAAACCGCTGTTACCAATAAGTTTGGACGTGTCTGCAAGAACAGACGAATCTGGGTTTAAATCACCTTGTCTTCTAGCTTTGCACACTTCATCCTTAAACGATTTAAAACATTTTCGAGGTGTAAACTCTACGACTTGATGTACGTCTGTAACAACAAGTCCGTGGTTTAAATACCATTTCAAAAGATCTGAAGATAAAAATATTTCTGTAGCTTCCATCCCTCCAACCAGAAGTCGTCTTGTTTCAGGTTGTTGGTTTGAAATGTTAGATGAAAAAACATAGCGCTGCATGTGTTTTCCTATACAAGAAAACGGTACATCTGTTGTGCAGAAAATTGGTGAAAATTCGGAGAAGTATTCGTATGGACTTGAGTTTTTATGATGGTCCTTAGACCATGTTGTTGGTACTTTAATGCTCACCTCTAAAATTCCATATAGATTTCCTGCAGATACTGCAGATAATATTTGTTCTTGAGTCACACTGCTTTTGTTCTCTCGGTAGAATTTGGGTTGTGACTTATCAATAAACGACATAAGCTCGTCGTTTGTTTTGCAAAGCAAGTTAAACTCACACTCGTATATGCATTCATAATTCAATCCAAGAGAGCGAATAAATTGTTCTTTCTCCTTAGTGTCTTTTTGCCGCTTTAGTAGAGCAGGGTCAGATGTTGGAGGCATGCAAGTGGAGTGGTAATGCCACCAGCAACCATGAAACTGCAAAAGAACAATGGGTAGAATATGTCAAAATGAGATAGTGTGAGTGGGTGTGTGCAGTAACATAATTTGATAAGAGTAGTAGTATATTTACGCTAATATATATTTTGTCGACTAAAGTGAAATAAATTCCTTACTTCGAATGCAGTTCTTGATTTTGGATCGAAACCGTCCAATTTGTATGGCCCTACAAAAACCTCTCGTCCTCTGTTCAACTTGTGCAGGATGTCGCATTTTGAAGTAAAAGCTGTCCACTCCAACCAGTAATACATGCTCAAGTTTTTCCAGTTTGGGGATGGGTAAAAATTGTTTGTTTTTTCTCGTCTAATGTAGTTAAAACAGGGCAAGTCTTCTGCAAGAGCGTATAAGTATAATGAATAGTATAGTATAATAGTATAGTATAATAGTATAATTTATTTCCTCTGATGAAAGTGTGATCTTTTTTGTGGTGACGGCAAAATACTATCGAGGGGCCTCCAACAATGTTTTTGCTGATGGAGTGGTATAAATCAGCATCTTTATAAGGAAAGTTTGCAAAGAAAATATTCTCTTTTGTAGACGCTGAAAACATAAGCTGTCTAGCTATTCCGGGTATGCTAATAGCAGTTTTAAATACGTCAATATCCTTTTCAAAATAGAAAGATTGAAGTTTTTTCACCCCCTGAACAAAAGGTCCCACATCCAAATTATTATAATGAGCTAAGTAGTCGCGAAGGGATTTCATTCCTTTTTCCTCCCACAAATTTATCAAACCAAAATATTTTTGTTCACCTGTTTGGGGTTTTTGTGACTTTTTCCCTGTCTTCTCCCACTGTTCATACTCTTCATTTAACACATTTACTTTCTTTAAGGAGGAATAGAAAGAATTGTATGAAGGAAGTTGTTCATCATTTAGTTTATGCGCTGAGTCTAAATACTCGTACGGAAAGTAACCTTTTTCCTCCTGTATCCCATACCCTTTTAGAAAGTTAGAGTAGGACGTGCATGGAGCAAGGAAATTCATAAGATCCAAAAATCTAAACTGTTTTGTACAAATGCTAGTGTATGAATTTCCTTTTTTAATAACATATGAAGAGTGAGACGTGTGTTCCTTGTTCGATGAATCAAAAGGGTCGTCATGTCCCCCTCCTATAACATTGTTTACTTCATCTTCTTCACAAAACTCTTCATTTTCGCTGTGGTCTAATTCGTCTTCACTCAAACAATCTTTATCTTCTGAAACTTCATATAAAAATTCGCATTGTTCATCGTTTCGTTTCAAACGTTTTCTCGTCTGCACTGTTCTAGAATCGTTCTTTCTTTTTTTCCGAGAATTTTGGCATAAGCCAAGCTTAGTAAGCAAGTGTTTCTTCACCAAATTTAGATCGTATCTTGAAGAGTTAAACCCCAATACGGGTAGACGCGAACAGTACATATCAAATTTTGAGTTGAGGGTTGATAAGTACTTAAGCATTTTTTCTTCGTGAGTTTTTCTATTTTTATCAACTTGCTCATTCGCAATGTCAGCGTCGTGAGCAATAATCTCATTAATAGCGTGTATTTTCGTCTCAAGTAATGCAAAAGAATCCTTCCACTTCTCTCGAGCTATGTCATATGATCTACTGGAAAGTTCTGAAAGGTATGAGACCATACCAGCCAAAAGTTGATCTCCATTTTCATTAACAAAACATTTAGGTTCTTCATACCCATCCACATTAGAACAAATGCTGACAGAAATAGGCATATGTTCGCTTTTCCAATTAAGGTTTGCAGTGTCTGCATTGGAGTTTTCAATATTTTGCAAAATTGCTTCAAAATCATAAACTGCAAATGATTCGAATGTGCGCAATCTTTCTGGAACATGCACTCCAGCATCTTCCAACTCCTGAAATATGTTTAATGGTGGTGAATATACATCACCTGGAAAAACGAGTTTTGTTTTATTATAACATTTAGCGGTGTGTACATTCATTTTATCCCTTCGCGTAAACGTTTTTTGGCACAAAAAGCATGAAAATTTGCTTGCAAACGCCTCAATATTTGTAATAATACTAAAATGGGTTTTATACAGGTTAACATGCATATAGGATTCGTGTTCTTCAATGGGTTTGTGTAATGTAAAACAGGAATCATCCTCCTGTAGGGAAAGTACATAAACACCTATGTCAAAACACTCCTGAAACATCGGAATTTGATCTAGCGTCACACCTTCAAATTCATAAGGGTTTTCTGGAAGTGTGTTGTTGTTAAATTCATTAAACGTGTTATATAAATTATGTACTGTCCGTTTGCTTATATTGTCACTGTGATTTGACTTATGTGAAGCCAAACAGCGAAATATGCACAAATTATCTGCATATAACTTATGGTTGGAGTTTTTGTGCAGCAAACGCAATGAAGATTTGTTGTAAAGGTGTGCAGGAAACACAATTTCTCTTGGTGATCCTATCAAAAAGTTAGATCTGTACACAAAAAAGCTGATATTTGAAATATATACAACTTCCCACTTTGTGTTCGGCCTTTGCATTTTAGCTTGCGTATAGTAGTCCTTTGAATTAAGGTCGGCGACTATTTTCATAAGATTGTTTGAGTTTGACAGAGTTTGTGGAAAATCATACACTGTGTTGTTCAAAAATGGGGTAAAGTAGCGCAACTCCTGTGTTTCTCTATGTCTGAGTATAAACCCCAGGGATGCATTAAATCGAAACATGTTGTTTTCCTGCTCATAAACTTCTGTTAAAAACGAGCCTATTTGATTTGAGTCGTTGATATCATTTAAAGGAAAGTTATATACACCTCTAACCCTCCCTGGAATATGACCCCCAAGAATAAGACGTATATTTTCTTCATAAACTCGCATTAGCTCAGGGTGAGCAATATTGCCATCCTCACCCATCCAAGGAGCCGATTCAGGGGGAAATGGTCTCTGGTGGAGTGTTTCATTATTCCCTCCAACACCTAAGGTCGAGTGGTTTTCTCGCCTGTGAAAATATAACGCATTCCAGCTATAGAATTGTTGATCACAATCGTGACAACTGAGTGGATTAGGGGATTGTGTGCGCTTTTTAGTATTTTCAGATAAGTTGGAGGCAGCCTGTGCGCCAGCAGATGATTCATTTACTAGCGGCAAATCAGACCGATTATGATCTTGTTTGTGTCCGGTGTTCTTTTTGTTAAGTAAACATGATTGGATATGGTTGTCGCGCATATCTTTTGTATCAAATTTTTCTTTACAGTGGGGACAAATTAAATTTGTGCACTTGCTCTCATGATTTCGCAAATTATTAGGTCTTGTATAGACAGCTTTACAGTATTTGCAGGTTTTATTAGCTAAGTACTTTTCACATGATTTCTGGTGGGTTTGAACAGCTTCCCTCGAATCAAAATATTGCGCACAACTCCGGCAGATGCTTTTCTTGTTTTCTTCATTCGTATTCATAACCTAAAATATAAATAAATAAATAGATTGACTTGTTTATATTTTTCAGATTTCGCCGTCATATCCACATTACACCACATTTCACCATCGCTACAATAGATTCAGCAGGATTACATATTCGATTCCAAATTATAAAAGTCTAAATTTTGGGTTGATGGGGGCATGTTTTGGTTGTTAAAGGTGTATCGTTTTGGTTTGTATTTTACACATTTTGGTGCTACAATAGATTCAGCAGGATTACATATTCAATTCCAAATTATAAAAGTCTAAATTTTGGGTTGTTGGGTGCATGTTTTGGTTGTTAAAGGTGTACCGTTTTGGTTTGTATTTTACACATTTTGGTCATTCACACAAAATGTGTGATTTTTTAATAATGGGTTTTTAATGGATGGCATAGATTTGCAGTTTTTTGTGATTAAAGGTGTGTGTTTTTGTGTTAAAATATAAACAAATTGGATGCGTATTATGAACGTTTTGGTGCTTGCTATTACGATAATGTTTTTTCAGCAGGATTACATATTCAATTCCAAATTATAAAAGTCTAAATTTGGGTTGTTGGGTGCATGTTTTGGTTGTTAGAGGTGTACCGTTTTGGTTTGTATTTTACACATTTTGGTGATTCGCACAAAATGTGTGATTTTTTATAATGGGTTTTTAATGGGTGGCATAGATTTGCATAACGTAACTTTAATCTGTTTTTTTGTGATTAAAGGTGTGTGTTTTTGTGTTAAAATATAAACATATTGGATGCGTATTATGAACGTTTTGGTGCTTGTTATTACGATAATGTTTTAACGGGTAAAAGTTTGTTGGTTGTGTTTTGGTGCTTAAATGCAGCATTTTGTACTTTTATTATAACCAAACGTGATATGGACTGTGTCATGTAAACCAGTGTTCCATGCAGCATTTTATTATAACTCAGGTGGATATGTGTGATGTAATTTTGTATTTAATTTTGGAGGAAGTTTAAACCCCAAAATTTAACATTATAAAAAATTTAAAGTATTCCAAAGCATGTGTTCAACATCTTCTTTTAGTTCAAGGGGTGTTAATTATTTTTATAATAATAAACCCAATTCTACTCCAAATTGTATTGTGCCATGTAAACCAGTGTTCGATGCAACATTTTATTATAACTCATCAATTCTACTCCAAATTTTATTGTGTCATGTAAACCAGTGTTCGATGCAGCATTTTATTATAACTCAGGTGGATATATGTGATGTACATGTTTTAATTTTGCAATTTTACATCTATAGCTTGTGTACGTGATTGTATTACACTAATATGATAAATGGTGTAAGGTATGTGTACTACATCAGTACATACCAGTATTAAACTAATTTCACCTATAGGCGGCATTAATTACCACTTGTGATAAATACAGTTTGTGAATAAGTTACTGTGATTGGTAAACTTACTGTTATAATGCCGCACAGCGATTCCAAATATATATTTTCAACTTCGTAAATCCATGCGTTGTTGTTTCTTTGTGGTTGGTGGGGTTTCCTTATTAGGTTCAGACGCACGTGTTTTCCTTTGTGACATATCAAACGTCGAAGTGAACAGCATTATATACTATGTGTTAAGGGGTGGGAGTATAAAGGGAGGGTGTATGTTTATCCTTAGCGCGCGCGGTCATAAGCAGTATACCAATGTGACCTATAAGCCAGGGTTCCCATACACTCAAAGTGTAGTATACGAATGTGGTGTTGTGTTCAGGATAACAAGTCTGAACTTGTCTTCTAAGATAAAGGGTTTTACATACATAACCTCGGGTCTATACCCTCACTATGGTGACCCATATCTCACCCCTAGGGTTACAGTGTCTATACCAATAATTATCTCGGGGGTATGACAAGTCTGAACTTGTCTTCTAAGATAAAGGGTTTTACATACATAACCTTGGGTCTATACCCTCTAGGGTTAATAATATGCACTAAGCTACCTGTCTATCAATATAAACAACCCTGGGCTATATATATATATATAACAATATAAACAAGGTTGTCCTATATAATACTATAAACAAGGGTCTATACCCTCACTATGGTGACCCATATCTCACCCCCACTAGGGTTAATAATATGCACTAAGCTACCTGTCTTTCAATATAAACAATCCTGGGCTATATTTATATATATATATATATATATATATATATATATATATAACAATATAAACAAGGTTGACCTATATAATACTATAAACAAGGTTGACCTTATAAGGGGGTGTCCTGACCTCATAAGGGTAAGGTTAAGGTCACCAATTAGTGACGTCAGTGACCTCATCAGGTCACTGACCTATATAACAACACCTATATCGCAGGTACCCAGACGTTCGCCCCCTTCCTTAACTACTAATGGGGCAAAGATATTTGAATTCAATTTAAAGCACTGTCTGCAATTTGCCGTGACTTGTAGTGTGTTTAAGTTTGCATGCCACGCTTGGCTTTGTTTACAAGGCTATAGGTCATAGGTCTATATATGGCAATGTAGGTCATGTTCGTTCAGCGCTGGTGAACAATATAGGTCATAGGTCCATATATGGCAAGCTAGGTCGGGTCAGAAACTCTCCACCCAGCGCAGTGAAGCGGGGACCATTCATTATGTGTGGGCACTGATTGCATTCAGCTGTATGCGTCCTTGCATTTTGAATGCTACAATGGAGAATTCTGTTCCATAGAGGCATCAAACATATGAGTAATTCTCCCAAACGGGCAGCATTTGATTTCAGAAGGTCATTTTTTAAGAAAAAATAAAATTCGTTGAATCTCCACAATTGTTGGTGTACATATAGCGGGGAATATAAGGATAATTAATGCAGGTGAAATTTAGGAAGGCTGGGGCCAATATTTCGATCCTAAACCTATGATTCGGATACCTATATTTTCCCAGAGGTGCCAAGTAGGAAGAGGTCAGAAACGGGAGATCTCCCGTCCCGGTGGGGTCTGGGGCGCTGAAAAGGGCACTGAAAAGGGCCTACCCCCCCCCCCCCCCCCCCCACCACCACCACCACCGGAATTAGTGAAATGGTACATTCTAGGGTCATTTTCACATCAGATTCCAGCTATTTGAAGGCATACTGACAAACCTGGAAAATAATACCTGTAGAGTTATATGTACCATAGGCAATTCCTGCTTTTGTTGGAGGAGGACGTTGTCATGCAAAAGAATCTTTGAATTTGTTAAAGAATCTATTTATATAATAATTATATAAATGAGAAAAAAATGTTTTAGTTTCAATTTGAGATTTTACTTCTAAAGATTAAAGTAACATTGGGGAACTCTAGCCCTCCCCTCCCTATACACGATGACCTAGCGGGAGCCTGTGCTGCGGGTTTAGGCCAGTCCATTTTAGTGGTGAGCGGGGGTGGCCGTCTGTGTGAGGATCCCAAAACAGTTCCCCAATGTTTTGTTGTGAGGTTTATTAAAGTTTGTGTTGCTTGCAAAGTGTCCCAAGGATCCCAACAATTCGAGACTAAAACAATTAGACCCTTCGGTTGTGTTGGTTCTCGTTGTCTGCGCGCTGACATCCCCTCGGCGTCCCGCCTCGGGGATGTCAGCGCGCAGACAACGAGAACCAACACAACCTTAGGGACTAATCGTTCAATAGACCTAGTATGGAGTAACTCATTGCGGCGATCTTCAGGGCTATTGATATACTAGTAACTAAAGGAAAAAACAGGCCTCGTCGCCCGCGCTAGCAATGGCCACTCT
Organism: Sthenelais limicola; assembly: GCA_942159475.1. NCBI lineage: Eukaryota > Metazoa > Annelida > Polychaeta > Phyllodocida > Sigalionidae > Sthenelais > Sthenelais limicola. The sequence goes on along the minus strand of OW804099.1, from coordinate 8,899,032 downwards.
TCCTGGACTACTTTGGTTGACTATCTACTTCCAGGGGTTGCGGGTTGGTGAGCGTTTCTATTTGGAGTTTTCTAGCACCATTGAAGATTACCAGAGAATATTAATAATTATGAAGTTTTCAGGTATGGTTTGTATGATATATTCCAATGACATGAGGCTCAAAGTGTATAGTTTTTCAGCATTAAAAAAATGGCAATGATATGGAACGAAATAGTAAAAGAAGTAATACATGTAATGTGTTAATCCCCGGTGATCCATCCCCGACATCCATACGGGTCTGATTTTCAGAAAATGTACAATTCACCTTCACCAATCTTCTAAAAAAAAAAAAAAATCAGACGAAAATAAAGTTCAAAATAGATTTCAACCTAACCAAACAGATTGCTAGAATCAATGCAATGCAGAATATACTCAGATCACCTAGTATTGACCAAATTGCAGGCTATTTTAGCAGAATTCACTAAATGTGTAATTGCTGAAAAATAATGAAAAATATTGAATTTTCTGAAAATCTGACCCATACATTAATTAGAGTAACTGTTCTCCTCCAAGTAAAATTAAAATTGATGTAGATGAAACTTAGTTTATTAGATTAACAGTAAATTTTGTGACAAATGAAATGTGTCACGAAAGTCAAAGCTTGTCATTAAAAGTACTAAAAAAGTCTAAAACTACATTAATACATGTGCGCCTTGTCTATGGGCTAACTAGCCGCACGCTGGTGCTGCCACCTGGTGCTTTATAATATAACCACTATTTAGGCAGCGCGCTCTGGTTCTACCGCCTCTCAAAGATGGCGCTGTACACATAGACTCGCACATTCCAGAGCTATATAAATATTCCGAGTAAAATCACCAACTAAAATATAAAATGCACCAATAAAACTAGCTTCATCACAAAGACAATGACACGCCGTTGATAGAAATTATTTCATTTTGGTTAATTATTAATTTCTAATTTTGAGTTTTTACACAAAGTTGCTGACACCATAAGGAAAGACTATGACGTTTCTAAGGTACCCCCGGCCAGACCATACACAAGCATACTTACCTGGCACAGGGGAGACCGTGATCGGCAAGGCGGTTCCCCCGGGACGAGACCCCTCCATTGCACTACGGTTGGGTTGACGCCTGCGATCATCCCAAATGTGGATGACTCGGGTGCGTAATTTATGTTAGTGGGGGACTGCGTTCGCGCTATCCCTCGAACAATAATCCAAAAATAACTCCTTAGCGCTCCTCTCCTTTAGAGGGAAGTGGGAAGGCCATATATCCATTGGCCATTTAAGCGTCATTTTATGATTTTAAGTGCCATTAAACGTCGCCTACTTGATATGTGCTATTATGACCTGGCTTAGAGGGGATAGGATTAAATCTAAGACAGGAGGAACATCCCTCCAAATTGGATCAAGGGAGGCGAGCCCAGCTGTTGTTTATGGGGATGTGAACTGATTAAGAGGAACTAATGGAATATGCCTTCTTCCACACCTCGACATCAGAGAGAAATCTATAATTACACTGCCATAAACTATACCTAACTTGGTGCTGGCGGTCTCCCAAGCTCCTCTATTCAATATGGAATTCCATAGCCGCTGTTTTGAATCTAGATTCTCATGGTGCATGGGTGTAATGGTACGGAATAAAATCTAAAGAAAACATGTCATTTTCAGCATGAAATACTATTAATGTTCTAATGTCAATATCCATCTGTCATACATGTTTCTATGACACAGACCTCCAGCCAAAGATAACTCTCCTTTACTAACTTGGTACTAGCTGTCCTCTCCCATGCTCCTCTATTTAAACTCTTTCTAAAATATTGTAAAATTGTTGTAAAAATCTTAGCCAGATAAATGTTAGCCAGGTAAAATCTCCTCGTTTTAATAGAAAAAGGGTACTTTTTTTAGGGAAAAGTCCTTGAAAAGGGGCCGTTTTTTTAGTTGGGGAACGAGCATGGGAACCCACTTTGGTTCTGAGTGCCCCCCCCTCCCCCCGGGAAAAATCTTTAAAAAAAATATTGTTTAGTCAACGTTAGTTAGGGGACGTCAAGAAAGGAAGCATACTTCAGACAAGTACGTTTCTGCTTGTCCAGTATGATCCTGGAGTGGAGGAAAACAAAAGAGTAATTTGTATTTTGTAATCACAATTATTATCATTTTTTTCGAGGCTATAAAATGGGATGATGCTTTTGCCACCCTCTCCCTGGACCCAGTTTCAACAATCTTAATTACCCCCACCCTCCATCCCTAACATTTAATTGTTACAGGACCCCCCCCCCACACCCTCCACATGTTGCTATATAATATATAGGTACGCAAGTAATTTAAACATTATATGAGTAGTATACCCCCCCCGGCCTTATACCAATGTCACACCCATTTCTTTATCCATAATGATTTGTCACATTCAAACAGATAATGTTACTTTTGCAATTACACTAATTAGCAGGCCCAAAGCTACGATGACCTGGGGATGTTAAACTCATAGCCAAAGCATAAACTGCACTGTTTATAAATTGATATGCCCCGGGCCTATATAAGAATAATTGTTGGCTTCTTGGTTAGCTCCCCCTCCCACCCTTCACCCACATGAAAGAAAATATTCTCTTAAATTGATATTTTGAGTAGAAAAAAAACTTAATTTAACATTTATAAAATAAAATAATGAAAAATATTGAATTAAACCTGTTACTATGCCAATATAATTTCCTACTGCATGAAATAATGGTTTTCTGATTAAATAAAAAAAAAAACAAATATTCTAATATTCCCAAAGAATAATGAGTTAGAATTACGCTGAAAATGCACACACTCTCAAATAACTAAACTTATGGTGTAATCTGGAATTCTTGGTTGAACTTTTATGACATCTTTTAATTTTACGATATTGCTCACCGCAACACGATATTGCTCACCGCAACAAATAGAAACTAGATTTGTATTACATGTATCGATCAGCTCCATATATATACATGCCTCCCTTTTACAATGTAATATATTTGAATAATTTTACTATTTTGAATCAACTGCTATCTACTGCAATCAAAACAGTTCTGAAGGACATGAGGCAAGTTTCAAATTGGGATAAATCAACTTTTAGTAGCTTTTAGTGGTTTCTGATATATGGATGTGTCAGGCTAAGAGTAAGATCTAAAATAACATATCACCCCCAAATATATATATGACCATTTCCACCAACTGGGTGACAATTCCGAAATTTTGGGGTAAAAAATGTAAAATTGTTATTTCTATAAGACCTTGTCACATATTTATACTTCTAGTATATCTGTATATCTACAAAGTGCAAACCACACTCCCCCCACCCGCTTCTCTTTATTAGGGGGGTGGGTATGGCCCTCCCGGGCCCCCTTTTCCAACGCCACTGTAGTTATAATACAACAGAGCTAGCACTATGCACTATGGTGGTAGTGGTGGTGGTGGCGGCGTCGGCGACAACTATTGCATCGGTGCTGCCATCTTTCGCCGTACATGTACTGAGCCCCGTCCGTAGGCGTAGACGGTTGTAAAATAATATGTACCGTATTGTCACGTATCAAATCTCTAAAACCTTTCCATAACAACATGAACAGCTTATAACCGAACCTATCATCCACTTGTGTCACCTAGAGGTTGTACTTAAAGCTTTGAACAATAATCACAAGTCAATACGCACGAATGCACTGCGCCTATGGAAGTGCTATGTTGGGCCACACAGTGCCTGTCTGCCCCGCACCCAAAGGCTCCACAACCTTGGCGCTACACTCTGCCCGAGATACGGATCCGACTTATCTACTTCCTAAACTAGCGCACACACAAGTTGTCCAACACTTCACCCTAGGAAAATGTTTAAAAAACCGAGTTTAGAAGGTATGGTGGCGAAACTCTCGTCTCGTTTTTCTCCTTTTTGGGGTCTCTGGCCGTTTCTCTTCTCTCCTCTGGCTTTGTTTACTTTTGAGCTGGGCGATAATAGAGTGACTTGGTGTGTTCTAAGTGTGAGGAATTTGGACTGAGACAGTCGCCACACATTGTATGAGTAATGGCTATGTGAGTCTTGCCTCCAATATCTCAATATCAGAAGGTTTCTTCTCCTCCACTTCCACTGTTAAATACAGACAGAACATATCAGTCGCCTTGCCTTGAGTCTGTTTGACGTAAGTCGATACCTCTATCTCCCCCCCCCACCCCCCCCCCGGTTGCACTATAAGCCGCATTTTACACAAATGCCGCATTTTACCGAAAAACCCGCATTTTACACCGCATTTTACACTTTTTTGTGTATTCTATCAATTTGGGGTGGAGGCGGGGGTTGGGGGGGGGGCAGGGAGTGTGTGTGTGTGTGGGGGGGGGGGGGGGCCGAGGGGAGTGGGGGGGGGGGGGGGGGCCGAGGGAGTGGGGGGCGGGAATTTTTTTTTCATTCTAGGCCTACACCTGGGCTATGTATTCTGTTTTCATTTTACACTTGGGGGTTAATCCTTTCCTTCGTTTATTCAATCAATCAGGGGGGTGGTTTAGCAATATTAATCACATGTACCTGTACTACAGTATCATGTACTTCCATTCATCAAAATGGCATTTTTTAGGCCCAAATATGTATTGAGACGAAATACATTTGATATTTAGGGGGCTGGGTACCCTGTCACATCACATCAGATAATTTTATAAATTCATATCGCCCAAATTTAAAAAACTATGATATAAATTGCCACTGGGAACCTTGAGACATATTTGGGCAACTAAGACCACATTAAAAAAAATGATGTATTGGCTGACCCAGCATGAATACACACACATATATATATTCACTAGTGTGTTTTGACTGACCCAGCATGAATACACATGTATATTCACAAGTGTGTATTGACTGACCCAGCATGAATACACACATATATTATATATTCACAAGTGTGTATTGGCTGACCCAGCATGTATACACATGTATATTCACTAGTGTGTATTGGCTGACCCAGCATGTATACACATGTATATTCACTGGTGTGTATTGACTGAGCCAGCATGAATACACATGTATATATATATTCACTAGTGTGTATTGACTGACCCAGCATGAATACACATATATATTCACTAGTGTGTATTGACTGACCCAGCATGAATACACATAACCGGCTACCTCTATTAGGTAGATTAATGAGTGTAACAATAGAATACACAACCCAAATACACAATATACAACCCGCCGACCCCCCCACCACCACCAGCCCCCCCCCCCCCTATATACTGTTTGCAATTGTGTATTGGCTGAGCCAGCATGAATACACATGTATATTCACTAAGTGTGTATTGGCTGACCCAGCATGAATACACACATATATATATATATATATATATATATATATATATATATATATATTCACTAGTGTGTATTGACTGACCCAGCATGAATACACATATCCGGCTACCCCTATTAGGTAGATTAATGAGTGTAATAATAGAATACACAACCCAAATACACAATACACAACCCTCCCCCCCCCCCCCCCCCCCGACCACAAACTTGTTGGAATACACAAACATATAGTAAACAAGCCAAGTGTATACATGTAAAATGAAAACATGAACCGCCCCCTCCCCCCCAGCCCCCTCCCCCCCCCCCCGACACTCCCCAACTTAGAATATGAAATAATATAAGATAGAATACACAAAAAACATACAATACACAAAAAAGTGTAAAATGCGGTGTAAAATGCGGGTTTTTCGGTAAAATGCGGCATTTGTGTAAAATGCCGCTTATAGTGCTACCCCTCCCCCCCCCCCCCCCCCACTTGTCTGTCTGTCTATCTAGGACAGACACCTAGTAGAGGTCCTGCATTCACATATTATAGAAATAGAATGCCGATTCAAGATATATTTTTATGATTAATTTGAATAATTAAATTGCCTGCGGCGAACACAGGGACCTTCATAATGTATGCCCCCATTCCCCTCAATCATCACGAGGAGTATGGGGGGGGGGATTAAAGTACACCTAAAATGTGATGCTATCAATGGCTATTATTATATGGCCAGTGTTTAAATACATAGAGCACCTATTTATACCCACTTTAGAAGGACAACATTTAATGTACAACACCATTGTATCCCTCTCTAATAACTGTACTGTTCCATGTAGAGTTGGTGCCCACACAGAGCCACCACGCCAGCCACAGAGATGAGGGAGGGGGAGGGGGGGGGTAGGCAGGCGCCGGATAACCTTATTTCCTTGAAATGTACTTCATGAAGCCCACTTTAGGTTCTTCATCCCTCGCCCAGGAAGCCCTGTGGCTGCTAATTGCACCCCCTCCCCCCGCCCCCACTCTACTTGCAACCAGCAAAATAGGTGTCCTTATGTAACCATAAGGTATAACAGTACAATATATATAATATATGATGTATGAGTATATGACTATAAATCCGTTTAGTTTCAATTGTCTTATGTTCTGTAGTTATTATTTCTTCATTCGTTCATTCATTCATTTTCTTCATCTATTTAATTATATTTATGTCTTTAACATAGATTTTCCTGACACATTCGATAGATTCTTCCCCAAAATCTTTTGAGTTTGGAGCATAAAACTACGTAGTCTGCCACCATGGTTATACTTCTGCTTAGAGTTGTTAAACACATGTAATCATTAAATCTTATTTCTTGTTTTTTCAGATACACTGTTCGAACTTAAGGTGAGTGGTCCTGTGTTATCTTGCATACAATAATAACCTAACGTACATTGGTCCTGGGTAAGACTGTACCTACCCTTTGGTCCTGGGTAGGACCATAAAGTGCCTTTCTGTCTCTCTGTCTCTGTCTCTCTCTCCCTTCTTCTCAATCTCTATTTCCTGGGTATGACCATAAAGTGCCTTTCTGTCTCTCTGTCTCTGTCTCTCTCTCCCTTCTTCTCTATCTCTATTTCCTGGGTAAGACCATGAAGTGCCTTTCTGTCTCCTTTTCTCTGTCTCTCTCTCCTTTCTTCTCTATCTCTATTTCCTTGGTAGGTTCATAAACTACCTTTCTCTCAGCTCTCCTACCCACATTTATTTAACACAAATACACAACATATGAAACCAAGATATTGATATTGCCTCCGAAGGACCACATCCAGATTAACGCAACTATTAACTTGATAGAGGTTAATATAGTAGCTAAACAATAGGCAATACAGCACATATTCTGGTATAGACAATTGGTTGATAGATAACCTGTAAATAGGGTAAAGCTTGACATTTCCTTTATGGTAAAAACGGAACAGATCCGAAAAGTTTGAAAGGTTGAGCGAGCATAGCTACAACCTTGACCTCAAAAGCCGACCCAGTTATATAACAGTTAAACAACAACAGTCAGACTAGACTTGTGTGAAACCTCATATCCACTACAGTAATATAATTATCACTGAAGATAATTGTAATCAGGCTACTGACAAAATAAGGTTTAATAGACGTAGAAACTTAGACCTCACCCCACAGACAATCTAACGACCTAATTTCCATAGAAATATTGTTTACTTACAGTTCACAGTCAAACAATTAGAGCGACTTGCTAAAAAGGCTGAGAAGGACCAGAAGAAGGAGCAGGCCAAGGTCAAAAAGGTCAGTTGTTTATATAGTTGTTGAATAACATGATTTACAAGGAAATAATGTGTTTTAAAGATTAAACAAGGAAATAATGTGTTTCAAAGATTAAACCAGGAAATATTCACAATAATCAGGACTCGTTTTACGACATAGGAAACTGTTGAAAGACTGTTTGCTGGCTGCATGTACATGGCTCTAACTGTCGGGATGGTTTACATACATCTCAGGTGAGGTTATCTGGGTATTGGTCTTTCAAAAATCATTTTTTCAAGGAAGTGATTTTGAAGCATTTCAATGCAATGCTTTAACTCACTTATGGCAGCTTTACGACAGTGAGGGCTGACACAATGTACCAGGGGGAGATGGGGAAGAGTAATGGGGAGGGGGAGAAGGGTAGAGTGGGGATGGTCAATTATACAAGTGGGAGTGAATGGAGGGGAATGGATGAAGGAATGTAATAGATACTACATTCTGGGGAACATAATCTAGTATATAAATGTGCCACTGCGTCCCAGGTGTCGCCACCTCCTGTCAGTGACTTGTGGTTATAGTGTGTATGAGTAGAATGGCTACTGGGTAATGGCTGGGACGTATGCTAAATATAAAAGTATAAATTTGGCTGGAATCAAGGATAAACAAGGCGAGATAAACAAGGCAAATACAATAAATTGCTGACGTCTGTGATTCTTTATTTTCCCTGTTACTTCGGGGTAGGGGGCTGGGGGGGGGGGGGGGGGGGGGGCTGGGGGCTGGGGCTGGGGGCGGGGGCATGAGGGAAAGACAGACTACTGTGCTTGACAATCGGCGACAATAACCGCCTTGAGAAAGGTGGGCACAGCTGGCATATTTAGAATCATATCCGTCGCCCCAGGCCTAAACAGTCAAGACCCAATACTAGAGAGAACTCACAGAGATCATGCCGTTTTCCTATTAAGCATACCTATAGCCGACATCCTTACCCTGAAATCGCAATTATATTATGTCCTCTCCAAGTTTTGTCCGAGGAAATAATCCATCTAGGCTTTAAAATAGATTCTTGATATTCCTATAGTAATCCTATGGGGATGCGTTGGGACTTGACGTTGGGACCACGTTGGAGCCTAAGAGCGCCATTCCCGCTATAGGTGCGTGTGCAAAGGGTTCATGGCACAGCGGCAGGGAAGCAGCATGGAACAGCTGCTGCGGCTAGCAATCTTAGAACTTAGAAGCGCTGTTCACTGACTGAGTGAACAGCGCCGAGGCCCGGGTGGGGTGGGGTGGAGAACAGGACGGCTGGGTGGAGGGTAGTTCGTCGGCAACTGTTTTTACTTATTCATATAACCTAACACTAACCATAGCAAACCCTATACAAATCGTAATATCTCGCGGTTATACTCTGGATTGACAGATCCTCTCCATAACTCCTCCTCCTCCTCCTCCTCCTCTGAACATGTAATCCTTGTCTGTCCTCAGGCCATAGAGCAGAAGAATGTTGAGACCGCGCGGATATACGCTGAGAACGCCATCAGGAAGAAGAACGAGGGACTCAACTACCTGCGCATGGCCGGCCGCGTGGACGCCGTGGCAGCACGAGTGCAGTCTGCCTACACCATGAAAGATGTGAGTTAGTGTGGCATGGGGCCCTGCACAGCCCTGTGGAGCGCCCTGCACAGCCCTGTGGAGCGCCCTGCACAGCCCTGTGGAGCGCCCTGCACAGCCCTGTGGAGCGCCCTGCACAGCCCTGTGGAGCGCCCTGCACAGCCCTGACAATATGAACCTACTCTATCAGGGTTATAAAAGCAATACTGTCCCCCACATTTAGTTGATAAGCCCATGGAACTAGTTAATCCAATTAGATACTATATGTAAAGTCTCCCTGCGCAACTCTAGATCTCAGTGTTATGTAAATACTTTGTATAGGCTGCTCTTCAACCCTATTCACGTGTACACAGTAGCAAGGGTTAGGGTTGATGGTTGGGCTGAGAATGCAGCTTTGATAAAGAATGTACGTTGCTTGTTGTTACAGGTTGCTAAGCAGATGGAGGGCGTAACCAAGGGCCTGGATAAAGCCATGGCCAGCATGAACCTGGAGAAAGTCTCACAAATCATGGAAAAGTTTGAGACCCAGTTTGAGGATCTGGACGTGCGCTCACAGGTATGGGTTATTGACTAAAGGCCTATATAATATTGAATCACAGGTATGGTTTATTGACTAAAGCCTATATAATATTGAATCACAGGTATGGTTTATTGAGGCCTATATAATATTGAATCACAGGTATGGTTTATTGACTAAAGCCTGTATAATATTGAATCACAGGTATGGTTTATTGACTAAAGGCCTATATAATATTGAACCACAGGTATGGTTTATTGACTAAAGCCTATATAATATTGAATCACAGGTATGGTTTATTAACTAAAGCCTATATAATATTGAATCACAGGTATGGTTTATTGACTAAAGCCTATGTAATATTGAATCACATGTATGGTTTATTGACTAAAGCCTATGTAATATTGAATCACAGGTATGGTTTATTGACTAAAGCCTATATAATATTGAATCACAGGTATGGTTTATTGACTAAAGCCTATATAATATTGAATCACAGGTATGGTTTATTGACTAAAGCCTATATAATATTGAATCACAGGTATGGTTTATTGACTAAAGCCTTTATAATATTGAATCACAGGTATGGTTTATTGACTAAAGGCCTATATAATATTGAATCACAGGTATGGTTTATTGAGGCCTATATAATATTGAATCACAGGTATGGTTTATTGACTATAGGCCTATGTAATATTGAATCACAGGTATGGTTCATTGACTATAGGCCTATATAATATTGAATCACAGGTATGGTTTATTGACTAAAGCCTGTATAATATTGAATCACAGGTATGGTTTATTGACTAAAGCCTATATAATATTGAATCACAGGTATGGTTTATTGACTAAAGCCTATATCATATTGAATCACAGGTATGGTTTATTGACTAAAGCCTGTATAATATTGAATCACAGGTATGGTTTATTGACTAAAGCCTATATAATATTGAATCACAGGTATGGTTTATTGACTATAGGCCTATGTAATATTGAATCACAGGTATGGTTTATTGTCTAAAGGCCTGTATAATATTGAATCACAGGTATGGTTTATTGACTAAAGCCTATATAATATTGAATCACAGGTATGGTTTATTGACTATAGGCCTATATAATATTGAATCACAGGTATGGTTTATTGACTAAAGCCTATATAATATTGAATCACAGGTATGGTTTATTGACTATAGCCCTATGTAATATTGAACCACAGGTATGGTTTATTGACTAAAGCCTATATAATATTGAATCACAGGTATGGTTTATTGACTAAAGCCTATGTAATATTGAATCACAGGTATGGTTTATTGACTAAAGCCTATGTAATATTGAATCATAGGTATGGTTTATTGACTAATGCCCTATATAATATTGAATCACAGGTATGGTTTATTGACTAAAGCCTGTATAATATTGAATCACAGGTATGGTTTATTGACTAAGACCTGTATAATATTGAATCACAGGTATGGTTATTGACTAAAGCCTATATAATATTGAATCACAGGTATGGTTTATTGACTAAAGCCTATATAATATTGAATCACAGGTATGGTTTATTGACTAAAGCCTATATAATATTGAATCACAGGTATGGTTTATTGACTAAAGCCTATATAATATTGAATCACAGGTATGGTTTATTGACTAAAGCCTATATAATATTGAATCACAGGTATGGTTTATTGACTAAAGCCTATATAATATTGAACCACAGGTATGGTTTATTGACTAAAGGCCTATATAATATTGAATCACAGGTATGGTTTATTGACTAAAGGCCTATATAATATTGAATCACAGGTATGGTTTATTGACTAAAGGCCTATGTAATATTGAACCACAGGTATGGTTTATTGACTAAAGCCTGTATAATATTGAATCACAGGTATGGTTTATTGACTAACGCCTATATAATATTGAACCACAGGTATGGTTTATTGACTGAAGGCCTATATAATATTGAATCACAGGTATGGTTTATTGACTAAAGCCTATATAATATTGAATCACAGGTATGGTTTATTGACTAAAGGCCTATGTAATATTGAATCACAGGTATGGTTTATTGACTGAAGGCCTATATAATATTGAATCACAGGTATGGTTTATTGACTGAAGGCCTATATAATATCTAATCCAATCACATGTAAATATGCTCTATCCTTTGTGAATGTTTCCAGGCGTTGCCTTAGTGTAAAGCAGTTAAATATAATCACATCTTTCTCTATTTAGTTACAAAAACATACAAAACCCGTCTAAATTACAACAAGTACCACTACAATGGAACTTTCCATTTAAATATCAATTGCATAAAAACTCAAAACCAAACCTCTCACAGTAATCTCATTGGTTTCCTGCACAGCCTTATGCCTTATGTTTATTTATTTATTTATGTAATGTTATTGCATACTTTCTGTCTGCAGACAATGGATGAGTCGATGAGTGCGGCCATGACCTTGTCAACGCCCGCTGACCAGGTGGATGACCTTATCCGGCAGGTGGCCGCCGAGAATGACCTTGAAGTAGAGTCAAAGCTCTTGGACCTGGAACCTGGTGCTGCCTCCCTGCGGGCATCCACAGAAACAGAGGAGAAGGAAGACCAGCTCTCTAGACGGTCAGTATATGTAGATAAATCTATCTATCTGATAGATCGATGGATAGATCGATGGATAGATAGATGGATAGATGGATAAATAGATGGATAAATAGATAGATAGATAGACCAGGTCTCTAGACGGTCAGTATATGTGATAGATGGATAGATAGATGGATAGATAGATGGATAGATAGATGGATAAATAGATAGATAGATAGATAGATAGATAGATAAACCAGGTCTCTAGACGGTCAGTATATGTAGATAAATAGATAGATAGATGGATAGATTAATAGATAGATTAATAGATAGATAGATAAACCAGGTCTCTAGACGGTCAGTATATGTAGATAGATAGATAGATTAATAGATAGGTCAGTATATGTAGATAAATAGATAGATAGATGGATAGAAACTAAACATAGCGGAGATCTAATTGTACTCATACACATATGATTATAAAGACATTCATAGATAATTGTTTGTTTTAATATTTTTATTCAGCAAGACATTTTGTAATTTTTACAATATTCTCAGTGCAAGCTGTGATTAAATATATATTTAGGAAAAAGGTTTTATAGAAAGATATACCATTATTTTCTACCTTCATTTCACTCTACTTCAAAATACGTCATTAATGACGTTTTAATCATACAACTAGAACGAAAATAATATATAATATATATAATATATATAATATTAAACCTTTCCCACTGGGGTGTGTCGATGTTCATGATAGACAATTTAGCAAGAACAAATGAATTTGCATATATATTATATTTACATATATATATATATATTTACATATATATAAGATATACAATAAAAATGTTGAATGATATCAAAGTGAATAATGTGGTTCTCCTGTCCTCCACTGGTGGCGCTGCTCACTCTTGTTTCTTTGTTGCAGGTTGGCCGCGCTCCGGAGTTAAAGAAAGTGTTTTGTAATCAGAGGAGGAGGAGGAGAGGAGGAGGAGGAGGAGGAGAGGAGGAGTGTAAATATCTTCTAGCCTCAGTGTAATAGTGTCAGTGGTGGAATGCACAATAGTTGTACACACTACTCTCTCTGTGGAACAACACAAAGTTAAAATGTCTGGCAAAAAGACAATAATTAAAGTTCAGGAATAGTTTATGAATGTGTCTGATAAGGGTTGGGGGCCTTCATATATTAATCCTCTAGGTTTTCAACTTCAACATTTTATTCTAAACAAAGTCTAAAGTTGCTGAATTGTTATTGTCCAACGGCCGTCCCTTGTTTTCTCTTATAATAAATCTTAATCAAAGCAATTGTGGGTCAATAACTGCGGGTTAATAATCAATAATTGTGTGTTAAAGGGTCAATAATCAATAACTGTGTGTTAAAGGGTCAATAATCAATAATTGTGTGTTAAAGGGTCAATAATCAATAATTGTGTGTTAAAGGTTCAATAATCAATAATTGTGTGTTAAAGGGTCAATAAAAGGGTCAATAATCAATAATTGTGTGTTAAAGGGTCAATAATAACTAATTGTGTGTTAAAGGGTCAATAATCAGTAATTGTGTGTTAAAGGATCAATAATTGTGTGTTAAAGGGTCAATAATCAATAATTGTGTGTTAAAGGGTCAATAATCAATAATTGTGTGTTAAAGGGTCAATAATCAATAATTGTGTGTTAAAGGGTCAATAATCAATAATTGTGTGTTAAAGGGTCAATAATCAATAATTGTGTGTTAAAGGGTCAATAATCAATAATTGTGTGTTAAAGGGTCAATAATCAGTTCTGCTGGTTGTGGACATGTACAGACCTTCTACACAAACACACCATTTATGGAGAATTGATGAAATTCTCCTGGAAAAGCCTTGAGTTAACTTTAGATCGAGCTGCTTGTCATTGGCAGCCTTGATAATTGATGTCATGAAATAAAACTTGAACAGCGGGAAGAACTTCCTGACCAAGTCTCAGCTACAGTGGAGAGTGGGCGAGTGGTAGAGTTGTTGTGCATTCAACCACATAGAGTACTGATGTGGCGCTAACCTATGTACGGCCCTAACGTTGGGGCTAACCTATGTGTTAATACGTCCAACTGCAAACTTGGTTTCATAGAAGGAAGGCCTGTACTATAGATGAAACATACATATGCTTATGTTTAGCTTTTATTCATGTCAATGTGCAGTATGACTGATGTCAGTATTTTATCACAATGGTGTGTGAGCCGGGGTCGGCCAGCCTTGTTATGGACGCATACCTCGACTAGCATAATACTAACTGAGTGAAGAGTTTGAGTAATTTACTCTACACTAGAGTATAAATGGATACAATGTTCTTTCTTTTACCTCTATATTTATATTCAGATATACGCAAGCTTGCTGCTTCCCCGCTGGTCTATAAACCTTGTATCCAGGAGTTATTATAATCTAAATAGCTTATAGTCAGTAGTTAATCCACACTGGGCAGGCCTATAGATAGGATCTATAGGTCTCCCCACTGTGTTCTAACCCAGAGTTCTGGTCATTTATAAAGTTTAACCCCATGCAGTCCTGCTGCTGCTGTTATACAGTTATAAGTTACAGCTGTACACAGGTTAACTCATACACAATTAATGATCTTCCTGTCAGAAATGGAGGTCATTAATCCGTTTAGTATATTTTGGGACGATTTCTACCCTCAAGCATCGACCTGGAAATACCTCGGGCAACCATAGCTCTCCCTGGGCAACCATAGCTCTCCCAGGGCAACCATAGCTCTCCCAGGGCAACCATAGCTCTCCCAGGGCAACTTTAGCTCTCCCAGGGCAACTATGGCTCTCTCAGGGCAGCTATAGCTCTCCCAGGGCAACCATAGCTCTCCCAGGGCAACTTTAGCTCTCCCAGGGCAACTATAGCTCTCTCAGGGCAGCTATAGCTCTCCCAGGGCAACCATAGCTCTCCCAGGGCAACTTTAGCTCTCCCAGGGCAGCTATAGCTCTCCCAGGGTAACCATAGCTCTCCCAGGGCAACCATAGCTCTCCCAGGGCAACCATAGCTCTCCCAGGGCAACTATAGCTCTCCCAGGGCAACTATAGCTCTCCCAGGGCAACTATAGCTCTCCCGGGGCAACCATAGCTCTCCCAGGGCAACTATAGCTCTTCCATGGCAACTGTACCTCTCCCAGGGCAGCTGTAGCTCTCCCTGGGCAGCTATAGCTCTCCCAGGGTAACCATAGCTCTCCCAGGGCAACTATAGCTCTCCCAGGGCAACTGTACCTCTCCCAGGGCAGCTGTAGCTCTCCCTGGGCAGCTATAGCTCTCCCAGGGTAACCATAGCTCTCCCAGGGCAACTATAGCTCTCCCAGGGCAACTATAGCTCTCCCAGGGCAGCTATAGCTCTCCCAGGGTAACCATAGCTCTCCCAGGGCAACTTTAGCTCTCCCAGGGCAACTATAGCTCTTCCATGGCAACTGTACCTCTCCCATGGCAACTGTAGTTCTCCCAGGGCAGCTATAGCTTTCCCACTTGCAGAGAGGTATAGTTGCCCTGGGAAATGGTATAACTACCCTGGGAGCGGCAAAGTTACCCTTGGAAAGGGTGTAGTTGCCCTGGTAGGTATTTCCAGGTCAATAAACTGGGCTCTGGTTGTTGCCTATTGGCTCCCAAATAGTCCCAAACATACCTTGTGCCATGCATAACAAGGTCACGTGGTCCAGAGTTTCTGCTTGTATCTCATCTCCCCACAAAATGTATTTATATTATTTTATAGACAATTTGGTTGTATTTGTTTCTGCTTTGACTTGCGCCTTGAATAAATCAATCTCTCCATGATACACCTGGTGTTATTAATTGATTTAGCCCAACTGGGCAGCAAACACTTTCAAGAATAAATTTAGACCAAAGACCTCTTGTCAACTAGAAGCCACGCCGAGAACAGGAAAAATTGATGCCCCAAAACAACTTTCTATAAAAATTGTTTCATGTACAAATTAAAATTGCCTGGAATTTATTACCCACCTCTGCACATGAGTTAAAACACCAGAAGCAAACTAAAAAATTACCTCGAGAATATTAAAAATAATGAGTAATAACCTAAAAATCTGTACACATATGGTCTGGCTGGGAGAGGGTGGGATGAGCTAGCTATAGCTGACCTCTCCACCCAGCTCACCTAATTATATCTGCTGGGTTAGGGTAATCAAGAGGGAGGGGGGAAGGGAAGGAGGTCAGGAGGGGGAGGAGGGATCCATCTAAGAATAAGGGTCGGGTAGCGTAGGGCTCATGACCTTGGCATGATTTGGGGGCGGAGGTCAGTCCACATGGAGGAGACAGGTTCTCTCTCGGCCAGTTAGAAAGGGTGAGGGCAGCACTATATTCCTGGCAACTCTGTATATGCATTAATTAAGGGAATTCCTTGAGTATAGATAAAGCTTGGGGTGAGGTCTCAGTCACTCATTCCCTGGGCCAAACCAACGAACATCACGTAATCTGACTTCATCTTTCAACTCAATAGAAGACTGAATCCCTGGGCAAATTGCTCTTAAATATCTACACTACATCAGGGTCTTGAATGCTGTTGGAATCCATTAAATAGCCTTGAAATTGTGGAAGAATCTGTTTCTTACTGTACACTTTCCCCTGATTCGCCCCTCTCACACTTTTCACAGAGTGACTCATGAAGTAAAAGTTGAAAACAATGATTGATATAAAATATGAATATAAAACTGATTAAATACATCATGGGCCTATGAAATATTTACAAGCCCATATCCTATCATTTACGTTCAGAAAAAGCATTGATATCGGCCTGGAAAATCGATAAAATGGGCCTGGAAAGGTCTTGAAAATATTTGAAATTCTTTAGTTCAATG